>VSDK01025689.1:883-17624 GCA_009767595.1 Symbiodinium kawagutii | reverse complement strand
AAGAAGAAAAAGAAGAAGAAGAAGAAAAAGAAGAAGAAGAAGAAAAAGAAGAAGAAGAAGAAAAAGAAGAAGAAGAAGAAAAAGAAGAAGAAGAAGAAAAAGAAGAAGAAGAAGAAGAAGAAAAAGAAGAAGAAGAAGAAGAAGAAAAAGAAGAAGAAGAAGAAGAAGAAAAAGAAGAAGAAGAAGAAGAAGAAGAAGAAGAAAAAGAAGAAGAAGAAAAAGAAGAAGAAGAAGAAGAAGAAGAAGATGTTTTCATCCATCATCTGATCTCTTTTCTCTGTTGCGACAATCAAAGGGTCCACTTCGTTTTCAGTAGTGATTTGATGGTCTGGGGAGAAGATCCATACAACTCCATCTCTGCTGAGCGAAACATCGCAACATGTGGGGGACAGGAAGGAGGGGAAAAATGATGCGATATCTAAGATTCGATATATTAGAGATATCTAAGATACACAAAGATCTCTGATACACTCAAGGCTCGATTTGCATCAGGGCACCCAGGTCATCAGCAAGTCACCCATCCATTGGACCTGGGTGCAAAAAAACTCATCTACCAAAACCCTGCAAGACTTGAGTGGAAGCCAACATAGACCCTGGATTCCTTGGAACATCTTGGAACTCACCAAAGCTTTTGAGATACCAGTGAATAGTATGCAAGTACTAGGTTTATTTCTTGGATTTTTCATATATCATTTGTTGACTTCTGAGTTCAGGGCCTCCAAGGTTTCTCTATGACCTTGGAGGGTTCAGGCGCTGAGATCTGAAGCAGTTCCTCGACCATTGGAATGTTGGAATTTTCACTTGGGAAAATATCTTCTTCATGCAAAGTTGCGGAGAGTCTAAGCTTCCCAACGATGCGATCCGTGGGCATCATCGGCACTGGGACCTAGGTACCGGCTTCAGGTGTGCATATTTCTACCATCACGTGTCTGTGGACAACTGATCTGTTCACTCTCATTTCTTTCCGTTGTCAGCCTAAAGATGCGTAAAGTCTAAGACTCACCAACCTTAGCCAAGGGACTGGGATGTTCCACAGGACATCCGAATGCAGCTCCAATGTCATCATGCTGGGCACAGTTGGGCGGCCATAGAACACATGGAAGACAAATGGAAGTATCAACTTCAAAATTGTCACACTACACTTGGCAGAAACAATATCTAGAGATATATAGAGAAATCAAATGGAAGGAGTCGAAGGAGTCGCAGGAGTCAGGATGTGGCTTTAGTCTCCACTCCAGGCCTGGATGCAGCAAATGAATTCCAAGGTCTCTGTATGCCACAGCAAGCAGCAGTTGCTCTCCACCAGGATCAGCCTTTGCCTGGCTGAAGGCAGCTCACAATTCTCACAAAGAGACACATCTTCGTTGCCTGTGAACCAATAGCTCCAGGGGCCTTCCGACCTCAGGCTCACCAAATGTAAATGGAGATTTTTTCCAAAAAACTTCTCCATTGAAGTGGGCAAAGGATGCCTCTCTTGAGGGGCCCGGATGGCATGGGCACCCGCAAAGCAGTGCCCATCTCTCAGCTTGTCACCCTGACCAAGGACAGCGGTGTCCTCGCTGGCGGAAGCTCAATGGGCTTCTTGTAGCTGTCGTACTCCCAGACCTCTCCGCAAGGCACCAATGGTGAAGACCAGCGTAGCATAGCGTAGCTCTATTGATTCAGATAGGTCCACCAGTCCACCAATGAACTACAAAGTGTCTCCAAAAGAATACTTGCTTACCGCAAGTCATGATTGTTGAACGGGTTGGGTTACACTGGACAGCCACATGACACATTTTGAAAATCTTTTGATGCCCCAAGACCTCCCATAAAACCTCCTTTGTCCTTCGGCCTTGATGCAATCATTCAAACACACAAAGAGTTTCTTCTTCACATTGGCCAAGCGATGGAAACAACCTGGTGGCAAGAGGGCAGCTTGTCGCGGGAGGCCAAGCTGTGTTGTCTTCCCTAAAAGAAACTGCTGGATCCAAGTTCTCCCAACACTTTGCGTTTTTTCGAAATCCAAATTGCAAATGTCTAGAGCCATTGCAACCCAAGCGGCGACGAAAGTTTTGCTCTGTGTCAATCTCTCGCAAGACCTGGCAACTTTGAGATGCAACGTTTCAGCAGGACAGTGGATCTCAGCAGGACAGTGGATCATCATGATCATCACACATGAGGGATTCAGCATGCAACTTTGTACACAGCGCAATGCTAAGCGATGGGAAGATTCCATGTGGGTGTCGAGATCCCAACCGGACTGCGACCTGGACCCTTGGGCACCTTTCCATCGCAAGCCCGAACTACTTGGACGATACGCCCATTTTCCCAGAAGAAGACATTGCCTCAGGCTGTCCCAAGTTCATCAAGTTGTCTGATTCTTCACCTTTCATCCTTTTATGCAGGCAAAAGCAGGCTACAGCAGATTCCAGAACTCTTCGGTGATTGCCTCTTGGCGATTTCACGAGAAACATCCCCCTGAAGTCCTGACAATTGTCTGCTAACTCCAAACCTCGGGTTGACACCAGCCCATGGATCCTGTAGAATCGGAAGATCTTACAGTGCACCTGACACCTTCGTTGACTGCATCTCGGGTGCTGGCTACCCCTGTAGCGCCTTCGTCTTGCATGCCTACACAGTCCACAGTGATTTTGTTCGTCTCAAATCACTTCCAGGTTGCCTTGTTCAAGGGGAAAACAACTTCTAACACCTCCGCTAGGCCCCCTATATCATCCTAAAGTCTGTTCACAATCCATTGTGAAAGCAACAAAGGTGCATCTCAAACAGCTACTATGAAGCAGGGAGCAGGGTTCTTGCTCAACCTGGTGAGCTGGTCCTCTAGGGAGTGGTTGCTGGATGGCCTCCGGGAAGCTCTGGGATGAGCAAAGGATCCTTGGAATGCAGCTCCTGATGCTCCTGATGTCACTCTCTCACTTACTGCCAAGTATGCTTGCAGCATTTGCTGATCATTTGCTAATCATTTGCTAATCATTTGCTCATTGCACTTGTGTCTAAAGGCACTGCAGCTTCACCAATGTCAGGAACACAACAAAGCTGACTATTCGTCTCTACTACCACTGCCTCTTCTCAAAACAAATCTCAAAGGAGCACATGTCACAACTGTCAAATGCTTTGTGTCAGTTCCTTTTCACTTCTGCAGCAAAGGCCCTCCAGAACCCATGCAAATTGAGGTCATCACTGTCATCACCTTCAAGTTCCTGGCAACGAAATTCTGAGGACAACAGTTTCATAGCTTAGAAAGCCTATCTGAAAGGCTTCTGCAGATGAATAGTTCTGTGGTAAAAAAAATGCTTTGTTGCAAAGCATAAGATGTACAACTCACCTAAGTGTCTCACAAATCTCAACTCTCATGCACTGTCGCAAGAAGTTCAACAGGCAAACTCTCGCCAGGTCCCTAACTGCCCCGTGTTGCAGCAGACTGTTTGCAATCGATCTCCGGTCCATTGACACCACAGGATTGAATTTGTAGCTGATACGGTGCGCTTCATTGAAATTGAAGCGGCTGGCGGTGAAACACACAGCTGAAGGCATCTGAAGGCATCTGACAACCGATTTCTGCGAATCTCTTTGCACAGCTATACAGCTCTCCCTGGGGCCTTAGGCCCCAAATGGCGGGCAATCCAAGCCGCGTTGATTCCATCAACGTCAGTATCATTCACTCAGACGCACAACTGGAAACTTTGATGTGGGGCACGGACAGGTTTCAAAGACCCCAAACCTGCACAACCATGAAGCACTATCGTTTTGGCAGATACTCTCTTTCACCAAAATAGCAGAAACTCCAAAAACACAAACCAAAAAACGCCACTCCCTAGGCAGCAAAAGTATCGAAACTGAAACGTTTTTTTCAAGCAATGAGTTTCGCGTCAGCCAAAATGAAAGAATCATCCCAGAACTAAAAGGTCTCCTGGCAGGTTCTGCAGGCAAGGTGCAGTGTTCAACGCCTGCTGAAGTTTCTGCTCTCCAATTGTTGCTAGGTATCTCATGTAACTATCAAACCTCAACTCTCAGGCCAAAGGAGTCAAGATCTCAGGACTCTTTGAAAACGGCAAATCTGTGCTGCTTCCTGTGGCAACCACACCACGCAACTGTTCCCTGTGAAACGACAAACCTAAAAGTGACATCCCAAAACCACAGATTTTCTGAGCTCAAACAATCTCCATGTTCCCTGCTACAGGTACGTAACTAAATATACATTCATTTCCAAATGTAGCTAAAAAGGGGGACCTATCCAGCCAAGGAATCTTCACTTCTGCGGGCAAGTCTCCGCCGTTCCGTCACGGTAAGGCGCATTGCCTGAGGGAGTCGGATACAAAAGAAACATAAAATATGAATCAAAATATGTATGCATGGATAGATAAAAAACCTAGGGGTATAATTTTTGACTCACAATATGTATAGATGGAGAAAACCTAGGCACACAGTTCTACACATCAACAAGAGATCTGCAGAAAGAATTCACCGGTCGAGATCACCGAAGACAAACCCCTTGCAGCGCCTCAATCATGCCCTCAAAGTCACTGGCTGAAAGTGTTCGAATGAGCCAAATAGTGATCGCTTGCCTCAGCTGAGTGGCTTTCATTTGAGTTTCTGCATATTTCATTCGTGCAAAATCCTTTAAGGTCAAAAAAGACATGGCACCAAAATCCACAGCACGAATTCAATGAATTCCATTCGAAACATGTTTCTGCACAGGAATGACCTGCCGATTCAATGGGCCCAGGTTCCCCCAGGTTCCCCCCGGTTCCCTCACTCAACGCCTTCCGAGTTGCTGCAGGGCAATCTGCGAAATGGATCGGATCGTCACTACCACCACTTGGATCAAAGCCTCCGTGCCGGGTACGGTGTATATTCTGATAAACCTATAGACATATATCATAGATACCTCATATATATATATATATACATATACATATATATATATATATATGTATAGCCTATAGCCTCATATTGATACATATCTTAAAGTATATGTATATGTATACATCTATACGGTACGTCCCCAAAAAAATGTTAGTAGAGGGGGGTGCTACTCATAATGGAAGGATGCCAGCAAAGATGACACATGTAATATGGACAGCACAGAACGTAGATCCAGGCAGGATGTATGAAGTTCCCTGTTTTATAGGACCTGCCGGGATCTAAGACTAAGATCCAAGATTCCGACAGGACTTTCTGGCAAATCTTAGATCTTGGATTTTAGATCCCGGACAGCTTGTACAACTATTCTCTGGGTTTCGTAACCTGCCAGGATCTAAGATTCAAGATCTATTGTTTTCCAACATCAACTGTTTGCATATTCCAATTACTTACTTGGAATCAAGCTAGATGTTCTTATCATGATTCTTTCATTTCTATTCCAATCTTGGAATGCAAAAAGTGTGTTTTGATCTTTGATTCTTTGCTTCTGACTATGATGCATGAAATAAAATGGCAAGAGACGGCAAGAGATTGCAAGTTTTGAGCCAGGATAAAGGTGAAGATTCAACTTATGCACGAGGGAATGGTTTTTGCCTGAAAACCCCTTCTTTTACTAACCATCAGTGATAGACAGCAATATCATCAGCATTCCACTCATGATGGCTACACTAGTACTATGGAGCTATGACGGCTAGTCAGGGCAGGTATTTATCCATCATTTCTACTCAGTGTCAATATGACTGGTACAGTATGATATCATATAAAATTCATGTTGGCTATATTGATGTTGTGGCATTATAGATCATTACTAGATATCAATACCATTGTCCAGTCTAGGCGCCATGGTGGTTGTATTAGTAATAGGTACTATGAATGCAAATCACTGTTAATATGTTTAGTCTCCTACGTCTTGGTAGGGCATTGTTTTGAAAGAAAACATTGTACAAAGCACTGTTTGTTCAATGTTTTTCAAGCAGAAATCACTCTCCCAAAAGCCCCTGTTCTGATGATTTAGCTTAAGCGAATACGCCAAGTACAGGATTCAAGATTCCAAAGGTAATCATTGTGGAATCAAGAATCGTGGACCCTGCAATTCAAGCATTGCAAACTTCCAAAGTTCATCAAATTTCCCTACATACTCTCATACTCCAAGTGCAGGATTCAATATCTCAAGGCCACTCTCTGTGGAATCTTGGATAGTGAATCTTGGATCCTGCAAAATTCAAGATACTGCAAGCTTCCAAATCTCATCAAATTTCCCCCGATACTCGATCAAAGTGCAGAATTCAAAATTTCAAGACTGCGCTCACTTCATTAGGTCTTATACGCTGTATACAGCTTTGGCATTGAAGCTGCTTTTGCTTCCTCTGGTTTTGTCACTCCCAAGCTATCAATGTCAAAGTCAGGTCCGGGTGACGTCGTCGATTGTATTTTCGTCATTCCTTAGGGTGGGTCGTTCACAAAAAGACATGTTGGCAAGAAAAAATCAAGAAAAAGGGGCAATCAATGATTTTGATAGTTCATGCAGTTTGGAATCTACATTTATTAACGCCCAAAATTTCGTAAACTCTTTGCATAACAAATATCGTGAAGCCCAGGTCTGCCAAGAATCTCATTGTGCAGCCGGTCTTTCAATGATGGAGAGTACTTCTCATGGACGTCGTAGTCGAAAAGCAGCTCTCGCCCAATGCACACATCCACCACACCTTTTTCGTAAGGTGTGGGGCAACTATGGCTGTCCTGTCAAGTCGCCAGCTGCGCTTCAAGCTACGCTGCAGAGCATGCGCCACTGAAAAAATCTCCGCAGAGAGGAGATGTTTCAGAGGTCTTGTCAGCGCCACCAAATTCAATGGGGTGCACTGATACAAACATACATGACATGATCATGAGGGGTTCTCAAAATTGGGAACCCCAAAACGGTTGGTTTTGCCACATCATCCATCCACTCATCCATCTCTCTAGAGAATTCAACGCTGGTGATTCTGACAGCTGAAAGAAACATACCAAATGCGATGGCCGTGGCTCCTCATCAGAAGACGATGGCTCGTCAAAAGGCGAGAAGTCATGCAAGGCTTCAGTGACTTTGTCAAGCTCCTGAGTGATGGTGCAGATACAAGAGACATCAAGAGACGCTGAGTCTTTTCACCATTCAAAAGAAGCAGGGTTGAGCAGCGTCGGGGGGAAGATCTTGTAAAACTCAACTCTACGGCGATGACCGAAGCAAAATCATCCCCAGTCCAAAGAATTCGCAGGAGTCACAAACAAACAAGAGTTGGACCTCTGTGGGATTTTCTGATAGCTGTTTCGAGACTGATTTGGAACGGTACGACCAGATACGATTCTTTCAAAAGGCCAAGGAGGCCAATCTCAAACAAATTGTTTCATCCACTGGCTCTATGAAACTGGCAAGAGATCTCGCAAAAATGCGTGCCATGGCGCATGCCGATAAGCCTCTAGCTTCTCCATGCAGGCCTCATGGTGAGAGGGCTACATATTCCAAAAGCTAAGTGAGCACAGCAGTCTTAGTTCTACAAAGTGTTCAATATGGATCACATCCGTACATATATACAAATATATAAAAATGTAACCATGAAAATATCATGTGTCTGTTTACCTTCATGTGCACAGTATTTCTGCATGTATACATATACACGTGTACACATGATGTCTATACATATAGGCGCATATAATGCACATACATATACATGCATGCATTTGTGTGCACTTGTTCAAGTAACTATATACTTACATTGCCTTAAATTTTCAGCTAAAACCAAGATTCATAGGCTTCACAATGGGTGACACAGCCTGGGTCGAGCCTTGCTGCTGAGTCTCCCTTTTAAATTTGAAGTCGCCACTCAATCGGCTCCAATCGAGTCTTAAGAGCGTCTGCCGATCATCTGCAGCGATTTGGAGCGTCCTCTGAGGAAAGAACCACAACCAAAAGAGGTGGCATTTCCGCAGCCTCGGAGGAAAGCTGCAGGCTGGGCAGCTCTCAACTCAGAACCCATGCAGCTGGAACACGGGCCCACTACAGCTGTTTGGGCAGCAGTTTGCTGTCGAAGCTGGGCACACCCTGTGGCAAATTTCCAGCAAGAAGCCTGCTCTCGCAACAGCTGCAAGAGTCGTCTTTCTCTTCACCATCTTTCTGCGCCTCCAGCTCTGCCTGCTCCTCTTCCTCGATCATTTGGTCCAAATCATCGTCCAGGTGTTTGCATGATTCCAGCCTCAGTGTCTCACTCTCGCTGAGGATTGGCAGATAGAGGCAAAATCTATACACAGGAAACGTCAGTTTACAAACTACCGACCATTTGAGGGTTTCCACAACTCTCTAAACATCCTGGCCCTGTGCAAACTGCTGATCCTAGTGACAAGGACTCACCTGACCCTTCCAGCTTCTCATGTTCGTGCTGGCAAATGCCCAAACCTCGCGGCTCGCAGCAAGGCCGCGAAGATGGTTGGACAATGGCACTGTCACAGTTCTCCATCGATTTCAATTCTTGACGGTGTACCAAAGCACGAACCTTCTCAGGAGTCAACATGAGCTTATCTTTTTACATCTTTATACCAAAATATCAAAGTCAACAGTAGAAGATGTAAAGGTCCATAAGGTTCATACATGTTCATACCCTGAACCAAAGATTGCCCGATTGGAAAACCCTTGGGACTCGATCATGACAGCCAACTCTTCATTCCAGTCATGGGCTCTGGAGATTGAGCTCGATGGTGCCAAACAAATGTTCAGATCTCGTTCTGTATCAATGGCAAGGCTACACACGAAGCTGAGGATTTACCAGGTGCATAGTGTATCTAAGGGTACAGAAAGCAATGCAAAGAAAACAAGCATCAGAGTGAACCAGAATGAATCAAATATCTTTCTATTTCTGGGTGAGGTAGATCACTCCGGAGATCACTCCAGAAATCTCCATTTCCGACGCCATGCCTCTCCAGATTGCCGTTGGAGAAGAGCAGGTGATGATCCCGAACACAAGCGCAATGAATGGTGGCACAACATACCTGAGAACAGAGAGCATTCGCATCAAAGAACCTGGTGCTTCAAAGTGAACTAGTGAGTTGTTGTGCGTTTCCATCGTTGCATGGGAGAACGAATGTGTGCACATCAATTTTTGAAAGGAGACAAGAAACCTTTCGGGCTATTTAGTCACCATGAAAACCACCTCCAAATCACAGCATCGTAACCCTGCAAATGCGAAAATGTGATATGTGATCATGTGTTCTCATATTTCAGAGATGAAAATCTGCTTTTCCAAGTGCATGCAGATCTCAACGAAAGGAGCAAGCCACGTGGCGTAAAGATGGACGCCGAATAGATACACAAATGGCCAAACGAGTTCCCAGGATTCTTGAAGCCCTGTGGATCAGCGGTCAGGAACAAACAACTCCGTTTGAACTTCCAATCTGATCATCTCCCCAATTTTTGCTGAATCACAGGTGCCCAAAGTGCCCAAAAAGAAACCATACCACTCCAAAACCCCAGATCCAGCCTGTTTGCTTCGACCCCAAGCAATACATAATGCTGCAGACTCCCACTGCAATCAAAAGCCAAATTACTTTGAACAGACCTCAAGAACTCCAACTCAAGCAGCACTTGAAAAACTGGGAGTTGCATCAAGCCTTTCATTTGAAAAAGTGAAAAAAATCAGGTTGTCACCTCCAAAATGAACTGCGGTCCAGGCTCAGCAGCATTTGGTGAAAAGAATCGACCAGGCTGCAAGAAGAATGGCGGTGGCGTAGCTGAGCAACATGTAGGGGATGACATAAGGAAGCAGCAGCAGAGCATAAACTTGCTTGGGAAATTGCAGCCAACGTGCCCCGCCAAGAAAGAACGGGAATCCGATGATTCCGAAGCCCCAGCAGCTGGGTGTTTCTGGCTCTCGGGAACGCTCGCCCCGTGACCGTCTGTCGGAGTCAAAGCCCCAGCAACTGGCCTTGCTCTGAACATTTCTCCCAAGAAGCTGAATCAAATCCGAGACAAGAATTCCAACAGCCAACTCAACTGTCAGATACAGAGTCAACTGTCAAACAGCCAACCCAATCGTTCAGGTTCAGATGCTGTTTGATGCAAGCCTTGAATGTTGAAGTTGGCCAAGGCACTGCTGTCAGATATCTGAATTTCTCAATGTCTTTCTTAAAAATCACTGCGGGACTTTGTACCGTAAAGGAACCCCACAGCCCCAGAGATGCCGAAAAGTTGTGAGAAGTGCACCAGATCGCCAGGAAAATCAATGCACTTTCCCAAAGGTTGTCCAAGTCGTGGGCCTCACGAAGCAGGTGCCAATCTGAGGTGCCCATGAGTCACTACCATCACTCAGGGAGTCATAAAATCAGGTCCTCTACAGCATAGGAGTTTCATGTAGTTTCTGCACTTTTTGCGAGCCGCAAACTCGTTGTACTTATCATCTGGACTGTATCATTTTTCTATATGACTCTGATCACTGTTGATCATCATGATTCGTGACCACAAAGTGCTCTCAAATGGTGACCGTGCTGTGAGGAACCGAGCCAAACCTGGATTCTATACGTGGAACCCTTGTAGAACAAACCTGCATGCTGCATCGGAACCCGACCTGGATTCTGCCCTGGAACCTGCCAGCCAACAGCTGTAAATGCTGCACCACAACCCTCTAGAACCTTCCAACATGGCTGCCCCGGAACCTTCAGGGAGGTCGGAACCCTGGATCTGGGCTGAAGACCCCATAGCAAACGAAGCTTTGCTGTCGGGAAAAATGATGATTTTTGAATCCGATTCCATGACAAGCTGTTCAACTTCATCCTTGTGTTCAACTTCTTCAGCTGTTCCCATCGGCCTGGCGACTCTGAAACTTGCGATAGTCGCTGACATAGGAGTTGCAGGCTAAGAAAATAAACGCCAGCTTTGCCACATAACCCACGAAAAAGCCGCCGAGCTTCTTCATGGCACTTCCTTTCTTGAAGTCAGTCTTGAAGTCGAAACCAAAGACGCAGAAAGTCAAGAGCTGCTTGATTCCATTGCTCAAAGGAAGTAAGTAGATCGGCTGCATTTCATGTGGACGCATCAGATTTGCAAAGGGACCGCTCTTGATGGCATCATCGTCGTCATCGTCATATAGGGACAAGGCCTGAACTATGCTGACCCCAAACACTTGGTTATGAAATCAGTGTGGATTGACCTCTGCAGCAGAAATGAGATACAAATCCTCCGTCCCAAATAGGAGGCAAGGAGATGTGGGAGACGAACCCAAAATCCTCCTTCCCAAGAACACCCCCACACTGGAACACGGGGAGATCAGCAGAAAAGAAGCAGCGAACAACGTCAAATCCTCCGCCCCAAAGGTAGCCCTGCACTCAAACAAGTAGGGAGACAAGTGGAGACTAAATGAGAGACAAGTGGGACAGAAGTGGGAGAGAAGTAGGGTGAGAAGTGGAAGTCCACAGGAAGGCAAGCCCAGAGGCAAGCCCCAATCCTCTAACCAAGAGAGCAAGAACGCTCTTGTAGATTGTTTCGACTAAGCCACCCTGGAGATTTCCCTTTGTCCCTTTAGAAATGATCCCAAATACATATTAATTGTATCAAAAACTTGGTTCGTGTGAGAAGTGGCCTGCAAAGATCTTGAAGTCTCCACCTGCCAGGGCAGATCTGTGATACTTCAAGTACCCTGTCCCCGAAGGCTCCAAATTCAACCAACATTTCAGATGGCGGCCGTAAAACATTGATTGTTCACCAACTGAAAAAAAAGTTGCGAGCAGCTGAAGAACTTGTGAAGTAGCCATGTATAGCTCACCAAGCAGAACTCTTTGGGGCAATGCCTGTCGTTTCTGCCTGCCCTTTGACAGGATCGCCTCCAAAACTCATGAGTATCAAGGCGCACCAATGCATGTCTTGGAGCAGGCCACGAAATGAATATCAATGAACTGTTTGGAGGCTTGTTGGCAGAATGCAGTATCGAAATGTATCAGAATGTATCAGAGACTATTTGAGTAGCTGAAATCTCACCATCATCCAGAATCATCCACCCAAGTCTCTAGCCGTGCCTCTGAATTCTGCAGGCTGAAAAGAAACACAGCACCCAGTGCCAGGAGCACAGCTTGCCACCAGCGTGGCCATCGGACGGGCATCGCAGTCATCGACTGTGGAGTTGAATGTGCTGAACACAGAAACAGTGTTTCCAAACGAGGTTTTCGGTTGCATAAAGACAGTATGAACTTTGAACACCTTCCCTGCTTGAGGCTAACGGCAGCTAAATTTGCAAGCCTGAGCCAGAAATCGTACCAAATGTTCTGTTGCAAACAAGTTTTTGTGGGAAAGGTGAAATCCGAAAAACTAAAAACCCAAAGCTACTGACATTCCACACTTCTGATTGTTCTTCCATCAGCACTGCTCACATCTTCCCCTCGGCCACTCATCCAGGTCTGAGATCAGAGTTCCGTGTCGTGTCGCTGTCACGTTGGCGGCCTCTCCAAGCCAGGTGCATGGTCGGAGCCTGAGACCGACAGTGCAGTTCCCACAGATTCGCCACTGCCACAATGCTGGAAAGCGAATAGATCGAATAGAAACCTGCTGTTTCATTCTGCTTCATTCTGTTTCCAATTCACCAGTTTCACCAGACCAGTTTCAGAAATCTGATCTTCTCAAGACTTTGAGCAGAACAGCAGCCCTTCAGGAACTTTCCCTGAGCCATTCGCAAACCAGGCATGGTGCGTTGCACCGCTTTTTGCTGATCTACGTTGTGGTGAACCTGCAGCAATGGCTGACATTGAAAATCATCGCTTCCGCTTTGGTCGCTCTATATTCAGATTCTGGAGAGAATGAATCACTCAAGATAGACGAAAATCATTTCCAAAGGTAGATTGCCTGTTCTCAAGAGTGCCACCAAAGAGCGAGAAAAAAACACATGTGTCACAATTTGCGCCGTTCTGCTGCCTGACGAATGTAAATGAAAAGCCGGCGCCATCTGCCCTCATCGGCTACCTGAAGGAAGATTTTAGTGGCAAGAATGCTAAGAGATCCTCTCCGGTGCTAATCATCTCGGTGCTTAAACAGGAGCCCCCTAACAACACTCAACGAACATCTTTTCAACCTCTTGGCCCTGGATCATATGCATCTTGTCTGCACTGAGAGACAGGCATCCACAGATCGCATGTAGTCGTCATAATAAACGCCAAAGGATTGTAGAACAAACCAGCGCCTTGAGCGGGAGCCGCCAACCCTAGTTCTGCACCCAAGATGCCAACATCGGCGTGATGTTCGGCCCCAACCAAGCCATATTCTCATACATTTAACATCTGGGGTTCGGTTACAACTGTGGTTTTCAAGCCTCAGCTTCTTGCATTTTCAAAGCTGCTTGATACAGCATGTTTCTTGCATGACGAAGCTTTTGAAGCTATTGAAAGGCTCGTTTTGAAGCGCTTTGCATAGAAGGCTTCTTGGAAGTGCTGCTTGCTTCTTTCTTAAACGCTGAGCGCTGAGAATTTGGGAAGAAGCTGCAGGCGGGTCTAAGTTGTTCTTAGCCAGGCAGAACTGCCACGGGGAAAAGGAGGGAGGGAAAAATTACATGGCCCGGCTGGTGAACAAAGCTTGGGGGAGTATCTAGCTATCTGCCTCACCATCGATCTAAGTGTCTCTTTATCCTTCTATTCTGCCAGCCATCGTATCTCACTATATATGTTTATCCATTCTGCATTTTTCTATTCCCGATTTCTGTCTATCTCGGTGCAGACCGAGTCCCAAAGCCATAGGACAGCATTTTGGTTTTCTGGAATAAGAAAAACTACATCGTTGATTCAAAATCCACAAGGCCCAAAGATAGAAAGCACAAAGCAGGCCCTGGCGAAAGGAACTACATTGATGTTTGATCGGCAAAATGCGGAAAGCATAATCTGAGGGCACTACCAATGCTCATGGGATGCTGCACTCCTTCAAGTTGGATTGCAATAGCAAAAATAAACAAGGCATATTGAAGAATGACAGTGGAACCCATTGCAAGTCTTACATTGGCAAATGGTTCATGCCACACTGCGTTCGCTCGTTCCTTCCAACAAGGCTGTCTAGAGAGCATGCTGTGGAAAGCGATCGTACATCCAGGAAAGACCTTAGCGCCCAATTTGCCAGTGTCCAAGGTGCCAGTGTCCAAGGTGCCAATGGTCATGGCAAGATGTGGACCACTTTGTCTGGTTCATGATCTGGCTGTTTCTAATATACCACGTGAATCCCCATGCTTTGAAGCTCCTCAAGAACCACTGAGATCTGAACAGCAACAGCGACAAGATATCAGAACGCAGGTCGGACAGGGAGTCGCCCAACCTGGACTATTCACATCTCTCACGAAAATGAGGCTATGTATCTTCAGGAAAGGAAAACAGCTATACAGAATAAAAAGACATTCTGTTTCAGTCAGACGAATACTGATCTGAAAGAAGACAAGTTCACGCCCACCTCGCCGGCGCGCTCATCTCCATCCATTTTGAAGACACAAAAGGAATGCCCCAAACAGAAATACAGCTCTTCAATGCAGTGAATATAGCTGAGAATTGTCCTTTGCCCATCTGACTTTTCTGTTGCTCTTCCAAAGGCGGTGCTCTGAAGTGTCCTGACTCTACGTTTTCAAAAAAGCGAGTGCGTACTACTTTGTGAATGCAATATGATACGACACAATAAAATATAGCTTCATATAATATGAAACAACATATGCTTCAAAAATATCCTATAAATATGTGTATTCCTGTGTGTATGTCAACACTTTAGCAAAGCCGGGAGTTGGACGGGTCCACATATCTTAAACTTGCAAGATCTTGCGGATATGTGAGTGTGCATGTTATTGCTCAGGATGTAGTGAATGCAATTGTTTTCTTGGTTTGCGGCCGTTCATATTGGATATTACTCTCGGGATCTTAACATCACCAAGACGCAGCTTCTTTCATCATGTCCTATTCATGGTTTGCTTGACGTTCTGAACAAATCAGGCCTGCACATGAACACACAGTTCAAACGCGCTGATCTTGCGGATACACATGCCAAGTTTTCCAAGATTGATCACAAGAACTCCCAACAAATGAAAAACTCGTTTGTTGGCCGAGAAATCCGTTGCTCATCCGCTGCAATAGCAGCACCATCGGTGAGGATCCAGGTCTTCAGCGAACTAAAATCTGGCGTATGCAGTTCCTGCAGCTCCTGATCCATCCAACTTTGAGCTGGAACTGATGCAGCAAACAATGAAAAAGCCAGCAGAAACTATTGGCATAAAGCCAAACATGAAGACCTTTATTGGATTATGGTCCTTTATGGCTGGAGAAAAGTGTGCTTGAAACTATTGGCATAAAGGTCTTCATGTCTATCGCTCGCTTTTTGTCTGTCAGGCACATCCTCGGCTTGTGTCAAAAATCGACTTTGAGGAACAAACCGCTCTTAGTGGCGTTGGTGCAAAATTTGTTCCACACATTCATTCATAGACCTGGCCAAGACGTTGCATCAACCACTTTTTGGGGTCAGGTAAACAAGATACACCCAGAAGAAAAATCACAGGAAACGGCACAAGTCATAAATGATAACATGTTCTTGGAGGATGCTACAACTGGGCTCGGAATGGAGCACTGTCCAAAAATGGTGAAGTTTGAAATAGCAAAGGACCAGCATGATCAACGGCACAGCTACATTGAAGCCAATTGCTCCTCGACGACACAGGCCTTCCAAGCAGCCAGGCACTCTCTCGTCCGTCGGCACATTGCACGCACATGGGCAACAAAACAAACCAAACCAAGCTCGCACATACACTATTTTTTTTTTCCAGGAAGTGCCTTTTGCACACACGATGCAGGTCACTACTAGTCCGGAAAGCTGCAAAGACTGCACATGATTTCACATGAGCATCAATTAAAGCATGATGACCGAATGGGGTGAACCAACAAACCAAACCAAACCAACCAGCACCAACCAAGACCAAGCCAGCAAACCAAAACCATCCCAAAAGAAGCAAACCAGCCCCATCGAAAAAGGTCATCAAGCTAGCTGAACTAACGTATGCACAGGGTGAAACAGAAGACACTCCGCACTCACTCATCTCAGTAGGTGGACTACAAGGCATCGCTTGTCCGTCTCACAGCATTAGGTCGAAAGTGTTCAACGACTCAAGCCGAGAGTCATCCCATGAAGCAAGCCACGAGAGAAATTGCCAGCTGTTGCAGCTTCGTACAATCAGAAAAGGCAACGAAACTCAGCCACCAAAGAAAATGCGAAGACAAGCTCGCACATACACTATGCTGATCATGGTCCTTGATACCATCCTTGGAGACAGATTCAACACAGGCAGCAAAAGTCTTGTGTTTTTTTGCTCGCATACATCGCCTCGGTAGCACTAAGCTAAGGTCGATAAGAAGCAGGTGAAACAAGTGAAACCAAGTGAAACAAGTGAAACAGCGAAGCTTCGAAGCAGCGAAGACAAAAAGCAAACGAAGCTAAGGCAGTAGTCTGCGAAAATTATGTACATGCAATGAATTCCCCACCTCACTTCTCTGCCGTTGTGTGTACGTCATCATATCGATCGCAGAGTGTAGGTGATGGCTGTCATGCCATCACACATTCGCATCACTGTCACTCACTGTTCATCGGAAGTGAGTATTGTAACCACCATGCAATTTTCAGGCAGTAATGCACGTCTTTATCATTTGAAATTTATAGTAACTCGGCAAGACAATGAAAAGGCGTGTTCGTGGATCGTCACTGCTGCCAAGCTATGGTAAACCAGTGAAGTGGAAGTGCCATCAAAGATGGCAGCGAGATGAACCCACTAAATTAGTGGGTTCGGTGGCCCTACAAAAAGGCCGC
>VSDK01025684.1:334101-359634 GCA_009767595.1 Symbiodinium kawagutii | reverse complement strand
GCCAGCAAGTGCAACACGGCTACCCGCTCACTACTTTCAAGAAAACCGAACTCGATATTTTAGGTAGAAATGTATAGCCTGTGAAAGGAATCCACTGTGGCATGCTTGACTCTCTCCAAGTAGCCCTTTGAGCAGCTGACACGAGAGCAACGGAACTCGAGAGCAAAAGAGACAGGTGATCTCGAAGCAAGAGACTCCAAGCACCCCTAACTCCCCAGATATTTGGTTGGTGACACCCTGTAAGAGACAGAGCTCAGATTTCGTCAATCGGAGCTGGTCTATTTTTGTACTATTAGTAGGGCACACAGGGGCATGTTTCCCCATGCCATGGACTTCAGTCTGAGCTGTGTGATACCAACATTGTCTGGGACCACAGGGGAGGTTCATGTTCATGATGAATGCAAGCACACGTCACCAAAGGGTACGAGGCAAATTCCCCTCCCCATATAGGGAAACCCCGTGACGCCATCGCAGACATTTTCTTTGCTCTGACAGTGACAGCTGTTGCGAGAGCTCTGCTCGTCCACCTCCATCCTGTACTTTCTCATACATCCTTCCCGAGCCACATAGGTCGAGGTGCATGAAGGTTGTGAGAAACAACGAGTCGATCCGTTTCGAGGAGGACACGGAAATCTAAAAGCCAGTACCGCAAGTCATGTCTATGCAAGACAGACACTTGCTCTTCCAGGCCAGCGACCAGCTGATGGAGACAGCCAAGGTCATGGTCAAGGGTAAGCTGTTCATCGTAAGTGAGCTCACCCATGGCCTCATAGATGGTGCGATGAGTGGCGCTGGGGTTGTAAACTTCTAGGAGCATGGCAGCTCCTGGGATTGCCACCGGGTTTGCAGGGTCATGTGGCCGTAAGGTTCCGGTGAGTGCAGCTTCCATAATGACATAGCCAAGTCGATGACCCATAGTGTAGGTGAGGGTGGACATGGTGGCAGTCGCTGCTTTTCCAGCTGAGAAGAGATGGGCATATGGAGAGTCATGAGTCATCTGCGTCCCAAGCCGGAGAAGCTGATGGAAAAGTTTTTCTGCCAAGAGCTGAGACTCTTCCTCGTTGTAGACCACGTGGAGGCTTCTCAGGGCCATGGCGTGGCGGCAGGAAGAGAGGTAATGTGACGAACAATGTAAGGTGGGCAGAGGTCAACAATGGTAAATAAAACCAGACCCGATAACAGGCATGAAGGCGATGTGAGCAAAGGTACTATGGTGGGTGCGACTCCCTCCCCATAATTGCTTCAAATTCGCTGTCATTAGGCCACTTAGTAGGGTAAGAGCGGAGGGCAACCGTGCCAGCAAGTGCAACACGGCTGCCCGCACACTGCAGGTATGGAAAATAAATGCCTGACCCACTGAGCGTGGAACTGTATTGTAGCACCGAGTGACTGATCACTTAGTACAGCGTTGAATCCTCTTCCTATGTGAGGTAAACCAGTGTCACAAGATACATGCGCATCAGCTGGAGTATGCATTTGAGCCAGTGCCAATACCATGTATCGCTTACAAACTATGATAGCCATTACTGCATGAGAACCCGAGTGCAGGTGCGCTCCTTTGATTTCGCACTTCGAGTCGTTGCTCATCAACACTGACGGTTGTCATCCACTTCATCGTGGACAGGCGGGAAAGGCAACTGCTGGCTGTCTCGTGACCCTCTGTTGGCATTTGGTGAGAAGTGTAGAAGCCACAATGGGTGAGCAACCGGTCCTACAGCTCAATTTTGAGAGAGTATCAAGCGAACACCTGCTCTTTTACCTTTTGCCATGGTGTGTGGCCACTCTCTCACCTACTCAGGTGATTTGTGGCAACCGCCCCTTCAAATGCCAAGAACATTTGTTCGGCATATACTGAAAAGGTGGGAATCGTGCACATCTTGCAGTCCTACCTTCTCAAGCGCACTGGAAACGGATCTGACTTGATACCACTAGATGAATGACTCTAGTGCGCAGCCTAAGGTCTGTGTACTTGCGTCTGGGTGTCCGGCTTCACCCACTCGCGCAAGTTCACTAGTTTCGAATTAACATTTGTAAGGGCATGGCTACAACCCCATGTACCTTCAATAACATGAAGGACGGGACTCTTTCTGAGGCCCTGCTTCTGGCCGTAGGAAATGATCCTCTGCAGGTTGTTATCGAGATTTTCCAGGCAATGTCCACCACTTTTCGAGGATCCAAGCTGACCTTGCAAAGCACCACCGCCGCACAATGTGTCTATCACGGTCAAGAGCAGGATAAGAAGACGGGATGGTGACCCAAGGCAGCATGATTGCAATAAGGGTTGAGACACCTCGACAAGGCGTTGAACCCAATAGGTTTCACACCCTGGCCTCACCAGTAGGTAGTAACTCCGGTGAAACCGACCGTCTGGCCTTGGTGTGATTCCGGACTGGTTCGCTCCTTGACGGTGTCTCCCCAGACCTGGACAATGCAAGCCCACAATCCTGGCCCTCAGTGAGACCATCTGAACCTCCTAAGCTGGTGGGTTCACTTCTCGGTCATCATGCCGATGGCACTAACTTCACCGGTTTACCATAGCAAGGTAGCTGCGACGACACACGAACACACAAACGTTTGCTGAGTTGTCGAGATGTCACAAAAATTTCGAAGATCAAAGTTGTTCATCACTGCCTAAAATTTTTTTGATGGTTGTTGCTTACAATTTTCCGCCGATTTGTGAGAGACAGTGATGCGAATACGTGATGGCTTGACAGCCATCACGGGAACTCTGCGATCGATATGATGAAGTGCCTACACCAACGCAGAGAAGTGAGGCGGGGAATTCATTGCATGTACTCATTTTTCGCAGACTTGCACTCTTCGCTGCTTCGAAGCTTCGTCTGTTTCACTTTTTTCACAGATGTTTCACTTGGTTTCACTTTGCTTCACCTGCTTCTTATCGACCTTAGCTTAGTGCTGCCGAAGCGATGTATGCGAGCAAAAAAAGAGTGGGCTTAAGGAGAGCAGAAATGCTCACTTACGGGAGGGATCGCAGCCATTCCACGAACCCATGTGCCCAAGGAGGAGCGACACAATTTTGTTAATCGCTTTTTGCAGCTTCAACAGGAACATTTTGCACAAGTAAACTTTCCAGCGGATCAAGATCTGTATCAGGTTGAAAATTATGTCACCCATCACAATCTTCGTCGAATGGAGGCAAGAAAGCGGCGGTGACAGCTCTGTCACGGCAACTGGTGCACACTCCACCATCCCCTGCCCTTTCCTTCCCTTCTTTTTGCCTTCTCCTTCTCTTCCTCCTTTTCTGTCCTTCCCCCCCCTTCCCCTCCTTTCTTTCCCGCAGCTGTTTTTTCTGTAGCTGTTACCTCAGCCCCACGGGCTCGGCCGCGCATGGAAGCTGCCTGCTTTCCCTTCGGCAGTCAGATGGCAGCTGATCTGGCCCGTGGCAAAGTCATTGAAAGGACGGGGGTAAGAGCTCTGGTTCTATGTACCTTCGGGGAGAGACGAAGAGCTCTTCACCTCTGTCCTTTCTGACTTTTCCACAATGGATGAGCAACCGGTCCTACAGCTCAATTTTGAGAGAGTATCAAGCGAACACCTGCTCTTTTACCTTTTGCCATGATGTGTGGCCACTCTCTCACCTACTTAGGTGATTTGTGGCTACCGCCCCTTCAAATACCAAGAACATTTGTTCGGCATATGCTGAAAAGGTGGGAACCGTGCACATCTTGAAGGTTCGACTTTCTCAAGCGCATTGGAAACGGACCTGACTCGAGACCAGTAAGAAAAATTTTTGTGCACATCCTAAGGTCTGTGTACTTGCGTCTGGGTGTCAGGCTTCACCCACTCGCGCAAGTTCACTACGTTTGAATCGACATTTGCAAGGGCATGACCACAGGCCCATGTACCTTCCATAACATGAAGGACGGGACTCTTTCTGAGGCCGTGCTTCTGGCCGTAGGAAATGATCTTCTGCATGTTGTTATCGAGATCTTCCAGGTAATGTCCGCTGAACCATGTGCCTTTCAATTTGGGAGGAACAGCCGGGGGACACCATTTTTCGCGATCCAAGCTGACCTGGCAAAGTACCACCGCCGCACAAAGTGTCTATCACGGTCAAGAGCAGAAAAAGAAGACGGGATGGTGCCCTAATGCAGCATGATCACAAGGGTTGAGATACCTCGACAAGGCGCTGAACCTATCAGGTTTCACACCCTGGCCTCACCAGTAGGTAGTAACTTAGGTGAAACCGATCGTCTGGCCTTGGTGTGATGCCGGAGTGGTTCGCCCCTTGACGGTGTCTCCCCATACTGGACAATGCAAGTCTACAATCCTGGCCTTTAGTTAGGCCACCGAACCCGCTGACTTTGGTGGGTTCATTTCGCTGCCATCACTGATTGCTTTGCCGCTTCATTGGTTTACCATAGCTAGGCAGCAGTGACGACACACGAACACGCCAATTTTTGCTGTTTGCCGAGTTATTATAAACATTATGAAGCATAAAATTGTGCATCACTGCCTGAAATTTCCTTGATGATTACGATATACTACTTCCGCTGAATGGTGAGTGACAGTGACGCGAATGCGTGATGGCATGACAGCTATCACCGACACTCTGCGATCGATATGATGAAGAACACTCAACGGCAGAGAAGTGAGGCGGGGAATTCATTGCATGTACATGATTTTCGCAGACTACTGCCTTAGCTTCGTTTGCTTCTTTTCTTCGCTGCTTCGAAGCTTCGCTTGTTTCACAAGTTTCACTTGGTTTCACCTGTTTCACCTGCTTCTTATCGACCTTAGCTTAGTGCTACCGAGGCGATGTATGCGAGCAAAAAAAGACAGGCTGTTCTGCGCCACTTGGTGCCGTGTCCTCAGAAAGCCAACTGTTGCGTCGTACTCCAATCCGGATAAATAAGGAAGAATTTGTTCAACAAGTTTGGGGTGTACCATTCTTGAAAAGTGAATTTGTAGAAGAGGCTGTGAACAAAGGACACCCTAAAAGTTTTTCGGCATCGCTACCCGAAGTACTTGCTGAGACTGTTGTCAAAAACTTTGGGAGCAAAAACCAAGTTCTCCTAGCCCAGCAAAAAACTTCTTGGTTCAAGAAGTGGCTGCACATCGCACACACCCTGCAGGTGGAGGAAGACGCGTTGAAAAAAGGTTTGCCTCCACATGCGTCCGCGATCCTAAAACCAAAAAGGATATTGCTTTGGCGTGCCATGCTTGAGTCGGTAGGTTACAGTGACCTAGGAGTGGTAGATGAAGTTTGCAATGGGGTGGACTTGACAGGAGACAGTGAATTGCCAAGATCTGCAGTGGTAAGCCGAGATTTGGCTTGAAGCAATCTTTGAAGGTTAGACTTTTCGACGATATGTCGGGCAGCAGAATCAACCAGACGGTTCAGGCTTTGGAATCTCCAAAACCTCAGAGTACCAATATGATAGCTGCTTTAATCCTTAAAATCCTTCATCAGAAGGTTCCACTAAGTGGCCGATCGTTCGACATGAAGGCTGCTTACAAGCAGCCACCGCTTTCTAAGAATGCACTGCACTTGTCTTACGTGGCCATTTATAATCCTGAGAGGAGAGACCCCGAGCTCTGTCAATTGCTAGCAGCTCCTTTTGGAGCAACAAAGAGTGTGTATACCTTCTTAAGAACAGCTGCTAGCGTTTGGTATCTTGGATCGGCCGCGTTAGGGTCATGTGGACGCATTTTTTCGACGACTACGTTGCCTTCGCCCCCAAAAGCTTAGAGGAATCCAATTTAAATGCGGTTCAATTGTTCTTTCGTTTACTTGGATGGACAATTGTTGAAGATGGTTCAAAAGCCCGGGGTTTTTGCTGAGCATTTGGTGGCTCTAGGCATTTGCATTGATCTTTCCCAAGTTGATAGTGGTTGCGTTCGGTTCACCAACACCGAAAAGAGAGTCCTTGAGCCGGTCGAAATCATAAGAGGTTTCTTAGAGGCTGGTTTCATTACAGTTGCTGACGCTCAAAAACTTCGAGGCAGGATGCAGTTTGCAGATGGCCAACTCGACAGCCAGTGTCGTCGAGCTTTGGAACGTTTTTCCCATAGTCTACAGTTTTCTCCTCCTAGGTTAATCAAACCAGCAGCAGCTGAGACGTGGTTCATATTCACGGATGCAAGCTTTGAGCCGCAAGAACCTTATCCCTTTTGCGGTCTAGGTGGTGTTTTGGCACATGCCACTGGAAAGGTGGTCAGCTTTTTCTCAACCAAACTGGATGAAAGCCAGTTAAGAGTTTTAGGATGGGGTGATCGCAAAACAGTAATTTTTGAAGCTGAACTTCTAGCCTTCATTGCTGCCATAGTTCTTTGGGAGAAAGTAATTTTAGGTTCCCTAGTTGTGTGCTTCATTGACAATAATTCTGCACGTGATGTTGCGATTTCCGCAGCTGCCAGAAACGAATGTGCCAATCTCTTGCTTGATAAACTAGTCACTATCGAGATGTGGTCAAGTGGTTATTTTTGGTTTGCTAGAGTTCCATCACCTTCGAACATCGCTGGTGATCCTTCTAGACAGAAGTGCAATGATTTACTCAGCTTCGGAGCAAAGCCTGTTGACTGCCAAGCTTGCGTTGCCTCCATCATTGCAGAGAATCTCGGTTAAGAGGGGTGAGAAGCACGAAACGTATTTTTCGGCATATGAGACCTGCCTTCAGTTCAAAAACTTTTCTGCGTTCTTTTTGCACCTTTCGATCCAGCCTTGTGTCCGAGCCAAGAGTTTCGAAGCCGACAGATGAGACCGGATCCTCCCAAGTCACCGCGAGGAAAAAGAACGTGTTGCCAGCTTGAGTCTTGTGAGTGTGTGCGCTGCAGCTAGCAAGGTTCCAAGTAAGCAAGCGGTCAACTTGTTTGATAGCTCATTACTTTTAACCTTGCTAAGAGATACCTCTCGTGCTGCAGTGTCCTTGATACTTAGCCTCGTTGCTTTATGCTCAGGGAGGGTGGAGGGATTCTTCCACAATTTGTGGATGCCAAGCTGTCCCTCTCCCACTTCGTTCCCACCCAGCTTGGGTCCTATCCTTGGGGTGAGAAGCGCGAAACGTATTTTTCGGCATATGAGACCTGCCTTCAGTTCAAAAACTTTTCTGCATTCCTTTTGCGCCTTTCGATCCAGCCTTGTGTCCGAGCCAAGAGTTTCGAAGCCGACAGATGAGACCGGATCCTCCCAAGTCACCGCGGGAAAAAAGAACGTGTTGCCAGCTTGAGTCTTGTGAGTGTGTGCGCTGCAGCTAGCAAGGTTCCAAGTAAGAAGCAAGGCAAAAAATGGAAAATTGAGATCACCAAACTATGATGTGGTATGACCATGTTGTAACATCCAGCAAGCCTGCATGCTGTCAAAGTTGAGTCTAATGGTCGGACCAAAGGTGTAAGCAGATCGACATGGGTTGGATCACACAATGGACAGGATCCAGTCATAAAAGATGACAAAAAATCATGTTCCAACGTTCCGTTCCAATCAGCGGACAATTGCAATTAAGTCAGAATTGAGCTGTGACCAAACATGAATAAATTCTGAGGTGAAACTGAGGGCAAATAATGCCGGTGAAAAAGTCAAGAACAGCTGCACTTATTTAATTTTTGAATATCAGATCTTCATATGATCCGTTTCACTTTCATTTGCAGTGTATAATCTTGTGTTTTTTGTGACAAGCAGGATGCCCACCACTGCGACCCAGTGGAAGTGTCCCTTGTGCGTAGCCAAACCCGAAATTTGAACAGCTGATTTGAATTTCCAATCATTTTTTGATTGAACGAAAACTGTGCAAGGCAAAAAATCAAGTAGAGGAATACTACGGACAAACAAAGCATAAGTTGAGACGTTCAAACACCGGATTTAGTTCGACGGGTTGGTCAATTGGTCATGAATGTTTCCCAGCAAGAAAGGACAACATGGAAAAATGTTTGGGGAGCCCTTGCACCTTTTCGGAGTTTTTCACACATTTCAAGGATTGTTACAACAAGCACAGGAAAGACACAATTGAAACCTGAATTTGAAGTCTCTGTATTTGCAATCAGATTTTGAAAAAAAACACGTCAGTGTTATTTGACGTCAGAAGCACACTAAATAATTGATTTAATCTTTGTCCTGTGTTTGGCTCTTTTTCGAAGTATTGGGAGTAGATGCGGCACGTGTTTGAGAATGCTGCAGGTAGAAACCTCGGACAAAGTTTTGCGTTTCACTGTTGCGAGCTTTTGGTGCATTGTATTGCGGAACAAGGCATCGTCACCATCCATTCCGGCGCGTACCAGGTGCACTTTTCCGAGCAATATTAGGGTTCAGAGAGCAGGGGATCAACTGTGATTGTGATTTCAATGTGTGAGACAGATGACGACTGGATGTGTGTATCTTGAAGGCATACGCTTGCTGATCCAACTCGGTTGCAACTGGCGCCTCCCACAGGCAGTCAGGCGATCAGACAAACAGTTTGCATTGTGGTGTTGATTTCTATTGCTAAAGTTTCGGCAAATGGTTGCTCTTGTCAAGGAGTACTTTGTCAGCAAAGCAACAGCTTTGGCTGGTGCAGTTGCGGCAGGCGCCAGATCAAGGGTGTGTTTCTGTGTTGACTAAAAACTGCCTTGTGAACATCACGACATTGGCGAGGCAGCTTCTTACATGGAAACTGGAGCCGCCGTGCCTTCCATCTCAGAGCATTTGATTGAATTTGCTGCATCAAGACCATACATCCTGCTTGCTTGCAATGTGCAGTGTGGAGCATTAGAAATGAAAGTTGATGAGCTCAGATTGTCAGCTAATGGACGTACATATAATACTGTGATGCGTGGAGTGGTCTGCTCGTAGCCATAGTTGCTCACTCTTTGAACATCTGGGTCTTATTGTCTTGCCATATCAGAGCAAAAATTCCTCAGATGACAGAGACTTGGATTGATGATTGTTCTTCATTTTGCCTTCGTCATCTGAAACTTCATACCACTGGTAAAACTGGGATTTGATCAAATGATTCAGTCCTTGAAGGAGAGGATTTTGGAAGAAAATGTGAGTGTGAGAACACAACAACATCATCAAAAGGCTTGCTGTAGGACTTCCCATGAAGCAGGCGTGCAGGTGGAGCCAAGAGCTCAAACTTTGCAATGACAATAGAAAAGGCACCTCTCAGTTTCCTATGCTGTTTGAGGCCTTCCTTGCCCAAAGAATGGCCTGGTTCTCAGACGAAGTCACCATGGATGCAGTTTGCCGAAGCATTGACTCAGGTCCTCAAGGCTTCAAAAGCAGCGAAAAAAGCCTACCAAAAACCAAGTCCCAAAGATCGGAAACCAAAAACCCCAGACTTCGTACCCGGGGATGCTGTGTGTTTGGTGGGCTTGGAAGCATTTGCGCAGCTGAATGGCAAACAGGGAACTCTCTTGTCCTATGACGCAGAAAGGCAAAGATGGCAAGTGGATCTGAAAGATGGAATAGGAGTGAGGAATGTCCTCCTTGCAAATTTGAGCAAGGTTCCTTCCAAGCCCCTGCCAAAGCAGAAACCCCAAGCCACTCCACAGCGCGGTGTAGCTGAAGTTGAGAAGCGCCGATTTGGCCAAAGCAAGCTGGAGCCCGGAAAGGCCGGCACCCGGGGACCATTGCAGAGTCTCACAAGGCAATTTCATCGGCAGCATTAAGTTCAGCTTTTGTATTTTCCAAGTTCGACTGGGATCACCAGACTCTGGCAATGGAGACAGTTGTGGATTTCCTGGAATATTTTGCGCACGGAAATAGAAGAGCCAGATTGCCAGCTCTCCATCCATTGTTGCCAATGTGTTCAATCATCTGCCAACTGATAGTCCACAAGAGAAGAGCAACATCTTGTTGGACTCATCAATGTGAATTGGCGCCAGAGAGACTCGTGCAAGGCTTTCTTGTCACAGATGTTTGGAAGTCTTCTTCGGATTGACAGCGTTTTTCTTTCCTAGTGACTGTTGTAAGGTCCAATTGGTCATTCTTGACATAAAGCCCAGTGGAAAGGCTAATCGGCTAATCGCACTCCTGGGGAACACTTCAACAGGCAGTCTTCCATACAATTTTTCTGGTCGGCAAATCACTCACGAAAGAACTTTCCGAGAACTCTCCTTGAGTAATGGAAAATTTCAAGTCCAGGATGCTCCAAGAGCGACGAAGTCCAAAACATTGGAAGTCCCCTTCGAGTCCTGCGGGACCTAGGTGTCCCAGCACGCTCTCCACCAGAAACCCATGGACACCCTTCCGGAGAACCTTTGAGAAGAATGACTTTTGAGACTCTTCTCATCCCTTCTCTAAGCATTACATGACCTCGCAAAACACTAAGGTCGCTCCTACCTGATACACTTGTTTAAACAATTCAGAATGATTTCGCAGGACACTCTTGGAAGACACTTTTAAGGACGCTGTTGCCAACACGCTCTTGGACCGATAAGTTTGCATGATATTCTTATATATGCCACTCTTGCAGGACACTCTTGCCAATCTTTCTCGCGTGACCATACTTAGACTTCAATGCAAAGAATCTTGGAAGACACTATGGAGAAGAGAGTCTGGCAGTGGCACTTAGAAGACACAAAAGCAGTTGGCAGAGACTCTTGTCACACATTCTTGCATCAAGCACGACACTCTTGGGCATCACTCTTGGAGTGACATGCTTTCGACTCTTTTCAACCACTTCATGCAATTGGGCTCGACACTTTTTGGGGACATACTTGGCTTCTTAGTGTAATCATGTTAGACAATATCAGATATATACTCATGATTACTCATGTAAATTCTTCATGTAAGTTCTTGAACTGCTACTCACATTGCTGCAAAATCAAAGAATTCTCACCATTGCGTGAGTGGAGGTATAGGATACCACCAATCTTCAATAATTACGCACACGCATATATGCATATATGTACATACGTACACAGATAGGTTGTACGTGTCCATGTGTATCATGCAACTAGGATCTTTGTAGCGGCCTCTTGACATTGACGGTTGACCCAATCATGGCCTTGGCAACAAATCAACTCTTGCGTGTGCATTGCGCATATAAATTTGTATATATATATATATATATATATATACATGCATTTCTTTTCAAAGCATTGACACCAAACGCGTATTGCAGGCATGTTGGACCTATCAAATTTGACCTCGTGTTATTTCTATTTTCAACTGTTCCAAGATCTGGTTGCTAGACCTTCGTCTCACAGTCTGTATTTTGACCCAGCACCTCTAGGTTATGTCAAGATGATGCTCAGAGTCGGTGACTGACAGAAAATTCTTTTATTGCCAAGGAAACTTGCACCCATTTGCAACAGATTTTGCATGCAGGGCTATTTTTGACATAGGTTGAGTCCATGTTTGCACTGCCTCCTCAAAGATTCTGCAGCACGTATGTCAACAATACCATGTCATACAGTGACGGCGACAAGGAAACGAGACACAAGACATTGTTCCAAACAAAGTTTCACATTTTCCAGAACTACGGCCAATGGATCCTCCTTGCCAACATTGCGGACGGTTGCCATTCTCAAGTCCCTAGAATTAGGTAGGAACTTTTTTCTATGCGTAGTTTAGAAAATTTTTGGAAAAATTGCAAACTGGAAGGACAGGAAGGACAGGAAGGACAGGAAGGACAGGAAGGACAGGAAGGACAGGCAGGACAGGGAGGACAGGAAGGACAGGAAGCTGGAAAGTGGGAAGAGGCAGCACACTCTGCGGGACTATGACTTCCCGAACTACAATCCACAGAAGTAAACCCCTTCAAATTGTATCTACATGACACAGTTCGACAGCTGGTGTCAAACGCAGAACCTGTGATTGTTCGTTATTTTGCAATGCAGGATGAGGCTGTGTCAAAGCGGGCCTGCTTATCCAAGGACATCCTTTTTGCAAATAATTGTTTCTTCACCTTAGCCAGCAAACACTTGTCGATGGTCAGGAAAGCAACGAAGTTTCCGAAAGGCCTGAAATGGCCTGAGCACATTCCTTGCCTGGCACTGGAGCTGGCTGTGAAGTTGGGAGATGAAGGAACTTGAAAGAACTTTAGATTCAAGCGCGAATGTCAGGGCTTTGAAGACCTCAATGCAAGACCATGACGAGACCGTTGGGAAGCCTTGTGTTCGGCCCGTCTTCAACATCCGAAGGGCCAGGAAATTGGCCTCAAATTTCATCATGCTTTTTTTGTTGCTGCAGCATCCGAAGATTAGGAATCCTTATGCCTTTCGTTTTTCAACGATTCAAGGACTGGTCCCATGGGTTCTCAGTGAGTGCCCCAATCCGACACCTGCCCTGATGTAACATCAACTGCCAGGGCAACTCCAAGCGAACCTTGACATGGCCAACCCCCTGTCCCAATCCCACCTTTGGCATCAACTCTGAGGGGAGACGCATCAAAAAACTTTGGCATCAATCAGAACATAGCAGGGTAGCAGAACAGAAAGCAAAGAAAAAAGGAAGCAAGGGAATGGCAAGGAAGTAATGAAGGAGGGAAAGGAAGGAAGGAGGGAAAGGAAGCAACGAGGGAAGGTTCAAATCACAATGACGTGCCACCATGTGCTCCATGGGTCCTGTTCATAGCTTGACATCCATTGGGTTCGGCCGTTTGGCCACTTGCGAAACGGTTGATCTTTGAGTAGCACTTGGGGAGGCGCTGCGCCGGCGCCCTCGCCGATGCGACGAAATCTGCACTGTACCTGCGATTTTTCAGACCGAGGATGTGCCCAGGAGCAGGAAACAAACAGAAGCAATTCCAGCAACAAAATCTAAGGATAGTACAGAACAACCAAGAACAGTACAAAACAACACATACAGCCTACAACATTTATAGTTCTATCTATCTATCTATCTATCTATCTATCTATCTATCTATCTATCTATCTATCTATCTATCTATCTATCTATACTTACATATATGCAATTATATACAAGTTGCGGCAATGTATATGTGCGTATGTAGTAAAATGTATGTATATAATATATATGTATATAGATACATATGTAGTTAATATACATGTATATATGCAAATCTATTATATATATATATGATATATATGTAAATATGAAGATGTATGAATATAAATCAAGTGTATATATATATATATGTATGTATATATGTAAATATAAATAAATATATATATATTTATTTTTATATTTTGATATAAAAAATAAATAATACATATATATATATATGAATATCCCACTCACAGGCACACACGCACACACACACACACACGCCACATGCAACATCACAAGATTATACGAAAGAGGTAAAACACCTTTACCCGCGTTCATGTAGAACGTATGACATATATATATATGCAAATATACATTTATATAAATATATATATATAGATACACAATATGCACACACACACATACACGCACATGCACAAAACATGAACCGACAAACTGGATTGGTTAGTTGGTTGGTTGACTGGCCTTTTTCTCGGCTGACATTGCTTTTATCAGTCTTTCTTCTGGTGGGAGGCGCTGTGCCCTCCCTGGATCCCTCTTCACGCGCCACACCTCCCACGAAATCACTTCCGACCTGCTTGCCCACAGCGCTTCGCTTTGCTTTTTCTCGCATATTGGATGTTTTCATCAGGTCTTGTTCCCTGCGAGTGCAAGTTCGAGTGAATGTCTAATTCCCGAACCTCAGCGGAACCCTTCTCAGGTCAAGGCTAAGGCAGCACCGGAAGTTGCCAAGGCTGGATTATATGCAAATCTTTTGGTTGAACGTTCATTCATCAAAGCAAGCGACTTATCTTGAACAAGAAGAACACATGAGTGAACATGTATGTTTTAAGGACGTTAATGTGTCACGCTACTGCTCTTGGTGTGGAATCGTACTTTTGAGCTCTCAAGCTTTCCAAGCGCAATCCTGCCGCTACCTGTGGATCGTGTTAGGGCCAGAGAGCCATGGTAGGAAATGATCAGACGAAAAGGCTCTCCAGCAGATCAATGCGTGGCTCCACATTGGAACGACTCAATTTCACGCGGCAGAGCTTTTCAATGCTCCATCAAGGGTCAGGCCATTCTTGAGATCGAGTTTGTTCTTGACCAATCTATGCGAATATGTACAATATTTAGAAACGCATTTATTGATACATATATATATATATATATTTATTTATACATGCATACATATATATATATATACATATATATATATAATAGATACTGCATATAGATTTGCAGTTTCCCAAAGGCTAGCTGTGTTTGATCGATGCAAAAGTCGAGTGGCTTGTAAGTTGCCTTGCGAGGTCCCTCATTGGGTGAAGGTTGGGAAGCAGTGGTGCAGAAGATAGATCATTTGGATGCTTCTTTACACAAGGCGTTGCACCGCTTAGAAAAACATCAGCAAGAAGCCTTTGACCAAAGAATGGGAGAACTGTCTCGTATGATGGAAGATGTTTGCGAATGTTTGAAGACTGGAATAAGTGGAGTCATGGATTGAAATTCAGTAAAGTTTGGATTTGAAGTTTAGTAAATTTTGTAGATTCAAAGTATAATTTGCACTTTTGTGTTTTGTTCTTGTGGCATGCAGATTGCAGAGATACATTGAAGGCTTGACATGGAAGACAAAAGACAATGACAGCCCCACCTGGGACCTGGAGATAGCGATGCTGCGCTGAGGCTTGGGATGTGAGCCATGGAGTGTTGAGGCCAGCGCCAACCGGAAACCTCCTGAAGTCTCACCGCGTTTTGCTGAACTTCCACGCTGTCCTTTTGGGAAGAGCCAGGCGCTGCCATTGTACAAATCCTGCATAGTCTTTAATTCTTTCACAACTCCTTTATTAATCTTTCTCACAATATATAGAAACATACATACATTCATTTATGTAATGTATATATACAGTATATATATATATATGTAAATACAAATCAATAAAATATATATTCAATACAACATTCTTTATTCTTTGAATGTCTTTCATATTCTTTGTTTTGAGACCTCCAAAGCGCTCTGCCACTGTCCCATTGAGATGTCAGGATGAAAGCACAGAACCTTCGCCGGAAAACAGCCAGCAGACAAGGAAGCAAAAGAGGCCTCAGTTTGCTCCCGAGTCTGGTCGCCCACAACGCTCCCACGTATCTCTTGCTATGGAGCACGTTCTGTCAGCTTCTGTGAACAAAAAAATCTACAAACGACATTTCTTGAGGCGCATGTTCTGGATGTGCCTTGAAGACTCAAATTCTTCCTGTCCAGCGTGGTGGTATGGGCTGCTCATGAACGTTCTCATTGTGCTTTCGGTATTTTTGTCACTTTTCCAAATCTCCTTTCCTGAAATCATCAGCTACAATACATGGATGGTGGACTTCAGCGTGGACATTGTCTTCGCGGCTGACTTGTTATTTCGCCTTGCTTCGTGGCCCTCCCTGTCCACCTTTTTTCTGAATATTTACAACATCATAGACATGTCTGTACTTCCTTCGTTGATCATCCGAGCTGCAAATGGCATAGAGCTCAATGTGAATGATGGGGTGTGGAGCCTGCTGCTGGTGTGTTTCTTTCCAGTGCTGCGCCTTCTGAAGTTGCTCCGACGAGTTCAAACCTTTCAGGTGCTTCTGAGTGCATGGTGGGCAGTCTTTGAAGCACTGCCTATGCTCATCTATGTGCTGACAATCATTGCCATGACCTTTGCTTCTCTGCTCTTTGTTTTCGAGCCCCAGAGTAACATTCCTGACTGGCCAACAGCACTTTGGTTGACTGTAGTGTCCATGACAGGCGGGATGGTTGAAAATTTTGGACAAGAAGGACACACTCTCTGGATTGGAACATGCAGATTAACATTCGGACAAACTAAGCCCCGAGTGAAACATTAACAAAAGAACAGTGTTGGCAATGCTGCATCATGACAATGAGCGACCTTGGATACTTCATGAACCCCTTACAGCCATTCGAAATAGAATTGGAAGAGGTTATCATTCCAAGAACAGGTTCCAGCTCGAAACAGATGCAAATATCATACACATAAGATTTGGTGATTCATAAACACCACAAAGACCATGCAGTCAAAGTTGGTGGCTCTAAAGCACGGCACATATTGCCGCCCTTAGATATGCATGACTCCTTTTCATTGTGACAGTTGGATATGCGAGCTTTGTTTCCATGAATGTTTCCGTGAATATTTCCATGAACTTTGTCCTGACAGACATGTGGCTTGGTTGGGTTTTCCCACTGTTGTTTGCTCTTTGGTTTAGGGTGCTCTTGGGTTTTGCCTGTCTTGGTGCTCTTCCACCCGCTGTCTTACGGAGCCTGTGGAAAGAGCCGCTCTTTCTCCTTTTGGGAACCCACAAAGGGTAGCTGTTCATTCAGGGGTAGATGTTGATGCACAAAGTGCCCATTTGTTCCTGACAGGACTAGGCTATGGTGATATGACGCCAGAGACTTCAGAGGGGAAAGTCTTTGTCTCGGTTTTGATCGTGACAAGTCTTCTGTATCTGTCAATTCCATTTGGAATTCTGGGCAGTGCCTTCACGCTTGCATGGGCACAGCGAAGCGCAGTCTTGGCTATTCGGAAGCTGCGGAAGCATTTGGCCAATCACGGCTTTAATTCTGCAGATGTTCCCAAGTTGCTGGAGCACTTTGATTTGAATCATGACAGTGAGATTTCGTTGGTTGAGTTTCGCACGATGATTAATGATGTAATGATTGGCTTGAGCGACAGAGAGGTGATTGACCTCTTCGAATGCTTGGACTTGAGACAGGAAGGCCGCATCAGGGCGCCAGCATTCTTGTCGATCCTGTTTCCCAGAAGCTATGAAGAAAGCGAGTTCAGCGTGACAGGTGTGAGCCATTTGATCAGTTTGCCTCGCACTTGGAGTCCTGCTTCGATGACCGCAAAGCACAGATTGGTCGTCTAGAACTCGTGAATGTAGCTGCATAGCATTCCGGCTGTTGATGGTAGCGTCTATGCCGGAAGATGGTAAATGTAGGAGACAAGAGGCATGCTGTGGGAGTACTTCCCATGTGCGCCTGTTTTTTCCCTTTCACGAACAATTGCTTCGGCTGGAAGGTTCCATATATACAGTAGACCATTTGACTGATCACAAATCGTGACAGTCGTATAGGAGTGCCATGCCTAAGGCAGGTTGATGCGTACAAAAAGGAGGAACACTTGATACAGAAAGCAGCACAGCGATGTGCAGCTGCTCCTGTGGAGTTTCCTGTTGGTAGGTGACGCGCTCCTCGTCCTCTTCTGGGTGCCCACAAGCTTGTCTTGTTGGACACAGAGCTGCTGATGGCACTGCACAGCATGAAGCCGCTTCAAAGCGTGCTTTCGAAATCTTCGAAGATTTTCTGAATGCAGGTCCTTTGTTAGATTTCTTTTGCAGTAGATTCTTCGATCCAGGATGAAGCTTCGAGGTTTAGAAATTACCTAAGCATTCCTACGGTAGCGCTGACGCTCTCGGCCTTTCGCATACTTTGTCCCACCTTATGACTACTCAATCCAGGGGTCACCAACTCCAATATCCTCAAGTCCCCACGAACGCAAGCATAAGTGTACTCACCCGGCCAGGTTGGCAGTGAAAGAAGGTGGTGCAGCTAAAACTTCAAACACGCCCAAAGAAAAAAAAGCAGCCGAAGGTAGGATTTGAGTGATTTGATTGTTGTATTCCTTCATTTCGGGCGGAGTTCTCAAGTGACAGCTTGACGCAAGGAGAAGGAGATCCAGAGGAGGACAGGATGTTAAAAGAAATGCCAGTGAAAGGTTCTTGTGGCTCCAAGGGCTGCGTGAACGAGGCATTTCACTTGTGTTACCAGGATGATGACGATGATGACTTGCTGTTCGATGCAGATGAGCTGGAAGGAGAGGAAGAGGCCATTTGCTGAGTGTGAAACTGCAGCGCGAACCTTTGACATGATGCAGGTATCCGACTTCTCAGAGGAAGGCCTTTGACTTTTCGTATTGAAAGTTTCGAATCTCCACTTTGTTGAACAACCTAAACTCGATTGTTCGGAAACATCTTTTTGCAGAAGAAGTGGACGATGAAGAGGATGAACAGGTGCGAGAGCAAGAGCTTTGCAGTGAATCTATTGGGTTCAAGAGTTGGATTCCAGAGTCGGGTTCATCAAGAGTGCCTTTGGGAGCTTAAGTGTCGCATTTTTCCGGCCAGTTTGACTGGGAACCGGTGGGAGCATTGCAGATGCCCAAGGCAGCGACTCGTGGGGAGCTTGTGGCCGCATGATGAACGGAGTCTCAATTTGATCTGTGCAGGTTTGGTCTACGGGGCCAAGCCCAGGAGAAGAGGTGTCACAAACAAAGTGAGGGATAGTTTCCAGATTTTATCACTTAGAAATGCTTTGACTTGAGCGAGGGGTAAAGTTCCTTGTGCAAAGCATGGGAGGCTTTTGCAGATTATGCTTCGAACTGCCTAGTGAGGGCCCTGAGTCTGTTCCAGGATTAAGACAGACAGGACGGCGTTGCGTTTACATAAATATGAAAAGATCAACTATATATACATATGTTTGTGAATATAAAAATCTTTATGTCTGCAACATATTTTGAAAAACATGTCGCTGCAAGACTGTATCGAGTTTGATCAGACCACGAGGCCAAAGCAGCTTTAGGCAGCTCTGAGAGTCCTTTTGCTGGGCTTGGGATGCGACTGCACCAGGACCTTCTAAGCGCCTGACAGTGGGGTCCTTTCGTTTCGCTGTGCAGCTGATGTAAAAAATGAGTTTTGTTTTTTAAAGAAATGAATTCCTGTAAAAGAGAGATGTAAAAGAAGCTGAGATGAAACTCTTGCATGTGGGATTCCTGTGAAGGAATCAGGTGCATTTCTGCTGCATCCCGACAGTCCAACCAAACGGCTGTTGGTTGACCATGCTACTGGAACTGGCAAGGCAGATGTCAAAGTGGGATCTTTTCTTGTGTCTCGGCATGTCCCAACTGTTGGCGACTTCTGAAATACCTGGCAGACTCTGATCATGCTCCGCATGCTGGACAACTACTTTGATGATCCACGGCCAAAGGCCATGCTGTGTGGAAACTGAATGTTTGGAAGATGGAAGACAAAAAGAGGAGTAGGATAGAAGTTGAACAAGGTTGAAGAATAGTATAAAGAAGCCACATGTCTTGTTCTTGGAGAATAAATAGAGTGTGAAACATAGGCCAAGACACCACACCCTAATGACAGGCAGATCATGGCAAGAGTCAAGAGTGGTGAACTTTCTTCAACTTTTTTGTCAAAGAGGTGGCCATTTTTCCTAAAGACGCTGTGTGCGACAACTTCTACCAGGCCTGGAAGCCATTCTGTGGAAGCAGACTTGTTTTCTTCTCGCTTGCACCAGCATAAGCTCATACAAAGGGGATTAAAGGGTACAACCATCTCAAAATGCTCATTGTGAAAGCAGGGCAGCCACCCACTTGGGAACACCATCATTTGTTTCATTCAATGTGTCACTGACTTCTCAGGAACTTTTGAAGTGGCCAACACGATGGCGACATTTCTTCTGCTTTTTGAAGCCTGCAGAGGCTCCGAACAAAGATTGCAGTCACTGAATGATCTGAATGTTGGAATGACCTTGGAAAAGATCTTGTAGCTTTTCAATGGTGGCAAGATCCCCACGACTTTCGACTACAGGCTTCCCTTGCCAGTGGAGCGAAGGACTGGCGACGGAAAAAGTCGGATGTACCTCGGCAACAAGGTTCTTCCTATTGTGCAAAATGGTGTCGTGTCCAACTGGTTAGATTGCTAGCCGCTGATTGAATCGACAAGCTGAATTCCTTTTCTTGAGGTTTGGGACCTCAACAATGAGAGGTCTAGAGCAGAGGCGAAATGACAGCACCAGTGCTTCAGTGGTGTGCACGCTTTTCATTTGTGTCAACATTCATACAGCTTTGATGTGCAGAGGGGTTGGGGAACTGTTTTTTGCCTGCAGGCTGTTTATGGCTCACACGGCATGCTTCATAGTCAATTAGTGAAACACAAATACTTTCATTCACTTGATTCTTGCAGCCACTTTCCAAAAAACCAACCAGTTCAGGATCAACATGTGTTTTTTTTTGCACTGTATTTCCAGGTCCCGTATTGCACTTAGGTGTAATGCATTAGTTTATCTCAACACTACAGTTGCCGGGGACATCATTGTGCTGAACTTCTCGAAGTTCTTGTGGCCGTGGTGCCATGGAGGATGTTGTTTTCAACCAGTTGAACGTGCTGGATGACAACACCCTGGACTCTCTGCAAGATTGACAGATCAATTGATTAATCAGTAGATCAAATTTGCATTGTTTGTTGTGAAGGCACGTGTTGGTTCAGATTGTGCATAGAGTGCGGCCAAAGTGAATGCACATCCAAGGGAGTTATCATCACAGACTTGCTGCGAGAGAAACCAGAGTTGGCCCCTGCACTTGTGACTCAAGCCATTCCAGTCCCTTTGCAGCAAAAGGGAGCTGGGACATTTGGACGTTGTGATGGACAGAGTCCATGACTGGAAGCAGTGCACAATCTCTCGCTGCTCTCTCTCTGTCTCATTGCTGAGGATCTTACTTTTGCACCTACGAAGGCACTGACCGACGAAGGTGCTCGATGTACTGGGACCATCAAAAGTGTGAAAACAGAAACTTGTCAGTGGAGTTCAAGGGGTGCCATTTGGACTGAAAACATGCCCTGCTACATCTCATGGCTTGCCCTGCCAAGGAAATGGGGCATGGCTTGATTGATTGCCCGCAGCTGAACTCCGTTTTTGGATGCGATGTTCTTGTGTTCCCGCAGCAGGCGCAAGACACAAGTCGAGCAACGTTGACCTCTGCCTAAACTCACTGTGCAAATTGCATAGGTGATTGATGGTGATTGTATGCTCATCATAGGCATGTTCTTTTTGTGCGAGCATCCTCTCTTAACATGCCAAGGCTGACTAAGCTGGGTCTACCATTCACACAGTTTCAAAAGCGTTGCAAGTGGTATTGCACCACGTGCATTTGGCAATCCTTGCAGGTTGGTAGCTTCAAGGAGGGCCAACACGTCAACTTTGTGCCTCAGAGGATTCAACTTCCTCTTTGGATTCCACTTTTCAGTGGGCTTTTTCTTTGCGTACTATGTGCCATGCGATGTGCCATGCTATGTGCCCTGCTATGTGCCATGCTATGTGTCATGCTATGTGTCATGCTATGTTCCATGCTATGTGCACAATGTGTTCGGATTTGGGATTGTCCGTCAGAATCATGAAGTACAAGGAGTGTGAAGGAGTAGAGGATGTTTGTAAAAGGATGCTCTTTTGTCTTGGTTTGGTCAAGCCAAGCAGACAGCCGGTGTGGTACAGCATATCTTCAGACTGCTCTTGGAGTTTTCAAGGCTGTGACCCTGAATGACGAAAGCAAACCGCAAGCTTTTGATTTGGTTGAAGAGGCTCCTGTGCTGAATTGGTTTTGGGCAGTGTGTCACTGAAGTTCAGTCAGATTCTACCATCTTCTTGAAGTTGAGACAGTGTAGCCAAGGATCCCCACAAGGATATGATGAGCTCAATGGGTGGCAGCATGGGTGGCATGAGTGGCATGGGCATGGGAATGGGTGGATTCCCGGGCTTTGGCATGATGATGAATGGCACCGCTGGCAACGCAGCTGTGGCAAAGTCGGCCGCAAGACCAACTCAGCTCCTTGGCGGAAGATGTTTGGGTCCCAATTCTTCCATGATTTGGAAATCTCAAGTTCAATTTGTTGCATCTGTTTTGAAATCCAACGGTGGCTCGGGTGTGGCTGGCTGGGGTTCCCTTTGATTTAGCAAGAGAGCTAAAGTTGGCGGTTTGGTAGCAGGAATTACTGACAACCCGTCCCCCTGAGCCTTCAGCACCCTGTAGTACCTGTACCCGGACGACGAGGCAGAGAGACAGTTTCAACAGGAAAAAAACTTCCAAGAAAGGATTTGAAGTTTGCAAAAGTGGTTGCCATGGTCCTTCCTGATTGGTTGCACTTCAAAGCAAATCAATTACAAAAATTGATGTTTCGGATCCAGGTATTTGCCGACCATACTGTTTCTCTCAGTGTTTGCACATTTGCCAATCCTTCTATCTACCTATCTATCTATCTATCTATCTATCTATCTATCTATCTATCTATCCCTTCACCTCTCTATCTCTATGTCAATCTATCTATGTATACATCCATCCATCCATCCATCCATCCATCCATCCATCCATCCATCCATCCATCCATCCATCCATCCATCCATCCATCCATCCATACAGATATGCATGCATACATACGTACCTACGTACCTACGTACCTACGTACCTACGTACCTACGTACATACATATGTACATATATACATACGTACATACATACATTACATTAGGTGACATGACATGACAAGACATGACATTACATGACATTACATTCCATTGCAGTACATTACATTACATTGCATTGCATTACATTACACTAAATTACATCACATTGCATCACATTAAATACATTACATTTCATGACATGACATGACATTACATTACATTACATACACACATAACAAATATTTGACGAAAAGGGGTGCTGTTTTCGGTTCGCAATGACTGGTGTTGCTGTGGCAAAATGCATGCTAAAGCGGGAAGAAATGTTGAATTGTCATCCACGGTCGTACTTCTATGTTCAGAGGCCCATGATTGTGTCGATCACTCAGTTGTCAACAACTTCTGAGTTCTAAATTTCCCTTGACACGGTTCTCAAAGATCATACGTTTGCAGTGGTCATTGTCAACATCGCGGTGATTGTGATTGTGCTTCTTCTTCTTGTTGTTGTTGTTGTTGTTGTTGTTGTTGCTGGTGTTGTTGTTGTTGTTGTTGTTGTTGTTGTTGTTAGAAAAATAGGCACACTTCGTCGATCCGCGCAAACCCAGTTTTCGTATGCTCTTGTTGATTATCTCCCCCGATTGCGACTCCATGCATGACCTTGACCCAGGAACATGGAGGATTCAGGCCAGTTCTTAGTCTCTGAGTCGTAGATGCGATGGTCTAAAGACCATTTGAACAGAATATTTTATTGAGTGAAGCACGAAAGTTGTGACATGTTGTGACGATGTGGATGGACCACGTTTGACAAAAGTGAATGCTTAAAGTGTCATTTTGTGTGCTCGTGTGCGAGGTGAACCTCCACAGGAAGAGATGGGAGTCTTTGCATCTCACTGAGATTCATTTTTGACACATTTTGCTTCGGAAGAATTGGCTTTGGAAGTGATCATACCTGCTAACATCTACTGATATTGTTTGCTGAGTCTCTGAGTGCTTGTGGAGTTCACTGACAGGTTGGAAGATTCAAAGTCTGGAATCCAGAAAAAGGATTGGGTGACTCAGAGGCATTGTCCATGCTTTTTGTTACCTACAGCTTTTGACTGACCACCTTTGTTGCTTTCTGCCCTTGTGAGTCTAAGGTTACATCCAATGTGACGCTCTGTTAGATGAAGGCAACCCTTTATTGCTTCATTGCTGCAACCCAAGCACTTGTTTGCATCATTCCCAGCTTGTGAGGAAGGGCTCTCTCGATAAAAAAGTATCCTTCCCTCTGAAATGTCGCAAAAAAGATAAAAAAGAATATGACAGGATCTATGTCAAGACACTTGTCACAACCTATGCCAGAATGTGGCGTTTGAAACATGTCAGAGTTGATGTCAGATATAGGGGAACTCATTTTGCAGCAAAGTAATGTTTTGACTGACCTTTGCTGGTAGAACAAAACAAACAAGATTGAGATTTGATTAAGTATCCTATGGGAACTGTCACCCACTTCCTCTGACAGGATACAGTGGCGAGGTTATTGTGCCTCAGCATCAGAGGAAAAACTTCCAGCCTGGTCAGGACCGTTGCTTTGTGGGACTTGGTCGCCTGTTGCACCAGAGTATAGACTTGTCTCATCTTGTCTCTCCGACTGCTGTGAGGATGTCTCATTTACTTGCGTTCTCCGTGCCATGTCAGCATTTCAGTCTTAGCCCGACCAAATATTCTGTGGTGCGTGTTGATCAATTTAATCTCATGAGATGGAAATGAAAGTGAAGTGACTTGTGATTTTGTGACTCTGAAGATGTGAATTCTTTTCAAGCACAATTTGTCTCAAAAAGATGTCGGCGAGGTAATGGCCAGCTTCAGGCGGAGGGGCTCGAACACCCACGGCTGCTTGGTTGCAGACCACTCTGGCATCCTGTCCAGTAAAATCTTCAATCTGCTCCCGTCAACATCTCTTGGTACTTTGAGCTAAAACAGTTCCAGGATTAGGTGCATTGGGTTTGGCGATTTGTCCAAAGTATCCGAATATGATGTTGATCTATACTATGTACTGTACCATCTTTGCCTTTCTCATCATGCGAGAGATGATCCATTTAGAAATTTTAACACCGACACTCGATTCTTTTGAACAGGATGGCCACAGGACGGCCTATGAGCTTCGGTGAAGGCAGGGGAGGAAAGCGTTAGAAATCGATTCTTCAGGGAGTGACAACAATCGTCAGAAATCCAAGCCTGTGTGACAACATACAGCTGTACTACCACAGCATTTATTTGGGATTGGAGAAAGGCATTGTGAATTTTTGGGAATATGCGCAACAGGCATGCCGCCTGGGAAGAGATTCCGACCTTCTTGATGCCTGGGCTTCCCCATGGGAGCGGCCACTGCAGAGGCTTCTTGCGCACCTAAAGGTGCATTTATGGTTGTGGGAAGACCTCACACTTTCCAGACTGCATCCAACAAAGACGGCCTTGACCGGTTTGGATGCAACTTCTTGGGAAAGTAGCGTTGGAACCGAAGCAGAGCAAAAAAAGTCTATCCGGCTCCTGCTTGTGATTATCTTTCGTGCAGCAGAGTTGGCTATTTGGAGCTTCTGCGACCATCCAACATCTTCCGGTCTCTGCTCTGCATCAGCGGTCCAAAGATTTCTCAAAGAGCTGATTGATTCGATTGATTCGATTGATCATTTCTTGAAAGATGGCGCATTCCAAGAGGGTTGGACTCACCAGCCAGGCCAAAGCCAGAGGAGTTCGATTGGAGAAGATCGTGAGTGAACTTACAGAAAGCATTCGCCAGGACTGGAGGGCCTTGGCAGTCGCAGGGTTATGTCGATGTTGCTCGGAGAATTCCGAGCTGAGTATCCAAAAAATGCAGACATTGCCCTGTACCAAGAGGCTTCTACTCTTCCAGAGCTCGAGTATGGTTGGATTGGCCGATACATGGGACCAGATACACTTGTACACGTCAGCACAGACACGTACGCACATACACACCCCCAGACTTGACAGACTTGAGCTGGAGAAGAAAGGTTGACATGGAATTCTCGTCCAAAACCATCCCCGAAAGCTTCGCACAATTTCAATCTCATTGTGTTTTCGATTTGATTTGATTCTTCCATTGGTCTTGATTTTCTTCTTCTTTCTTCTTTGCCTTCTTATTCTGTCGTTTGAAGCGGCTCCTTTGGAGATGCTTTGCGAGGCCTTGGAGATGAAACACGCAATTCTTGGCGGCAAGGTGTGAATCTGCTGCTTGATGTCAAAGTGCATCTTCAGTTTGAATTTTGGTATCGCTTTGTTGAAAATAAGAAGCGCTTTTGATCGGTTTGTGAAGAAGTCTTCATTTTGGATCCCATAGAAGTAAGACTTCTCATAGCAGTATG
>VSDK01025684.1:281150-307728 GCA_009767595.1 Symbiodinium kawagutii | reverse complement strand
ATGTATGTATGTATGTATGTATGTATGTATGTATGTATGCATGTATATATATATATTAACAGATGTGATATCACCTGAAATCATATGGTTGTATTGGATGCATAATCGAATTGCAAACTCTTCATAGTTCTCGTGTTTGCAGTGGACCAAGCTCTATTGATGCAACAAATTGTCCTTTTTTAAACTGCCAAATGCTACTTGTTGTCTTTGACCGCCAATTTTGCTCTCAAAGCGGTGGGGGGTGACGCCCACGTTTGTGTGAGCCATGGAGCGTGCAAATCTCAGCTGAAGCAGTTCTCAGCATGTCGAAGGTGCAGATTTGTATCGAGGCACACTTTGAGGCCTTCACACTGAAGGCACTGCCACGGCTGCCATAGCACTGCACCAACGAAGTCCCAAGTGTGTTCCCATCGATGTCAGGGGTCCTCCGATGAGCTGGCGTGCAGAGTCCACGCCCGATGGCCCAGGTTCCCACGGGGTGCTGGGTGGATCTGCGACGTTGCCATTTCGTTGAGCAAAAATTGTTGCCACGGCGGCTCTTGTTGTTAAATTCGCCACTAAGGTACCAGAAGCAGTCGGCCTTTGCAGAAGACGAGAAAGAGTTTTTGAAATTGGCCGCCAAGCCGCAAAAGCAATCGATGTGGAAAAGCAAGACTTTTTGAAGCCCTGTAGAGCAAGTGCTGGAACCATGGATCTCTATGGACTCTCAGCCCTATTCAACCATGCAGACACGACAACCTTACGCACGCTTACAAGGTAAACCTTCCGCAACTTCCGCACGTCATTTTCCTGTCAAGGCAAAGAAGCTGCGAGATATTTTGAAATTGGAGGTAGCGGTGTTGGAGAAACAACGGGACTTGATGCATGTTATTTGTGCACAACTTGATGCATCCAGACTTCCCTGCGTTTGCGATTTCGATGATGTGAGAAGTCGGTGGAACCAGGAGAAGGTGAAAGCGGGTGAAAACCTGGCACAGACTCTCTCTTGCAAGTGGCAATGCGATGAAAGACAGTTTCTTCACTTCGGCCTTCAACGCTTACTTGTCGGTATACATTCAAATGTAGTATATGTAATGTATATATCGATATATATATATATACAATAATGATTACATTCTCATAATATCAGATTATGTCACAAAAACATTCTGTTGTATTCTGTGCATACATATTGTGCACGTTGAATTGAATATGCTTTTGACAGATGCCTTCATACCCTGCTATATCTGTATACTAAATGATGATACCACCGGCCATAGATGATTTGTTAGGGAAACCCAAACCCACCGGCTGAGGATAGCACCATGGCCACGTCAGGAATCAGCTGGATAAAGTGAGCTCTAAGGATGCTCTGCTGAAAGAGGCCAGGAAAGGGCTCAGCGGCTGGGGATTCGACTACAACTAGGGGATGGTCACCGCGAATGAGATGATGATGATAGCTCAGCTGTTCACATCATGGGAATGTCATTTGTCAAGCTATGTTTTCTTCCCGTGTCATTTGACTGGTCTCATTCGCTGTAGGTGACTGCTATAGCCGGGAAACTTCCGGGTGACTCCGATGTCTTGGAAAAGACACAGGACCTCTATGGACCTCAAAGCGGTTTTGAAGCTTTGAGGCTTCCAGGTTCTTCCAGGTTCTTCCAGGGGCAACACCAAGACTAAGAACAAACATTAAGTTCAAAAAAGCAACCCTAGACTCCAGTCTCGTCAAAAATTGAACAGATCCTTCGACTCTTAGCCTTCCTTCCAGGACATCACTGCGCTTCTCCCAGCTGCAGCGCTGCAAGGGATTGAACGCAGAAGAAAACAGGACAAAGTTTGCAAATTGGAGCATTTTATGGAGCATTCTACGGAGCATTCTACGGAGCATTCTGTGGAGCATTCCTTGTCTATCCTTTGCAGCTCTTGTCATTCCTTGTTTGTGTTTGCTGGAGTTGAGGAGCTGGAGCGGAGACAAAGCCGGGAAAAGAAGCAGGACGCGTTTTTGCCTGCCGAAATGCAATTTGCCCCAGAGACTTCGTATGGCAAGTTGACGAGATATTGTTTGAAGGAGGAAGAAAGGCGAGCACCAGTCTTCATGTGTCGTCATGTTGGCATCTCAGGCGATGTATTCTTTTGGTCTTGGTAGTTCTTTGTACTAAGAACTTTCTGGTCTTTCTAGTGCTTTATTCAGAAGGCCCTTGCTTGGTCTAAGGACAGGCCAATCCTGAGTGTCTGTGTTTCAGCGGACGGCAGGCAGGGGTGGCAACGTCCATCACAAGTGTTGTCCTCACAGGGGCATTTTGATTGGCACTGCTTTGAAGGAGAAGCTTGTAGTGCTTGCTGCAGTGCTTATGCTTAATTGCATCGCCCTTTTTTCCTTGCACTGAGTTTGCATATTTGCATGTTGGCGTGTTTGTGGGTTTATGTCTGAGTATGATGTTCTTGTGTGTGCGTGTGTTCAGCGTTTTGCTGCCTTTCGCTTCACCTGTTTCTGTCTCTGGTTGTTTTTTATTGGTTATTTGATTACTTGGTTGGTGGTCGGTTGGTCGGCTGGGTGATTGGTTGGGTGATTGGTTGAATGGTTGTTGTGTGGTCTGCTTTCGTGGTTGGTTCTGATTGCTTGGTTCGTTTGTTGTTTGATTGTTTGATTGTTACCCAATTTCTCCAGTGTTTGTTTCTTGCTGTTTGTTTTTCAGCCCGTTCAGAGCCAGGTATCTATTCACTTGCTCCAAGGCGGGTCTACCGAGCACGCTTTTATATGCAACACTTTTTGCATCAATTGATTTGGAAGAAAGATGAAGGAAGTCAGTTGCAAATTCCACCAGAAGACACACCGATGCGCAGGATGGATATTTGATTTGCTGGTCGTTAGAGGAGAAATTGCTGAAGGCCTTGCACACCTTCGCAGGCGCAGACGCCAACGACACAATTGATTTTGCTCTTGACACAAGATTGGACATTTGCGCGACTCATGATGCTGTCTTCACCATTTTAATCCTTCTTCTTTCACTGTACATTTTCTTTTTCTTCCCCCTCTCTTTTTTCCTTTCTTCTATCCTTTCTTCCATCCTTTCTTCCATTCTTTCTTCCATTCTTTCTTCCATTCTTTCTTCCATTCTTTCTCCTATTCTTTTTTGTTTTTTTTTCTGTCAGGTCATACTGGTGCTGTCTTCACTTTGGACGTAACATCGGTCGGGTGGCCCAGGGTGGTCCAGGGGGTTCCTGGCAGCTGCCCCGAGCCAGGCTCCGCCTCTGCTGATGAGCGGCTCAGCTGATGGCCAGGTGATTTTTTGGGAGGCTCCAAGCTGAAGCTGCGAAGATCAGAATAAAATCCAAACAGAATTCATATAGATATACTGTAAACTATAAACATGATTGTGAGTTTAGAACTTCGAATCGATTTCTCGTAAAAGGCAAAAAGTCAATGTTGAACAAACCCTAAGAATAATCAAGATATAGATGTGGTATACATGGTATGTGAAAAAATGCTGAGATTTGTCATTGCAGAACATTGCATGTCAGGGTGATCCTGCGCGTCTCAAAGCATTGACCGTGACCTCGCCCAAGAAGACCTTGGAGCATGGAGGCCGTGTGAGGCACCGGGGACGCACAGCGCGAGGGAGTCACGTTGGGCTGCCTTTTCTGCCTCGGTTTGTTGTGGCAGGGTGCTGAAATGGTGCCCCTTTGACGAGGTGCCGCACAATCCGAAACGGCAAAATAAGTATGAAGAAAAACAAAAGAAGTGTGAAGAAGACATAAGAAGTCCTAAGAAGTCTTAAGAAGTCCTAAGTCCGAAGTGGGAATTGCAAGGAAGGAGTCTTTGTGGTTCGATGTAACCTTCCAGAGAGAGACATTCTGCGCTAACTCCATTCCGTGTGGCCTCAGGGATCATCTGGACGGCGTTTTGCCAGTGCTTCAGAGAAACTGGGGTTTGGAGCTCAGCTTGGGTAGCCATTTGTGCCATCGCGGCCACAAGTGTTGCCAGGTCCAAACCTGCAATGATTGCAGTTTGGCACGCAAGTCCAGCAGGGGAAGCAAAACAGTTACTCGAGATCAAGGAGCAGCACCTCTGTAGCAAAGAAATGCATCACTAAGCATGCTATAAGTCATTGACTGTCATTGACCAGAACTTTCTAATGGTATATCAATTCAACATGAATTGCCTTTGCTGCAGGATCTTCCAGGCAAAGCAAATGACCTGCAATGGGGTGGTGGTGGAAAATTGAAGCGACCTGAGATCTGAGTCAGTACGACATGCCAAGAAACCATGTGCCCTCATGATTCGTTGAATTCCCGTGCATTTTTGGGATTGCAACAAGAAATCGAAGCCATCCACGAAGGAAACTTGCAGCTCAGGAAACTTTTCTCAGCCCACGACAACGGTGCGCAACTCTTGACACCTGGAGCCTGGTGACCTGTTTGAGACAGCTCATGTGAGCCTTGCACCTCGCAGGCTACGTTGGTGTTTGGCTGGCAGAGGCTCCAGGCAGCATTGAAGCGGCGAGGAAGACCCCAAAAAATGTGAGTCCTGGATTTAGTAGGTTTAAACAATGTTTAAGTGGACTCATTTAAATGGCCAATTAACTAGAAAGTTAGTCTTTAAGGAGACCCATTTGGACATTTGCCGACCTGCCCCAGGCTAAAACATGTCCAGAGCACTGCTTGTTTCTGCACCCTTGACATATTTGACATTGCATGAACTCCACGGCACTGCACTTGGGTCGAGGCTGCAGGTCCATGTTGGGCTCATGTTGGGCCAACTTGGGTCCCCAAGTTGGAGCCAAGTTCAACACGTGGCCTCCTCACATTGGCTCTATGTGGCGATGTGGCCAATGGCCTTAACATGCCTTGACATGCCTTAACCGTCCTCCAGTACCTGGTTTCGTTGTGTACCGCATTTTGCACTCAATCTAAAGCCAGGTCTGGGCCAGTTGGCGGCATTGAGCCACTCCTTCGAACTAATGTTTGACTCAGGGTGCGTCTCAGTCCCATTAATCTATATCTAGAAGATCCAGAGATGGATGTTGGCCAATCTGAGGGAGCCTCCCTCTGCATTAGCGCCTGCTTTGGAACATGGCACAGGGTCTTTGCTGAAGACCATCAAGTTGCACACCGCTGCTATCTCTTCTTTGACGCTGACCAGCGATGCATCAACACTGGTCACAGCCCCATCCCATCTCGACTCGTGACTGAATACCGAAATAAATCAATAGATATACTTCAACCAATAGATATACTTTTAAATGTGAATAGAAAAGTCTTCAGTCTTCCCCTTCTCAGCAGCTACAGCAGCAACGTCCTTTGTTTTAGGTGACTGCCTCGCACGACAAGACCTCGAAGGCGGTTTCTCGGTCGCAGAGCTTTCTGGAAAAGAGCTCTGTGTTGTCAGGGTGGCGTTTGCTGATGCAATGAGGTAGATGTTTCACAGCCTGCTACAGAAACCCTCGCGACATTTGAGGCGCAAAAGTTTCTGCCAAAGTTTCATTATTTTCAAGGGGACCACTAGGGGTGTCTTCATGTTTCGCATTGTTATGTGCCACTTAGAAACTGATACAATCGGTCGAGAACAAATCTTGGTGTCGTCATGACACGCCAGATGAATCGCCCCCTGAATGCTGTGGCAGTGCTGGTCTCAGAAAGTGAAGTTCGCCATGGTGCCCAAGAATCGTTCTACGTGCACTAAACAGCATCAACATGTATCAAGATCTATCAACATGTATCAAGATCTATCAAGATGTGTCAAGATGTGTCAAGATGTGTCAATATTTGTCAACATGTGTCAAGATGTGTCAAGATGTGTCAAGATCTGTCAGCATGTGTCAAGATGCGTCACGATGTGTCAAGATGTGTCAAGGTTTCGGAGGATTTCCAGGCCCAGAAAGCTGGGACTGTGGTGCTGGCGGGTGGCAAGGACAGAGCCATGTCAAATCCAACGCAGTTTTTTCTTGTCATTGCCACATTTTGCCACTAGATGGGACTGCCACAGTGGTGCTGGCGGCTGCTTTTAGAGAGAGGACGCTCGCGACGTGACCCGTGCCAAAGACATGCAAGAGGACGAGTTTGAAGCCAAGGCTCAGCAAGTTTTCAATCAGCAAATCAGCATTGCTCACAGGTACATTGGGAAGACCAGATGGTAGATGGAACTCACATTCTGATAGCAGGTCATTGACAGTACCAGTGGAGAGATTCTGGCTGTGTGCGGCCCAACACTGCGGTATTGTTCATGCTCTTCAGTAGAGACAGGGTGAACAAATGTGACGAAGATTTCAGCAGAAAGAATACGAAGTCTCTGACAGGATCCTGGAGACTCATATTTTTTTGAATGATTTAATATTTCATTGCTTTGAGTTGACAAGAGTGGCAGACTCACGCAGCAAGCACAATTCTTGCAAAGCTCATGTTCAACCTATTTTCACGATTCCGCAAGCTTGATGAATCTGTCGTACGCTTGAGATGCACAGCCGAGGCTGGTACAGGCCACTTTGGTCCTGTACATGGCCTTCTTTCCTTACCCAGGACCATCGCTCAACACAGATTCAGTAGATTTAGTCGGTCTTGTGCCGTTCAAAATCGACTGGTCAAGCCCCTTGTGGTCACTTGTGGTCTTCGCACAGTCAGAGTGCATCCTTGAGGCTTGGGACTGCTGGAGCTTTCGCCACCGTTTCTGAGGACAGAGCGGAGGACTGTTGCTGTCCCGTTGGATGTCCAGTCGCCTCCAGGACGGCTGCCTCAAGGTGCATGGCCTTGATGGAACCCTTCTCCACAGTGACACGCTGTTGTGTGCTGAGACAGGCTTCTTTGACCATTGTCCGAGACATTGCAAATTGATGAACGTTGACTAACCAGACCCCAAGAGACTGTGACCAAGGTCCTGATCATCTGAAACTGGGTAAGTCTGTGATCGACCAGAGTTTGCGGCGTTCAGAGTGTTTGGGCAAGGCCCATGAGTTTGCCAGAGACAATCGAAACCTATGGCCTAGGACATCCCCTGACATCCTGTGTTCAAAACCATTGTTTGTTTTGCTTTGTTCTGCCAGCAACTTCAACAATCCTCGAGCATCCTCTTTGTCATCCTGTTTGATCACAGCAGTTGAGCCTTGACAGAAATGTCGACACATGTGCAGCCATGCAGCCCTGGGCGCATGGTGTGCTGAAGTTTTTTCTTAGATCAAGTGCAAAGAAAAGTCAGAAAAGTCCTTTTCTTGCTCAGAAAGTCAGAAAGATCTCCTAACGGGATTCAGAAAGCCCAAGCGGCACGGCAGAGAATGTTTGCTGGCATCATTCACTTCTCTTTTATACAAGCTGTGGTGGCTTCAGGATGCTTCAGTCAATACTTTGAGCCTCTTAAGTAAGTAGTTCAAAGGATGTTCAGGGGATGCAATTTCCAGATTAGTTTAAGAGACTCTCTTGAGAGACTAGTGAAGGGCATGCAATTTTCATGTTCGGGATAAGTTTCCAGAGTCCAACTCTCTTGAGGTACTCTCCGATGGCGAAGACATGCGCTTGCTAGCTGATCAGGTTAAGAGCTGAGGAAGCTGTCGCCTTTGCGAGGTGGAGAATGCTGACGACCTAATTTTAAAGCACCCACCCACACACACACACACGAGAATATATATATATATATATATATGAATTATAGATCCTTAAGCTTGGTTTATCAGGGTCTCAGGTGCTTGTTTTCCAAGGGAAATCTAAAGGATGCTAAGGGCAGGTTGAAAGGAAGTCCCACTGTGTTGTGGCATGTCTCATGCTGAATTTGCTGCCGTCATTCTCAAGCTGGAGTCAGTGTGGATGGTTGGAGGGATGGCAAGTTGGAGCCTCAGCATGAAATCTTTAATTTGCATATCTTTGCATATGAAGATATGATTTCTATGAAGATTATTGTCGTCTTCGGACGTGATTTGCATCTCGATGTGATTTTAGTGTTCTGTTTGCCTCGGTGCTTTATTGAGGCCATGCCCTGCCGCCGTCGCCATTGCTCTCACCGGGGCGGCAACTCTGCGGAGTTCCACAAAGTCCCCTTCTCAGTGTGGTGTTAAGAGACGGAGAGAGAACAGAATAGAGAACAGAATAGAGAGTAGAATGGAGAGAGAGAGAGTCTTCTTGGTGAAACGTGACTCTGAGAGTTGGAGAAGTTTGACCTTCGATGGCGAAGCAGTCTGCTTCAGGTCCAGTCCTGGCCTACCGCCCAGTCTGCCCGCCATGCCTTGACACTTGGGGCCTTGCCACAACGGAAATGGCCAGGGACTTCAGGGCCTTCAGGGCCTTCAGGGCCTGCAGGGTCATGGCCTTCCTGCATCCCCTGTGCCACTGCCTAAGTGCCGAGGATCTGCGGAGAGAGAGAAGAATAAGAGAAGAATAAGAGAAGAGAGAAGAGTAGAGAGAAGAGAGAGGAGAGAGGAGAGAGAGAGCACAGGTCGTTCAGCTCATCTGCTTCTTTCTAGAGAAGGGTTCAACCTTGAGGACAAGGCATTTCTTCAAGACCAGCTTTATTTTTTCTAGTTGATGCACGTTGATGCTTTTCTGAGGTTTTATGCGCGCCATACAAAGTCAACGTCTGATTTGGCCCAGGTCCCCTGTTGTTTCCTTCTGCGCAGTACGCCTATACACATGCAACCTTTAGGGCCCTTTGTCTATCAAACATTTGAGGTTGACCTGCAGCAAAACCTGCATTGTAAGGAATGAAAGGCACCCAAGATGTAAGATATAGGTAGATGCTATTGACTTGTCTTTGAAGAAGGACTGCTCTGTTGAGACCGGGATCTAGACTTTGCTAAAGATTTCCAGTAGTTCCTTGGGAAGTTCCTTGGGAGGTTCCTTTGGAAGTTCCTTGGGAAGTTCCTTGTAGTTCTTTGCCCAGGGAGTCTATGTCCCGGACCATTCTCGGATGCGAACTCCAGTTGGACCTCAGCTGGGACCGGCGTCAACTTCCATGTGATTAGTGTCGGTTGTCAATGTGTTGCACCCTGGGTTGCACCCTGGGTTGCATCATGCGTTGCATCATGCGTTGCATCATGTGTTGCACCGTGGGTTGCACCGTGGGTTGCATCATGCGTTGCATCATGTAATCATGCGTTGCATCTTGCATCCCTGTTTGTTCATGTTTGTTCAGAGTCCCCAACCTTTGGACCATGCCATGCCACTCGACACAGCTTGTGTGAGGCTCAAAGCGAAGACCTCAGAGGATTGCAGAGAAGCAAAGCAATGTACCTGAGAGTCTAACCAGAATAAAAACCCATCAAAACCATTGATCACACATTACAGACATTTACAGGCCATGATTATCATCGATCCTTCACTATGTCCCATTGACATCCACTGACGTCCGCAAATCAACTGAGTCAGACGTGAATTTCAAAGCTTTGCCGAGGTGGGAGGCCTGTGACGATTCTTCCACAGGCACACAGGTTGAAGCTGAGACGAATCTTCAGATGTTATTGGCATGTGAGCAATTGTTTCAGGCAAGAGCGTACAGTCCTGTGAGCAATAGAGGCACATTGCAGATGCCCAGCTCTGTGTAATTTATGTGTAATGCTTACTGCGGGTTCAAGTGAAAGAGTTTTGGAGTCGGTGGAGCTGGACAGGTAGTCCTGCACCAGTATCGCCACATGGAGGTGCTGACAGATCGTCTTTGAACATAAGCCAACTGGCAAGCTTTTGTGTGAGCAGAGGATGGTCATCCAACAGATTGGGCTTACACTAATTGGATGAAGTCCTGCGCAGCATTTGAATTGCTGACAGTGTGAACTCACCATTTTGAGATGCAAAACAAGTTCTCTCCACTTGGCCCATTCCGCAGGTAACTTCAGGAGTGTTGTTGGAAGCAGGCTTCTGCCTTACTTGGCTTGTTCCAGGGTTCCTTTCTGCTGTTTCAGAATTTGCTCCGACTAAGTCAGTGCTTCCATGACCGCCGCTCTGAGGACCGTGCTGCAGGTGTCTCGCTCGCCTTCACCGACACTAGGTGCTCTCAGTGCCAATTCGAATCCGAGGAAGCACAGCAAGAAACCAAAGAGAAACCCAATAGCAACCAAACACAAACCAAATATACCACGAGCATCTAGCAGCACTAGCACTCGAATCCAGATAGCAAGCCCAAGAATCAGCTTTGGTTCCTTTTGGGTAGAGTGTTGATCAATGCATTCACCCCATGTGGAAAAAAAGATTGCTCATGAATTTCATGATTTTTGGGTGCCGCGTTGGTTCCAAAGAAGTGGTAGATGCAGAAACGATTCAACAATAGATGTGACCTTCCAAGCTGGAGAACACTGTCAAAAGCGATGTCTAGAATGATTCCTGAAGCAAGCATTGACAGACTCATAAGGCTACATAGCTTCTCCAGAGAAATGCTGTCAGGGGAGAAACCGCCTTGTCAATGTATATGCACGACATAACATGTATACATATGTTTAGTCATCAACAAACATCATGGATGTCAGATTTTTTTGGGCCTGCGCAATTTGCGCGCCTGTACGCATACTCCTCAGAAAGCACATAAGTAGGAAGACTCACACACTCTCAGAGTAGGCAAAGCCTCAAAGCATAGCAAGCATAGCAAGCACAGCAAGCATAGCAAGCATAGCAAGCATAGCAGGCATAGCATGCCTTTTTCATCATCGACTAAAGCTTCTAGTCTTTGTCCGAAGCTATGGCAGCAGCAAGAAATCGGAAGTCTGGATACGTCGAGAAAGAGATCATCGAGCGACTGGAGCCGATGAGTTTGAAGTTCAGCCTTCTTCCAGAGGTGGGAGGATTCCGGAGGATCCAAAGAGAGGCATTGAGGGAGTCACATGGAGTCACATGGAGTCACATGAAGTCACACATCATTGCTGTTTCCAAACGACTTTCAGTTCTAAGAGGAATGCTGTGTCGTAGAGCCACCCATTTTCAGACACTTGACCCAATGATGACAATTTGCAGGCCACCGGCATTTGCTTCTGTATATATATATATGATAATATGAACGCACGTGTATGTTAGACATATGCGCGCAATATCGTGGAAACATCTACCTCAAGCGCTTCTTGGCATCATCTTCCATTTCGGTTCCTGTGCTTATGTTTGAGATGTTTCTGACCAACAGCTGTCAAACACTCATTGTGATAACTGGCAACCATGGCTAAGCACCAGTTGACCAATGAACAGTCGCCTCAACCAGAAGTCAAACGGGCCGCAAAAATGGCCCGGAGAGACACCCAAAAGTCCGTGTTGAAGGCAATTGACCGAGCCGATTCCATCCCCTTTGAAGCTTCAGATCTGCCGTTGCAAGCACCAAAGGTATGCCAATTACGATGCTTTGAGTGTCGACTGTGGCAACGGTCGGGAAGAATAAAAGCCACATGTACAGTACTGACTTATAAACCCGACAAACAAGCACACAGACAAGCTAATAAGAAGCACAAGCTGAGAATAATTTTGACGTACAAATTGACAATTTACTTGGCAGACAGGTATCTACTCTGACGTAGACACTGAAATCTTCCCTGACAGACATGTAATCTCATAGTTTGTTCGATATGTCATCTGACAATTTCATCTTAGATGTATTCGCACACCGCATCTCAATTTGGATTTTTCATTTGACACTTATTGTGACAGTGTCACAAGACATGTTTTCACCATGTTGCCATGTGATTGAACTTCATTCAGTTTGAGATGCAATTTGAAATGTCGGGGTTTGTTCCATGTTGGGCTTGGAGCATGCCCGCTGTTGGGCCCATGATGCGCTTGGGAGATCCTTGTTGTGTCCCGAATTTCCACCAGGCAAACGTGCATAGCAAACCGTCAAACAACAACTCACAACAACCCACAACAACCCACAGCAACCCGCAGCAACCCACAGCAACCCACAGCAACCCTGCTTGCCTGGCGCTTCGCACCTTTGGTGTGGGAGGATTGACATCAGCGTTGAATCTGCGCCAGGTGACTACAGCAACTGTTGCAAAAAGCCCTGAGCCTTCGGAGCCTCCTCCAGGTTTTCAAGGTGCGGTCATAGTCGATGTCCCTCGGGCAGGGCCATCGTCGAAATACTTCGCTCCACCACGACTTCGTCTTTGGAGAGAGACCACGCCTGACAGACAGGAAAAGGACAGAGAAAAAGAAAGCCAAAAAGAAAAAGAAAGCAAAACATCAGGATTTGATTCTCAGAATGATGGAAGAGAAAAAGCCAGGCCGTCCAAATCCTCAGAAAGAGGTGCAGAAGATGCAAAAAGAAGTACCAGCAGATCTTCAGATCCATGGCAGGCGCAAGGTTCGTGGGAGAATTTACGACCTGATGACCATCAGAATCGTAGTGCACATGGCCCGTCATGGGCATACAGAGACCAGGGGCCGAATCCACGAGGTTGTGACCCTCTGCGTTTTTCAGTCAATGGTGACCAAAGGCCGAAGCCTTCGTCTCCGCCTGAGACGGAGAGCAGAAAGGTGGACGAAGAGACTTTGATGAGGAAGCAGATCCTTATGGATGAAGTTGGGAGAATTTGTCACATAAAGCAGCTGAAAATAAAGTTTGACTGGGTTCAGATTTTTAGGCTGGAATCAGGTTTTGAGGAAAAAGACTTGGATCGCAGGAAACGAGATTTGTTCCGTATCCTTCATCCAGACAAGAGTGCCAAGTTTGCAAAGTATGTCGGCGAGGAACGGCTGAAGGATGCATACGATTTTGTTGATGTCGCATATTCAGATGCCAAGAAATGGTTCGACCAGAAGAAGCGTGGTTTTCTTCCTCCATGGGAAAGGGATCCCTTCGATTCTTTGAGGTCCTCTGGGGCATTCTTCAATCAGAATCCACATCCCACTCCATTTTGGATGAGCGCGCCCGTTTCATCGCGGACATCGACAACTCCGCCAAGATCACAAACTCCACCAACGTCCCGGTCTACACCAACCCCTCCCAGGAAAGCTGTGCCTCCTCGACAGCCCGACAGCTTCAGACCGCGGTAGAAATAGGAAGAATGATGAGAAAAATATAAATCATAGGAGTATATATATATATGTATATGTGTAAATGTAAATATATATATGCAAAAGAATGGTATAGCAAAAAATCATTAAGAAATCCTAGTGACTTAGCTTCATCGCAGTTAGAATCAAATTCATTCTTGATCCGCCGCATTCGGGTTGCCAGGCTAGTTTTCATGAGTGTTCTAGATGAAACTAAACAAAGAAAGTCCAACAGCCTGCAACCTCTCGAGTCGAATCCTGTCCTCTATGTTCAAATTTGGCGAAGATGTTCCGAGCACTTCTGGTAGCTGGGAGCACTGTGGAACTCGCTGCGCCTGCTCTATGGCTTTGGCAGAGCATGTACAGAAATGTACGACCTCGCACGCGACCAGAAAAACTCCATTGATCGCAGCAGTCTTTTGGGATCACAAACGGTAGACCTTCAGATGGTGCACCAAGAGGTACACTTTCAGATTGAAAGATGTACAAGTCGCAGTGACCAGTTCTGCAGGTCGGACATCTCCTATGGTTGTTTGGAGACAGGTGGGGACTCCGCCAAGCAGGTCTGGAGTAGTCTAAAGCACATTGGCAGACAAGGAAGGGTTTCATTAGCCGGTGGAGGTCGTTGCAGAGTGGGAATCCCTGCATTAAAGGAGAGTCAAGCCCACAAATGCTGGTATCATCCCCAAGCTAGTTTTGGCGGTACACTATTCACATCTACTGCAATCCAATGAAGAAGCCACGGAGAGAAGAATGCTGCTTAGCAGGAAGCATACCAATTGCAGCTCACTGCTAGAAACTATACACTGCACTGTGTTTGAACATGTTTGAACCATTTTTGTCTTTCAACAAGCATGATGAATCACACATGGCATCGTGGGATTCGGTATGCCGTATGCCAGACAGTCTTGGATTGTGGCACATTCTCGCTAGGTATACTGCTTATTCTCATGGGTCTAGGCTGACATTGTCAACAAAGTTGCTTGAATGGCTACTGTTCCCCCAGCATGCGGCCCTGTCTCTTGGGGTTGCAGTTCAATTCCAAGCCCGAGCTCTTGCAATCTTGCCAGAATGCCTCTGCAGTGGCTCCAGCTGGATGCATTGGCAGACAGGACTGGAAATGAAGTGGTCAAAGCTGACTTCATGATTTGTGTAAACTTCTTTCTCCCGTTTTTTCTAATTCTTTCTCTCTTCGTGGTTTGCCGTGTTTTGTTGCCAGAAAATCTGTGCAGTTCTTTCTGTTTTGAACTGGTTTTGAGCCCGAGGTTTGCTCAGACACACACACACACATGCACAGCCACTCAACTTCGCCAAACATTTTAGAGAAGGTGTCTAAAGAAACCCCTGCATGTGGCCAGGCACGATCGCCCCTCAGACAAGTTGCTGTTGCCGGAACCTCTGAGTAAACGGCTTGCTCTGACTGACAAGATATCAAATTTATTTTGATTCACTTGGACCCTGCGTGAAAGAGATGGCACAATTGTTGAGATCTTTGTTCATTCAGAAACTGCTATGAATCTATATGAATCTATAAATGTCAAGTTCGTGGCGTTTTTCCTTTTTTTGCACCCCTGTTGTACTTGGCTCTCCTGCGCTGATCAGGCACAGCCTGGAGTTTCTGCTGACCGTTGCCAGCCAGGACCAATCATTGTCTGCCGTGTTTCATCAGCACAGATTCTTAAGTAAAGAAACGGCTGCTTTCCAACAAATCTTGGGTCCACCAGGTTCACAATTCCAAACTTAGATTTTGGACCAAAACTTGAAGCAAAGTTGTAATTCTCCGACTCCCAAGCGACTCCCAAGCGACTCCCAAGCTGCTGAGGTCTTGGATTCCTCTCCCTTTACGTCGGGTGTCATGGGTATCTGCGGAGACACAGGGTTTTTCTGTTTCTTCTCCGTGATTTTCCCACAACTTTCTACATGGCCCAGGTCGGGTTTGCCTGAGGTTGAACAGCCCCTTGTCTCACATGTTTTGGTATAGTTGGTTGGTGGTTTTGTCTTGGTGAAGTTTCCTTTCATATCCTTTCATTTTGTATCCCCTTTGTGTTCCCGTTGGTTCCTGTCCTTTGAACCTTGGACGTCGTGCTATCTGGTTTTTCTCTTCATTTGCCTCCCACAATTTTCCTCATTTGTCTTTCAGATTGTGTCTTCCCTAGCACAATCCCCGCATACATCCACAGGTCCGATAAACCAGAGGACGAAGAGACCAATTATTCAAAGATAGCTGCTTAGGCTTTCTTCATCAAGGACTAGTCAGGGTCTACGATGGCGTTTGAGTTGTTTCTACAGATTAGGTAGCCCATTCATAAAGAATTTGAGTGGAAAGTTCAGAGTCCAGAACTCATTTCTGTGACCTCTCCCTTCAGGTTTACATGTCAAGACTTGACAGCTGAAGCAGGAGCCCCTCCCTCACTTGCGGCCCCTCAGCCCTGGGCGTTGCGAGATGCACCCAGTGCGGCACCAAGGGAACAGAACGTGTTGAAGCATGTAAAGCACGGCAATGCAACAAGCCAGGAATATTATTGACCAGAAGGTTGCGGAGATGAAAAAACATCTTCCCTGTGCAGATGTCATGAGCGTTCCAAGGTGCTGGGGCTTGGAGAGGAAATCTGAGCAGAACAGTGGTGCCTTGCTTGGAATCGAACCTCTCAAATCTGAATGATTTCAACTTTTGTCGTCATCATCCTCATCCTCTTCCTCTTCTTCCTCTCCTTCCTCAATTTCCTCTCCTTCCTCTTTTTCCTCTCATTCCTCTCTTTCGTCCTTCTTCTTTTCCTTCCTCTTCCTCTTCTTCCTCTCCTTCCTCAATTTCCTCTCCTTCCTCTTTTTCCTCTCATTCCTCCCTTTCGTCCTTCTTCTTTTCCTTCCTCTTCCTCTTCTTCCTCCCCTCCCTCTCCTTCCTCTCCGTCCTCTCCTTCCTCCCCTTCCTCTCCTTCCTCGTCAGAAATCCTTTTGCTGAGAGAGTGGAGGGTTGGTGATGGAAAGCCGCGCCCAGGCAAAGACGGAGGTCAATGTCGTGCGAATGCCTCAGTAGGTCTGTTTGCTACTTCAAATATTTTCATCACACGAGATATTCTTTGGCCTTGTGACACCAGTAGCGCTCTCAGGCAGGAGCCCAGAACGGCTCTGTCCCCAGTGCCTACCAGGCACCGCGTTCCAAGTTTAAAACCTAAAGTTACCAACAGCATCCTACAGCATCCTATCGCAAAGCATTGATTGCCACACCACAAAACTGGTCGCAGGTCGCCTGTCCAAACGGCCAGTACCTTAAACAGATTTGGAATCAAAACTCGATAGAGGGCCATCAGGTCGTTTCAGGTCATGGATCAGCTTGCAATGGAAGCCTGGTTCGCTGAGCCCCAGCTTAGCTGCCAAGCCCCCCAGCTTAGTCTTGAAGATTTTGAACCAATGCTGTATTGGTTACGGCGGTTACGGCTGTCCCCGCTAAGGCTCGCAAAATGTCGCCAAAGAGCTGCCATACGATGTCGCAAGAGGTGGGCCGAAGCTTCAAGATTGGATCGCGTCAAGTTCATCACAAGAGATAGGGAAGCATTGGAAATGTTGGGAGCTTAGCAAGACCAAGAAGTCAATCTCAATGCTAAACAAAGAAATTGAAGTAAATGAAGTAATAACATGTTTGGCAATGAGACATTGGGTGCAACTCAACAAGTGTCGGAGGCACTACGACCTGCACCAGTTCCACCTGTATCTCCGCTGTCTCTGACACTACCAGTTGATGGCAGGGGACCCACAGAGTTCAAACAGCACACGACGGGGATATCTCGGAGCCCAGAGCAAATGTGCTGAATGACGAGTTGGCTTCCAGGATAACGGATTGGATGGCGATGATGTTCACGAGAAACTCTTTGGCAGGTTGAAACATGAATTGACCTGGCGAATTCCAGCAACACAGTGTCTTGAAGCAACAGGAATTAAGCTTTTCTCAAGCAGGCAGAGGTGGCCGTGATGTCCAAAATAAACTCGTTGACAGAGTGAATCAACCTGCTGACCAACGAAATCCGTGAGCCACGCTTGGAACTGCATGACTTCATGTTGACTCTTGAGTATGTTCGTTAAAACTCAAATCTTGACATGTCAAATTCATACGAAAGAATCCTGGTCTTGATCCTTGAATCTTGATGTACACTTGCTTGATACATTGATGGAGTTTTTCACATGAGAGCGAAAGATGCAGCTGAAAAATGCCAGAACTGAGGGGCCTCGTTTTAATCGTTTGCCCTACTCGCCAAGGTTTCCGCAGTAGTAAAAACTTGTCTCGGTGTCCGAATTTTGGTATTTCCTCTCTTTTTTGATTTTGATTGGGCCAGTTGAAACGCAAGTCAACCGTAGTGTGACAAAATTCAGGGTTTGCCCCCCGGCCCTAGCAATGGAATTGTTTCTGTTTGGTTGATTCATGTTGTTTCTATATCTTGTACAACCTGAAGCAGGTTGATCTCGTTTTAGAGGAAGTCTTGATCCAGCAAGCTTTAGCATTTCGCATTTTTCTGCAACCTTAAAAGCATATGGGACATTTAAGTTTTCTTGGGGTGCTCCACTATCAGATCTATAAGATTCCCCGGGCGCAAAAAAAGTTTGTGGGGTTGGGTAGCAAGGGATGAAGGATTGCCGGAGAACACGTCTTGCTTTCACACGGGCAGCGACTCGTTTTTATGTGCGGCACTTCCAGGGTGTAAAAGTGATCCCATTCTGTCTGTGAGAATGAGATGCCACGAAGCACAAAGCAGATTTTGAGGACAGGCAGAGGTGGCCGTGATGTCCAAAATAAACTCGTTGACAGAGTGAATCAACCTGCTGACCAACGAAATCCGTGAGCCACGCTTGGAACTGCATGACTTCATGTTGACTCTTGAGTATGTTCGTTAAAACTCAAATCTTGACATGTCAAATTCATACGAAAGAATCCTGGTCTTGATCCTTGAATCTTGATGCAGACTTGCTTGATACATTGATGGAGTTTTTCACATGAGAGGGAACAGTTTGCAAGAAAGGTGGCCCCAGTCACCTGAGTTGCCCTTGCTTTAGCAAGATATTTCACGGACTGACCTTTGTTCCTGAATTGCCATCCTGGTTCAATTAACTCAAGTACGCTTCAAGCGTTGCAAGGCACCAACGGTGACACACGAACAACGCACATCATTCGCCACCCAACGAAAGACTGTCAGCACTGGCTGTTGCCAAGCCTGGTGCTGCACTGAAAGATTTGGGCACAGCGTTCCAACGGAGCCTTCGCCGCCGACGTTGGATTGTGAATTTCCAGACGCATTTCTCAGACTGACTTCGGTACGCAGTGTACACTTGTGCGCTGTGGTGTAGTGTGCTGCACACGTTGTCAGCCTACTCTGCCAAGCAGTTCTTTGCATGTGGACGGATAGAATTGTAAAACGAAGTCTGCTTTACGCGTAGCATTTCCGGTTTGTAAATGATCCCGTTGTGTGTCTGTGTGTCTGAGTGTGTAAGAATAAGATGCTATGTTTTGGCATAGGTGAGGTGGCTATGATGTTGCAAATAAACTCGTTGACAGAGTGAATCAACCTGCTGACCAGCGAAATCCTTGAGCCACGCTTGGAAGTGCATGACTTCATGTTGACTCTTGAGCATCTTCGTTAAAACTCAAATCTTGACATGTCAAATTCATACGAAGGAATCCTGGTCTTGATCCTTGAATCTTGATGCAGACTTGCTTGATACATTGATGGAGTTTTTCACATGAGAGGGAAAGATGCAGCTGGAAAATGCCAGAACTGAGCAGCTTTTTTGCTAGGAAGCGGTATTGGTACATGATGACTTAGTCGGCAGTGATGCCTTAGCCAAAATTGCTTTGAAAGTGGTTTTGCATTTTAAATCATTCTCAGAACAATGGTCTTGAACCATGCCCATCTGCATGCAGGCACATAGACTTTTGACAATATATTACATTACAAAAGAAGGATTTGTTGTGTAGAGTTCGCGCCATTCAGATAGCAGTCTAGCAAATAGAAAAGTCATCCAAGAAACCATTGGAGCAGTGGCCCTTCATCTGTGCAGCTTCAAAGACTCTGCGACAAAAGCTTCAGTCGAGGTCGAGAAGCGCAAGTGGCCCATGTTCGTGAATCTTTGCTCATGTGCCCTCCTTAAATAGGCCTGATGTCAGAGATCATAGAAACTGCTGCTGCAACAGTTTTCGTTCACGGCAGTTTCCAAACCTGGGGCCACAGATTTAAGAGCCGAGGCACATACACAGTGTCCAGCAAGAAATAGCGCGGCTTCAGGACGAGCGGCAGAAGATGCTACTTGGCAAGGATCACAGTTGATTACTTTCAGCTGCTGAATTTGTTTGGCGCACCAAGGCCGCCCAAATCCAAGGTGCGCTTTGCTTGGAGACCTCAAAACAATACAACGAGACACCAAAAGTCGAGTTTGTGTCCGGGTCAAAAAGTAGGAAATGATAGTAGATAGATGTAGATAGTCATAGTCTACACACTTGTATTTGGGCGAGATTTATCACTGGCAGTGCCAGTCAGATTGCGCTGTGAAGCTTGGGGTAGCAAATTTGACAAACTTGTCAGGTATTGTCTGCGTTGACAGCGGAAGAAGCTGCATGCAGGTGCGACGCTGTGCAAAGCGATAGAATCTACTGCATGCATTTTGCATCAGCCTGGGACCACTTCGTATTTGAGTCGAAGCAATGGTGATGGTTATGGACAGGTTGCAGCACTGGTGGAGATCACGAAGAAAAGCGAAGAAACAAGGAGCCGTCCGCCATGAATTGACTTCAAAGTATCGCTCAGGTGCAAAGTGGACTCAGATTGTGACTTCTCTATGGGCGTAAAGTTTCTTCTCTCCAAGTCTCCAGGACCTCCTCAGCCTGGCAGGCCAGACTTTGGAGACCAATGTTGGGATCAAATCATTCCAAGCTTCGTAGCGAAGATTTTGTTTTGTGCCACAGAGCTGCCCTTTGTAAACCGCACTCTGAGTTCTACAGTTCTACAGCAGAGTATGGGTTCTACAATACTTTTAGTCGATCAAGCTTCTGGGCGATCCAGAAAGTCATACACTCAAGACTGAGCTGGGTGACTGGATTTAGATTTTTGAAGCATTTCAAGCTGTCCTTCAAGCTGTCTTTCCAGTTGTGGGGGTTCTGAGATAATTCTGCAAGGGGCAGATGTATCCTGTAGGCTGCGCCCAAGACACTTTGCAGCCGCCAGGGCCTTGGAATCTGTGCCAGGATCAGAGCTGGGCTTCTGACAGATGGCCATGAACCTATGACCAAATGATTGTAGAAACCACAATCATCTAGAAATGTCATCCAAATCATTCAAAATCTTCAAGCCTCTCACTGCTCAGATGACACCCTGTAAAGAGTGTCAAGGCAGATTGATAGGTGCTGGTCATTGGGAAAGCCTTTCCACTGAGCATTGGTTTCATAAGCGTTGCGTGGTTTGTTGGATGGGACCAAGTATTTCTCGCTGATAGGTTTGCGCAAGAGTCTCTTGAAAAGCATTCTTGAGCACTTTGGATATACAGCACCAGGCAAGAATTCAAAGATGGTTTCGTCTCTACAGATGGCGGAGAAGGTGTTGTTCCTTGCAGTTTCCTTGTGGATGTCATTGATGTCATTATGAGAAATGAAGTGACATGATATCCATGACAATCAACGACTCAATGACATCGTTGTGTCACTTCTGCTGGATTACAATCTGAACTGCTCGTGGATCGTGGATCGTTTTCCCTGCGCAGGTTTGTTGATGTCTCGGTCCGCCAGATTGGATGGCTGGGCTCGCTGGCTTGGCTCCAGGACAGCGACGGGGACAGTGGGCAGTGGTGAGCGATGGGCACCCCTTTAGTCAATCTGCTTGGCAGGACCAAAACCTGCTGTACGGTACGGAGTTGGCAGACAAAGATGACGTAAGGCAGGATATGGCAGGATGGTTTCCACAATCCGTTGCGGGGTTTCTGGCTTCAACAACCATCCTAATACTGTGGGATGAGAAAGGCAGGCCAGAAACACGTGGAAGCCTGTGGAACGCTGTCATGAAGACATCGTATCATTCTTTCTGAAAGCCTCTTTAACATGTGTTTTCTGCTGTCAAGTTGACTCAAGTTCTTCAAGTAGTCTCTTCAAGTAGTCTCCTTCTCCGTTCAGGTGGTGGTCAGAGCAGCGCGCTGCTGCTCCTTTGGACCGCGAGGCCTGGGATGCTGTTTGAAGCACATTGATAGACTGCGAAGGCTCAGATCTCTGAGGTTGATCCGTGGGGGGCATTGAAGCTGTCTGATTCCTAGCGCCCCGTGCCGTGTGATTTGTGTTGAATGAAGAGACCAGTTGAATGAAAGGTGGCATCTTATAGTGGAAATGCGGAAGGAAGCCACACAAAGACACGGACACAGAGATAGCCCAAAGATAAACGCTGATGGAACCCTAAAGTGAAGCAGAAAGTGTCATGTCCCAAGGCGGGAGCACCTGGACAAGATGTGGTATGGCCACACCAACGAAAACAGTGCGAAGGACATAGCAATCGAATCCAGTTAGCTGATTTGGCAAAGTCTACTGTAGGGTCATTTGCTTCCAAGATGTTTCAAGACGTTCCCTTTGGCACCCTGAAGAACACTCCTTTAGGCATTTCACCTTTTTTCGGCGATGGCACCACCCACAGGGTGAAGCAAACTCTGTCTTGAGAATAATGCAGCGCAGGTTTCACATCCGCTTAGATATATTGATAACATAAGTCCACACACACACACAGAGTTTGTGACAAATCTTCTTGTGATTAAATTTACGCCTTTTGCTTGGCATTGAGTAAAAATGCTGTTCTAATGCCAAGAAGCGTGCTTGCATCCTTGGTTCCAAAGCTGCATGTATTAAAACATAAGCTCAAAGCCTCACATGTCAGCATGGCAGGAGGAGGAAGAGCTTTTGCTCCTTCATCATCATCAGAAATTGCCGCTTGGTACCGAAAGTCGAAAGTGTCTTTTTCTTGTGGAGTTCTCCTCATCAGCCCACAAATCCCATTGTCATTTAGTTCATCGCCTGATTCTGGGAAGAGTAAATGGCATTGGGCAGTGCATGGCCTGGTACGCTGAGGATGCATCAGGAGCAGAAACAGAAGAAGCGCCTTCCCCCACAGCCGCCTCGGCCTCCCGCTCGCCCTCCAGCTCGACAGCCCAAACCCATGCAGCTCAAGAAGTCCACGTCAACACCTTGGAATTGGGAGATTTTGGGAGCTCTGTTGAGGACAGTTTTTTCAAAGTCTGATCAGCTTGGATCCTTTGAGCCCTTGTCCGCACAGGTGGCAGGTGGCCTCTGCGCAAAGCCTTCATGTCTGACTCTTTGGGAGGTGGATTTCACTTCACGTAGCTGGAAGTGTCAAGTCCGAAATGAAAAAAAACCAAAGAGCAGTGACAGACCCTGGACTTCAGCCAAGGCTCCGGCCGGAGTGCCAGCAGAGCAACTCCCTCAGCAGCTGTGGAGAGCGAGGGAGAGGCAGCTTTGATGCCTGGTGTCCGTGGCAAATCCAAGGCCCATGGTGCCCAAGCCTCGAATAGCTGGAGTCACCTGGCCGCAGACGTCAGGGCATCGTAACAACGCTCCTCAGAGATGGAATTTGTATTGCTGCATCAGTTTGGACAGAGCCGAAGTTTTTGTGAGATTCTTCAGGATTTTTTTTTGCATCCTTATTGTTTTCAACTTGCAGGTTTGTATCATGTTGCTTCACATGGGAAGACGAACAAAGCCCAGCATACCTCCCATCCCATTGCCGTGGGCCAGGAGTACCAGTCTGCTGTGAAGATCACACAAAGAGGGCTCCAGACCAAGTCACCAGATGCCACAATAGCTTTGTGAAAGCAGCAACGCAAGCTGTGCTCGTTTCTCTGTGTACTTTCGCTTGTTGGAGTGGTTGTATGTATGATATGTATTATATATATATATATGTCTCTATATATATATATATGTATACTGTATACAAATATTTTAATTCTACATCATATTTGGCACACATGTGCTCTTAGAAAGAAAAGGATCCTTTGATTTTTCCCAGCTTGTTGAGGCTGTCTGGAACTCTGCCAAAAAACTGCAAATCCTCCTCACTTTCCCCAAGATACGAGGTGAGAGTTGCCCTTGTCTCAGTGCTTTGAATCTGAAAGACCTGCTCCATACAAGAACAGCTAATTTACACTCAACCAACTGTGGTGTTTTGCATCGCTGTGCACCGCTTCAGTGCCAGTCCTTGTGCTGAGGGCAAGCAGGGTCCTCAAAGTCATTAGCTCAGCGTTCAGAACAAGTGGAACGATGAAGGATTGAACTCAGAGAACGAGTGCTGTGCCGAGGTGTTCGGAGCTATCCACCTAGAGCTGTTTGGCACTTGGACCTATCAGGCTCTCCACACGGAGTACTTCTCCAATGATGTGGTCGAAGTAGAGCCAAATATGCTGTATTTTGCCTCCCAGGTTCCACCCACTCTGGGAGCTAGTGCAGCTCTGCCTGCCACCAGGCCAAAGTTTTGGCACCTAGTCATCCTTCCCGGGACCGATGTTGCGCATCTTTGGACCTTGAACAGGCATAGTGAAGTTTGAACGTAGATTTTGCTTTATTTTCCAAAGGGTTAGACAAACAATGACACATAAATCAGGCAGAATTTGCATTGTCCAAAAAGTTAGACAAACATAATTCTGAAGATTTCTGAAGTATCAGATTTTCTTCTGAGATTTTCCAAACAACAAGCAGCTTACGTGGCTACAGATGAGGTCTCCTCTGGCACGACCTGGGGCCAGCTGGGCGGATGGCTTAGCACAAACGACAAACTATGCAGAGCACATTCTCACGGCCTGGCTATGGAGATTCCGCCCTTGACAGAAAATTAGGGCCACTTCGTTTTTGTCTCTTTTCTTTTGCGTGTTCTTTTTGCTTTTCTTGTTCCTTTCCTTGTTTTGTTGCAGAAGTTAGTGGCTTTTGTTCGTGGCCAAGCGGACTCGAGGTGCCAAATCCCACTGTAATGGCTTCGAGCGCCAGCCGAAGTTCAGTCCTCGCAGGCAGCTGCGTGGTTTCCGAACTTCAGAGCTTTGTTGTTCTTTCCCAAACACAGAAGTCCCATGCATTGACATCAAAGGCTTAAAGGATCACACGTTGCAGTCGTTGCACAGATGGGGAGGAAAAATGATTGAAAGATCACAGTATTGAGTCAACTCGTGCACAAACGAATTGACGGGCGGAGACTTGTGTATGGCCCTGGTAGAGTGAGTTTGAACGTGCCTCGTTGTCCTTTAGAAACAGTCAATCTCAAAACGTGACCTGGAAGCTTATCATCAACTTTCTGCGTACTCTCCGCTGGCAGGTGCTGTACATACAGCAGATCCTAGGGCAAAAGCAACTTTTGCTCCGATCTCCCGTGCTGCAGCAGTCAAGTGATCCAGCAACCTCCGTTAGGATTTTCGCAAAATGTAAGCAAACATGCGTGGTTCAAAGTTGAAAGCTTCACGAACCCGGCAGCAGTCAATGTAAATGCCGCACATCTTCCATGTTGTATTTTTAAGATCAAGAGGTCAACGCCCCAGTGTGGGGGGCAGCTTGCTCTCCTGTCTGCGGCCAACATGGACTGCACAGGAAAACATGGCGCTTGTGTTTGAAACGCGTCGAACATCTGAGAGCAGAAGGCTTTCGCAAAACAATGTGTGCAGCACTGGAGGTAGTGGACCGGCTGAGACCAAGCACGACAAAATGCAATTATCATTGGCATTGCATAAGCGTCTTATGGTGATGGCTGATCTAAGACGTGTCTCATCACACAAAATGCTCATGCTTTCTTCCTGAGTTTTTGATTTCTTAGAAGCTTTGATTTTCTGTGTGCATTTCTCCGCCTAGCTCCCATCCCATCTCCAAGTTGTGGTTGTTTTTGAGGCTTCAAAAATGAAGAGATTCCCTAGCTCCCATCCCATCTTCTGTCTTGGAATCTCTTCATTTGAATCCAACGTCACCTGATGACGAGACCTGAGGCTATCGCTGTGGACCCCAACAGCTTGGAGAGCTCGCTGGACCGTAAAGCCCGACACCTCGGGGTATTGAGACTCCCCACATCCGCCGCAAGAAGATGTTTGAAGATGTTTGAAGGTGCTGAAAGCCTACGCAGTGTTTGAAGATCCCAGGATCACAGTGGGGAGCACAGCTTGTGCCTTGTGCTTCAGTGCTTCGTTTGCGGTGCTTCCCTTTTCGACGGGGGCCTTGTTGGGGCCTTGTTGGTCTCGAGGTGATTCCCAATTTCTTGAGCGATAGCGAGATGCAGCACCTGCTGGATTTGGCAGAGGTCTCAACCTCACTGACTTCGCGTCTACTTGGAGGCTTTTCAAACTCAGTCTTAGCCCGGCGGTGCAACATTCGGGAAGAAGACGAGTCCTAGCACTATCAAAAACAGTCAGTAGTTCGTGCGATTTTATGCAGCAACCTTGACATTTATACATCTGAACCAAGGCTTATTGGGTGCCTTCTACCGTTGGTTCTGGTGTCTACAAGTGCGCCGTCAGCAAAGCCGTTGAGCTAGCGGTAGTGGCAGATTTAGTCTTGAAGATAGAAAAGATAAGGATATTTTCCAGGAATTTGCTACTGATTTATTCAAGCTACCAAAAGATACAAGAACATACAAAAGCCATATTGTTTCTTGTCACAGCATATGGTTGACTTTTGCCAGGACAAACGATGAATCCAAGGATTTGCAGAACAAGCAGTCGAAGACCCGTACTTCATACTCCTGCATGCTGAGGCCAAGAAGGTTTTTTCAACCAAAACGAGGGATGTAAAGAATTGAAACCTCCAAATATGAAACACTGACAGAATAATCGGTGCTTTCTGTAAACCCGTTGTGTGAAAATCTTGTCAACTCCAAGAGAGGGGAAACAACCCATGATGGTCCACCCTTCACGCCTTCATGATCCCCTTTGTTGACGAAATTGTATGAAGATTTCGGAAGACTTCGAGCGAGTAGTTCTTCTAACATGTCAAGATTTCTGAACCGAACCAATGTGACACATTTTTGGTTTCTATGCATGCTGCCATGCGCACGTAGCACAAGGCACTCAGAAGATTCCTATCAACGGCTGTGAGAAATCATGATTGGGTAACTATATGTTTTAGTAGCTGTTCATACAGGTGTTCTCATACCGCAGTATGGAACCACCACAAGAGCTTTGGATAGAGGGTGATAGAGGTATTGATATATATATATATATATGGTCAGCGCCCCCCCCACGGCCCGCAACTCTATATATCAAATAAGGGTCTTGACTAGGTAGATGTTATTCTATTATGTGACCATAGTACAAAACCATGTAAAATACAGTATAAAATGCGTTTCTGCTTCCAGATTATCAATCTGTTCGCTTCATTCCATTATTTAGTACATTCATTTGGCCGGGCCGAATTTCGGCCAAAAAAAAATACAATTTAAGAAACACAAAAAAATATCGAAAATCAAAAAGCTTCAAGAAAACCAAAAAACCAAAAAAAATATTCTGAGACTCTTAGAGAACCCCTGATCAGGAAAACCAAAAAAACCTCGAGAAAACCAAAAAAACGAAAAAAACCAAAAAAACCAATATTCTGAGACTCTTGGAGGACCCCTGATCAGGAAAACTAAAAAAACCTCGAGAAAACCAAAAAAACCAAAAAAACCAA
>VSDK01025684.1:262081-280753 GCA_009767595.1 Symbiodinium kawagutii | reverse complement strand
TTGGTTTTTTTGGTTTTCTCGAGGTTTTTTTGGTTTTTTCCCCCAGACCCCCACCAAAGAGTCTCAAAATATTGTTTTTTTTGGTTTTTTTGATTTTCTCGAGGTTTTTTTGGTTGCCAGAGGTTTAGTGTTTTGTCCTTTTTTGGGTTTTTGGGATGTTTCCCAAAGCTCTTTTTTCCCCTCTTCTTCATGAGTCTTCCAATGTATAATTCTTCCAATATATATTATGGCCCTCATATTAAAAAGACAAATGCAAGACATGTTGCTCAAATTCTGTCTCCCTATTTTTTCTTCAGTCTCTCCTATTCTCCCATATTTTCCCCTTCTTCCCTGCTTAATGCTAAAGAGAGAATAAGGAGTGAATAAGGATAGAATAGGGCAATATTTAAGAGAGAAGGAGGGAGAGAGAGAGAGAGAGAGAGAAAGAAAGAATAGAGGGAGCATAGAAAAAGAGTAAGGAGATTCCCTCCTTAATGCTAAGGAGAGAACAAGGAGGGAATAAGGATAGAATCAAGGAATATTTAAGAGAGAAAAAGAGAGAGAGAGAATAGGGGGAGCATAGGAGAAGATCAAGGAGACAATTAGAAAATACATAAAAGATAGTAAGGAGAGAATGAGGAGAGAATAAGGAGAGAATTAAGGAGACCTCATTCTCCCCATTTGCTCTTATTATTGTTCTCTTATTTTCTCCTTTTGTTCTCCCTACTTTTCCCTCATTCTCTCCTTATTCTCTATATTTAGGAGACCTTATTCTCTCCCCACTGTCTTCTTATTATTGTTCCCTTTTTCTATCCTTATGGTATCCCTATCTTTTATTCTTCCCATATTCCCCCCTTATTCCCTCGTTCCTCTAAAGAGATAAGAAGGAAATCACAAACAACAAAGGGGATTATTTAAGAGACCTTATTCTCTCCCCATTTGCTCTTTTTATTATTTTCTTATTCTCCCCTTGTGTTCTCCATATTTTCTCCTTAATAAAGAACAAATAAAAAGATAGTAAGGAGAGAATAAGGAGAGAACTAAGGAGACCTATTCTCTCCCTATTTGCTCTTTTTATTATTCCTTTAGTCTCTCCTTGTGTTCTCCCTATGTTCTCCTTAATGAGAAAAAAAAGAAGATAGTAAGGAGAGAATAAGGAGAGAACTAAGGAGACCTCACTCTCCCCATTTGCTCTTTTTACTATTCTCTTATTCTCTCCTTGTGTTCTCCATATTTTCTCCTTCATAAAGAAGATAAAAGAAAATAGTAAGGAGAGAATAAGGAGAGAATAAGGAGAGAATCAGGAGAGAATTAAGGAGACCTCATTCTCTCCCTATTTGCTCTTTTTATTATTCCTTTAGTCTCTCCTTGTGTTCTCCCTATGTTCTCCTTAATAAAGAACGAATAAAAAGATAGTAAGGAGAGAATAAGGAGAGAACTAAGGAGACCTCATTCTCTCCCTATTTGCTCTTTTTATTATTCCTTTAGTCTCTCCTTGTGTTCTCCCTATGTTCTCCTTCATAAAGAAGATATAAGAAAATGGTAAGGAGAGAATAAGGAGAGAATAAGGAGAGAATAAGGAGAGAATTAAGGAGACCTCATTCTCTCCCTATTTGCTCTTTTTATTATTCCTTCAATCTCTCCTTGTGTTCTCCCTATGTTCTCCTTAATAAAGAACAAATAAGAAGATAGTAAGGAGAGAATAAGGAGAGAATGAAGGAGACCTCATTCTCCACATTTGCTCTTTTTACTATTCTCTTATTCTCTCCTTGTGTTCTCCATATTTTCTCCTTAATAAAGAAGATATAAGAAAATAGTAAGGAGAGAATTAAGGAGACCTCATTCTCTCCCCATTTGCTCTTTTTATTATTCCTTTAGTCTCTCCTTGTGTTCTCCCTATTTTCTCCTTAATAAAGAAAAAAAAGAGGATAGTAGGGAGAGAATAAGGAGATAATAAGGAGAGAATTAAGGAGACCTCATTCTCTCCCCATTTGCTCTTTTTATGGACCCACAGCCTGAGTGTTCAACAACTTTGCCCAGAAGTTGCCAAACTGCGGGCCGTGGGGGGGGCGGTGAGCATATATATATATGGTATGTATATGTATATATATATATTTATAAAGACAATATATGTATTTCATTGTTTACTTGTGCAAAACTCGACCTGATGTTCTCCAGCGTTTATTCCGCGCTGTGAAGAAAACCTCTCCATCAGAGTCGGAGTTTTTGAAGCTGGATATTACATACGGTACATATCTGTCCATTCATACAGTATTCATACATATTATACATTATATCTAATCTGTGTAATTTGATATGTATATATATATATATATCAAAGCATAGTTAACAGATAGTATCCAATTTGCATGCCCGTAGATGTATCATGTACACACACACACAAATGCCGACATGAAACGCAGCATTTAGATACACATATGTCCATGCACACTCTTTGCTCTTGTGCACCGCGCTTTGGCAGGTCTGGCCAGACCGAGACGGTCCAAACGATCGAGCAAAAGTGCGAAACATAGTTACTGCATCGAGACGGTTGTTGTGAGACAAGCTCTGAAAGAATTTGAAGACAATGAAGCACATTGCAGTCATCATGCTGAAACTTCCGCCCTTGACATGTCCAATTCGAAAGCTGTATAAAGCTGTGACTTTCATCTCCTCATTTCTTCTTGAAGAGGACAGCTTTGACAAAGATGAAGCGGACTGTCGCTGAGGCTGGCTCGCCTTGCAGGGCTGGAGGCGCAATGTGAAGTTCCCTAAAATCTCCAAATTGGCTGAGTCACACCCCGTGTCCCAAGGCCCTGAACTTGTCCCAAGGGTGCCACAACTTTCCACCCAGACATTAGGAGCCCTTTTTCAAAGTGGAAACTTCTGATCAGAATGAGGTGAAGTACTTGGAGAGACTCAACATGGTTCGCTACTCACCAGGACAGCTCTTCAACAGGTGGGAGTGGGTGGGAGTGACTTTGTAGACTCCCAGAGGCATTCTGGCTACGCTTGAAAAGCGTGGGGTGCAACACCGCACCACCAGCTTGAATCAAGTGACGTAGTTGCCAGGCATCACGATGGACGCTTCAGACCCAAAACAGGCTCAACGTTTGCTTGAAAGAGTGACTGGTCAAGTACTTTGAGATGTGCCTTAACTTGTCTTCCTGAACGATAGATAATGGTATTGAATCAATCTTCAATTGTGTTTCCTCCTGTTTTTTGCAAAGGTACCCATAGCAATCGAGGGTCATCTATCAGCGCTTACAGGAAGGGTTGATAGGGGACATCTGTGCGACACGATTCCCTGTGTGGCCCTTCATGGCCCCATCAAAGTTTTCATCAATTTTCCAGCTAACAAAGAAGGTTTGGTCAAATGTTGGAAGCTAAATCATCAAACCAAACTGAAGCTTGCTTGAACTGGGGGATCGCCCAATCCTGATTCATACTACCCTGTGACCTGCAATCGAGAGGTTCAGTTGAAACCTTCCGACAAGTTGGAAAAAAAATGGCATGAAAAGACACTTCTCGGACGTGAAACGTGTGCCGCGCCGCATACCTGGTTCAGCCCGCTTCAACGGAGGGTCAGGGGAGCGTGGGTGCCATGGGCCGCCAGTAGCGTCCTCAAAGCTGAGAAGGTGCTGCAGTCTGTGAGACACGGAGATCGAGGTGAGCTCTCCAGACCATGGCGCGCCTTGGCGTGCTATTTCTTGCCGGGTCCTTGGAGTCCTTGGCTCGACAAGAACTTCCCTGTGTACGTTCTTGGCTTCTCTGTGTAGGTTCTCTATTCATCCTTGTTCTCTTGTGGATCCATGACCAAATCCTCAGGTTCTGGGCCCAGCAATTGTCGCATCAGCGAAGGTGCCTCGATCGTATTGCAAAAGCGTGGCGTCAGAGTGATCCTATCTCACAGGATTCCGCACCAGGATGGTTTCCACCCAACGCATTGGTGACATGCTAGGGCAACTTTGCGAGATCTGACTGTGCAGCCTCCTCAATGCTATCCAGGTTCGTTCACTGCGCCATGATCAGCCAACATCCCAGGTTTACACAAGGAGAGGAAATCATTTTGAATATAGAATGATTACACAAATCAATGTTTTCAACACCCGTGATTGTGCAATCACAGCAACCTGCCGCGTCCTGAAGCAAAATAGCTTCAGATACACAATCTTAGTTGCAGCCATTTGTGCAATATTTTTGCGAAGCTTGCGGACATGCTTTGCTTTTGACTTGAGGTCACTGCATGGTGTTGAGCTGTGAGACGCCCAGACATAGCAGCAGCTCCTTCCGATAGAATGCAGTATGCAGAGCACATGCGAGGTCTTCCCCACAAGAGTCTGCAGCCAAGTAGCAGTGCTTGGCAGTGTCAGTTGTTGATGACTCGTTTCCATGTCTGGCTCAGGCTGAGAGCCATGGGAAAGGATGACCTCCAAAGTAGAATAACTTCGCTTGAAGAGGAGGCGGAGTTCTGGACAAGAAGACATTTCTGATGCTTTCTTCCTATCTAAAATTTGCAACTTGCAGGTAAATGCTTAATTAAAAGCAAAGAGAAGGAATGAATTTGCATTGAATTGCTTGATTTGCTTAGGCAGTCTTGCTTGAATTGGAGATAGAAAAAAGCAGCAAAGAGTCGAGACCTCAGGACCTCTGCACCACACAGAAGCGGCTAAGCGGCTGTTTGCTTCTCTTTTTTCCATGTTAAAAAGACCGAGGAATGCAGCGAGCATCCAGGAGCTGCAAAAATTGCCCGTTACCCAGAAATGTCACTGTGGTTGTTGGTTGCTCTCCGGTGCTATTCTTTTGGGTCCAGAACCTGCCTCTCAGCAATATGTAATCATTCTGGAATCTACTATCATGTGTAATCATCTATGATTTGTCTATTTTTAGCTTAGACACAGACATGCAAAAGAAAATCCTGTTGAAATGTCTTGAAGGCTCAATGCGACAAAAGAGAAGTTTCCAGACAAACTTCCATGGCGCACCAAAGGCAAGCATATTGTTCGCCAGGGACCAACTTATGAAGTGTCATGGCCTTTGCTCTGAATTTTCGACACTGGAAAGCGTTCCTGGTAGATGAGCAGAAGCTGAAAGAGAAGATCGTTAAGATCGAGGCGAGTTAAAGTTTGAAGGTAAAGAGATGTAAAGAGGGTCAATGATTCCTCGCAGTTTTGGATCTTTTGGTGTCCTGGACACAGTTGGCTCAGGATCAGATAGCCGACACGCATCAAAAGATCCTCGCCCATGGTGACGTTGGCGACCCCAGAGCGAGACTGAAAGCCCGACCTCGAGAGAGCCCAGCTGTCGAAATGGCACCAAGATGTACCAAGATGTACCTTGGCTCAGCTAAGGTAGCTGAAAGGGCTCGAAGTGAATTAGAAATCTTCGCCAAGAAAGCAGCCAGCTGCAAATGTGAAGATGGTACCGGTGGCATGATTGGGCCGTTACCGCAATCACTCACTCAGGGAGTCTGTAGTAGGATGGTGCCACAGAATTGCCGCACTCATCATTTGGTATATCCTGATATCCCATTTGTGAATTTATCTTCTGTACTTCAACTTTACTTCTATAGCCAGGTGGGAGCAAGCGCAAGAAGCGCAAGAAAGTCTCCTTGCTGCAAACTCAAGGCCTTTCAATTGGCAGAGCTCAGTGTTGATCCATTAAACTAATGTCAGGATGTAGTCCCTCACCGTGCCTCACCTTGAAATTCAAAGCTGTGCTGTGTGCAATTTGCAGCGTGTTCTTCAAGAATTGCAGGCGAAAAGCATCCAAGACACCTTTCCGAGGCGACAAGAATGAACACATGCACTGACCGGAAAGGTTTTCAACTTGCTTTTAAAGACACCTGGAAAGGAAAGCCGGGAAGCTAACATCCCAATTTCTTCACCATCTCGGTCGTACATTCCAGTCAGTTTCGCGTGTTGTATCATCAGATGCTACAGGACGAAATAGCAGCTATGGTCAATGACTTGACGGGTGTGAAGCCTATTTCAGCACTGGGAAAGAGGCACGGTACGTATTCGAAAGAGGGAAAGGTGCAGCCGAGCCCAAAGCCATCTGAAGCCTCTAAACTTGCTCTCCAAGGTCTCACTACAGACATGGCAACTCAGAAGAGTACTGTGACTGAAGGCAAATCTTAGGGAACTGTAGCCAGCTGCTAGTGATGTGGCACCTGGTGGCATGTGACGCTATCTCAGCTGGATGCAGATGCTCCTGCGGACGAGTCCGCAACTATTGAGGGCTTGGTGAGGAAAGCAGAGGCTTGCGCTGGGGAAGTCATGGCATGGGATCTCAAGACTTTTCTCCCTGAACCTCAGGAGATGTCAAGATATCATAAGATATCCTGTTGATTCCTCCCGTTTCCTGTTGCCTTTGTGCCATGCTGTGACTCAAAGCCAGGAGCTTCAAAAACGTCGGGCAGATCTTCAGGCCATGTATACACTGAATCTGAATACTTTGAATCTCTTTATCAGATTGCAAATGTTTTACGTAAAAACTGAATCATGTTAAATCAAAAGGACTGAGAGGACTTGTATATCAATCCAAAGAATTTTTTAGCTCCGCGAGCTCTGTCTGTGTGGTCACTTAGAAAAGTCATGTCACTTCCCAGGCCAAACAGAGGCGAGCTGCGAAGCTCTTTGAAGAGGCGAGCTGCACACTCGAAGACCGAACTCCTTTGTGCATCCGATTTTTCCTGCATTGCATTGGAATCTCAAGTTCGGATGCAATACGAATTGTAGAGAGAACTCCTTGTATATATACATTGTAAAATAAATCAAAGGGCCAACCGACAAATTTGGCTTCTCATTTGTGAAGTCCATTGGCAGCGAGGAGCGAGCCCAACTGGTAGAAGAGCTTCAGGCCTCTTCCAGAGCACTGCTTGATGCCAAGGATCCCTTGCTGTATTTCAAGGGTCAAAGATTGGGCAATCCAAACACCCGGGTGCAAATGCTTCGAGCAAAGCTTTGAGCCTCGAGGTCTGCTGCCAAGATCCAAGCAACAAGGGAAGAAGAGCTTGCCAAGAAGCGAGAGAGGACAAAGCAACTGCACTTTGCTATGCGCAGGGAGTTGAAAAGAAAAGGAAAACACAAACAGATTTGGAACAGATATAGAGTTGAGTTGATCTGCAGGACGTTGACAGAGCAGCAAACTTATGCGTCTGCAATTCTCACCCAGCAGGCAAGACGTTCAATTTGGGGAGGTCCAAGACCACCAACACCATCACCCCATTTGTCTTGTTATCAGAGAGCAGAGCAGAGATATGGGCACCAACAGCTTGATGCCGCTGCAGGTTGAAAAGCTAGATACGTTGAAAAAGCAAATCGGTGCTTACGGAACCAGGACAATGCCTGCCTCTGATTTTGAGATGGCCAACAGTCTGCAATGTCTCAATCCCTTTGTCAGAACCAGAGTGCGCACAAGAGTGTATGCAAGTGCAGGTTCTCTGAGCTTGGTAAGAGCAGTGTTGAGATGTGTTGATTGTGTGTTGTTGATGCGCTCAAGGATCAAAGAGTTGTCCGACTTGGTGAAGACCTGTGGCTGTTTGGCCAAGGCCCTTGGAAGCGGATCGCTTGAAAGCGAAGCACATGCTAAAACGAAAAGGAACGCAATCAACTCACTCCGCACATGATGCTCTTGTCGTAGCATGTGTCTGTGTGGATTCAGAAAGATGACTGCCGTCGTGGTTTCGGAGCAATACGACAGGATGCATCTGTGTGGACGCCACCTGCAAAGGCCACGGATGTTTTGACTTCAGAATAGTTGTGGCACAGTTGCTGTGTAAAGGACCTGAACTAAAGTACGCTCTGCAGACAATGTCAGTAGCAGAACTTTGCAGAGCAGATTCCTGTTGACCTTCTTGCCAACTCAGACATTGTAACTATCAAACCGATATTGATGAAGGTTTCCACGTCAACGACAACGACGACCACGCTTACAACTACTCTTGCGCCGCAGGCCAATACTGTGCTAATTCCATTCCAACGGAAATAGATTCCAACACTTGGACCTAGCTTGCCATTCTAAGGTACTTTGAATGACTAGGTGATTCAAAAAAAAATCTCTATGAATCTCTGAGAAGAACATGAATCAGAAATCAAGAAGTGAATCAGAGTGTTGAGATTGAATACAACTTTTCTCTTCAAAGCCCGTCTTTGCTGAGCTTCAACCCACGGCCTCACTGGTGTGTTCAGGTCGGCTTGGTCCGTCGCAAGGGCACTTCCAGTGGGAGCACAGTTGCGGTCTCAGCATCTCCCAGCTGTGTGGGGAAGGAAAGCTGCGCACATCCTCGGAAGTAGAAGATGAACGACCTATCCTCGTTCTGAGATGGTTGGACTTTTGCACCTGTTGAGTCCTTTTGATCATTTTTGATCTTTGATTTTCTATCCTTGCAGTTTTCAGACTCGTTTCAGTAATGCTGAGGCTTATGTAAAGGCAGCCGATGCAGCGAGCTCGCTGTCATTCACTGAAGCTAAGGAGTTTCATTGGATGTCTCTCTGTTTTGGAAGTCGACGGAACTTTGGAAGCGGCCACCAAGTAAGGCTTGAAGTAGAGGATAAAGAAATCGAAAGAGAACCATCCAGTCTTCATTTGTTCATTTCTTCGCCACCTTGGATGGTCAGGAGCCTACGGACACTGTGCTGTACAACTCGTGGGATGTCGACATGGAACACGAGAAGCTGCAGGATGCCAATATTAAGATCTACGAGTCCCAGGCGCCAACAACTCGAGTCTGTAACTCTGCACCACAGATCTAGCAGTGAAATTTACAAACTACGTCAAACAACATCAAACAACTGCTTGGAATTAGCCAGGCAAACGATTTGAAAGTGGTCCAACGAAGATGTGACTTCCTAGCAACTCGTCCCGCACGGAACCAGTTTTGGAAACGACTGGTGAGAGATGGAAAAACTGCGACATGGAGAGGATACTTCGTGCGAATTCCACGCAGTGGCCTCGCATTGTTTGAGAAGAGACTAGATTTGCCTCGACCGAGGCGGAGTCCAATGCCTCGGCCAAGGTGTACAACACCTGGTGTTACCTGGCTGCGCTAGAGATGCAATTCCTCTCTTCAACACAGAGTTTCCACTTTCAATCGGCCTGAGATTAACATCTCATTTCAAGGCTGTTCGCAGGAACCAGAATGTGTGGTGGTGTGCCCAAACATTTTTCATTGCACCAGAGCCCGTTGCTTGAGGCTATCCAGGATCCTACTGGGGAATGTCCGTAGATGCTGCATCAAAATTTGGCGAAGGTGTGCGGGAAGTGAAAGAAATTTGTGCTTTAGGCTTTACATGTTGACACGTTCTTGCAACACCATGGACTTAGGAATGCGATACAAGGGTTCCGAGCGCTCAAATCCACCAAAGCCGAGCATTTACAAATCTGTTTGAATAGTTCAGTGAAACAATGCTGAAATTGTAAATGTTTGCACAATCAGGAAGCTCAGCCTAGAATTCGTCATGCTGATGCAAATTAGAGCACACTCAAAACGACAAAAAAGGAAAACTTAAGAATATAGCATCTTTATGCGTCTTTGATCATCTTTGCTTTTGTCCAACGTGCTTGGAAGGTTCTGTGCATGATATGCTGGTCCTTCCCCCACCTCCCGGTGAGAGCAAAGAGCTTCTTCTTTTCCGTTTCTTGGAGAGGAGACCAGGCCACTTTCAGTTGCACAACCCGTATGACTCCCGTAGCCCAAAGATTTGCTGTACCCATTGTCATCAGTTCAACACTGTCCCTTTTCACTTTTCAGTCCAAGTCCAAATCCGGTAGATTCGGCTAACTCGTCGGTGCTCCAGCTTGCCTGCACTCTTGTTGTGGATTCATCATGATGATGCTGACGACGAGGACGATGATGATGATGATGATGGTGGTGATGATGATGATGATGATGATGATGTCGTGGTCGTGGTCGTGGTCGTGGTCGTGGTCGTTGTCGTGGTCGTAGTCGATGTGGTTGTTGTTGTTGTTGTTGTTGTTGTTGTTGTTGTTGTTGTTGTTGTTGTTGTTGTTGAGATACTGTCCTCTAGTCACAGATTGACACAGGTTGAGAATTTGCCACCCGTTTGTTTACAATTTGATGTCTTGAGAACTGGGTTCTGAGGCTTTGAGGTTCCGCACTCGGGGCAATACACCTTGGACCTCTTTGGTGCCAGCCTGCAAGGCAGAGCTCAGATTCCTTTGCGCATTTTTCAGCATACGTTTGGCATATTTAGCGTATGGACTTTCACCTGTTATTCCCAAGCTGTTTTGCTTCAACGAATCATAGAGAGGTGTCATCACGACTGCTCTCCCCAGGAGATGGCAATGCAGATGCTTTCCTTTTCGTGAACGAGGAGGAGCGAATCGCAGCAGAGTCCTCAAGTACTGAGAAGCACTGAGTTGCACTGAGTTCTGGTGACCAAAGTTGAGATGAACAGTTTGATCATGTTTGATCTATTCCAATAAGGAACCCTGTCTCCAATAAGGGGTTCCCCCCCATGTCTCCAGTGGAAGCTTTCTTTGGGTCACTGACTATGCCTTGTTGTCCTCCGAGTTGAAGCATCTCACAGATGCAGAATTGCCCAGCACGACCAACGGAAAGAACATTGTGCCTTCGCAGCACTTCATGTGATGCCGACGCACTCAAGATGTGAAGTCAAAGAGAGTTGCACCAAATTAAAGGTGGTGTGGATGCGCTCAGTTTTCAAATCACCAGTGGATCTAGTGAGTCACTAAGATTGGATCCACTAGCGACTCACTAAGGTGCATGACTTGGGGCAGCTGGGAAAGGGTGACTTTCTCTACTTCGCCGTCAGAAGCGATGAAGCACTTCCTCACAGCTCCGTGAAGCTTCGTTTCCGGATCATCGGCGTCAAGGTACTGCAGCGTAGCAACGTAGCAGCTCAGCTTTTGCTTGGTCACCGATATGATCTCTTCGCTGAAACATATTTTTAAAAATATATATGAAAAAAACAAATATATATATATATATATATTGGTCTTATTGTGAAGTCGAGCAATTACATGTCATTGAGAATACTTGCAGATGTATCTGTCTCATTGCATCCTTTGGCTATGCAGGCAGCCACGACAACTACCAGCATTGCAAGTGTTTCTTGATTGCTTTTGTTTGGCAACACAAAGTATGGTGAGCAGATGTGAGCAGTTAGAGAGCTGGCAGCCAGCAAAATGATGTCGTCATACACTCTGCATCTGCACGGATTCTTTGTGTGCAGTACCTAGGTGCAGGAGCATCTGGAACAGTGCAAGTGCCAGGAGATTTGTGAAAAGAAGGCCAAGTCCCGTCACGTACCACTGTCGTGGACCACGAATCATGGACCCAGATGAACTTGAACCCACACTGACCGACACCAGAACTTTTGTGATTGATTTCTTGCACACGCACAGGTGCAAGGGTTTGTAGTACCTCCAACAGCCCAAGCCCCAGCGTGTGAACGTGGTCTTATTGCAGTGTCGCTGTCGATGATGGGTCAGTATGGTTGAACTTCGAAGAGCTGCTTGTTCTTTGTCCCAAAAGAATCCAGAGCAGCTACTTTTTCATCAGATAGCGAAGCTATTGGGTTCTTACTTCAGGTCTAGGACGAAGCAGCGTCAACATGATTGGGTGGGTACCGGTGCTGTTGCGGAGGGTGCCGCTGCTGGTGCGGGAATGGTGTCAACATGATTGGGTGGGTACCGGTGCTGTTCGGAGGGTGTCGCTGCTGTTGCCGGAGTGGTGTCAACATGATTGGGTGCCGGTGCTGTTTTGGAGGGTGCCGATGCTGCTGTTGCTGGAATGGTGTCAGCATGATTGGGTGGGTGCGGCTGCCGCTGCTGTGGAGGGCGCCGCTGCTGTTGCCAGATAGGTGTCAGCATTATATTATTTGTTCCGCGCCGCTGCTATTGTCGGTTGGAAGCGCGATGCTAGGGTTATTGACACAATATCTTTGCAAAAGTGCAAGTTATTGTTTTCATTTTTTAATTATTTCCATTCTCTTCTCCTACCACTGCTCCAAATAATGCGTTCGGGGCCTCGAATTCAGGCCCCGAATTGGAAGTTGGAAGTGTGCTACTACGATCATTAGTAAATCATATTCCCCTTTGGCTCTAAGGCTGCTTGCGAGGAAGAGGCTTGCAATGCCAAATGCCTCCTACTCAGCAACACATTGGCACAACTTTAGAGTGAACCAGACTCGAGCAAAACCGTTGCCGCAATCTTGAGTGGTTGTGAGTGCTGAATGCCTACCAACGCTGGCATTCATTAGGTTTCCTTGAATTGACAATGCTTTGCATGGCATTTCTACGGCAAGTCTGTGAGATTCGTTGGCAAAGGCAATGGATTTGGCTGCGGGTTCAAGTGTGCCGCAGAGGCTCAGTGCTTAAGCCTTCGGAAGTGTTAGCCACGACCAACTGAAAGCGCTGGATGGTAACGTTGGCGTAGGAGCTTTCTTCCATCAAATTGTAGCAATTTTAGCCGAGAGAGACATACTCAGCATTCAAGGAAGGCCTTGTTGAGAATCCTGGATTTGTTCTTACTCGTACCATTGTATGGCAGTCATATCTCCAAGTTCTGTCTAAAGACTGAGAGATTCAAGACCATTTGGTTCTGCATTTCCACACAGAACAGTCACGGGAATCTCACTGCGTGTTCATGCATTTTGTTCCTGTATTCTAAAATCCTCCGAGATCTGCAAGGCATGTTCATTTTATCTGTATATATATATATTATATATATATATATATTCATTCCTTGTCTTCATTCTGTCAGGCATGTGCCTCCAAGTGTCAAGGAGACTTCTGCGGGTTTCACTGCGAAGGCACAGGATGTGCTTCCAATTGCAAGGGCAGCGCGTGTGGCGGGCAATGCAAAGGATCTTTTTGCGGAGAGCAATGTTCCGGAGATCAGTGCAGCTCGCAATGCCAGGGGAGGAACTGTGCCGAATCCTGTGAAGGCTATCGATGTGCGTACAAATGCATTGGGTATCAATGTGCGAAGGGCTGCATTGGTACGGAATGTGGCTACGGATGTGAAGGTGAGGAATGCGCTTCTGACTGCGTTGGTGAGAACTGCAACGGTCAATGTCAAGGTAAAGACTGTGATCGCGCCGAAGAGCCATCGCACCTCGTTGCCTCTGAATCGACCTGCAACTGCGATTGTTCAAAGGACATCCAAGTCCAAGGATTCGCGTATGTGGAAGGTCCCAAAGTCAGCAACCAAGCCCAAACCCGATGTGATGCAGAAGGTGCTGCCATGGGCAGCATCGAAGATATCGCACATCGTTGTGGTAGCCTTGAGCATTGTCAAAGCCTTTTCGACTACAACTGTGATGGAATTGCTTGGCGAAATTGCGAAAGCTCAGCGGCGAGATTGGCGAAATCCACTGACGACAGCTTTGGTGCGTGTACTAGATTGAAGCAGGCCTCGTGGGTTGATGTATATAATTCGATCCTCTTATGAATTGTGAATCTGTGTTTTGAGGCCAACTTTGTCATCCTTGTTCGCTGCGCTGATTGTTGTTCCGCAGTTGTTGTTTGTCTTCAAGCCCTTGCAGGCAGGTTGGCTCTTGCTGGGGACTGTGCAGCGTGGTGTTCTTTTTGCTCGCGACCTGGAAAGTTTCCAGTCTGCACACTGGCAGCCGTTAAAACTTAAGGATACTTAAGGTAACTTAATGAAGCAACCACTGCTTTGGTGGAGGCCATGTTTCACGGCGCTCCGTTGTACTGCCATCCCCTGTCATGGTATGGTGTGCCCACAGGCCGAGGTGAGCAGCGTCCAGAATCGTTGAGCTTTTTTTCTACGAGAAAATTGAAAAAGGACTTGGGTTTTTTTCTGCTTCCAACATCGGCCCTTTGTCACATTTCTTTCCTGGCTTAGGTGAGTCTCCAGTTTCAGCTCTGCGAACGGACATCGATTCGATCTCTGTCAGGTTTGGGTGGGCTGTCTGGCGTGACCTTCCATGAGCTCTCACGGGCTGTCACTCCTGCTTTTCTGAGGGCAGCAGATGTGGCCACAAAGAAGATCTTGGGCCTTACCACTTCGGCAGACGATGAAGACTTTCGGAAGGCCTGGGTGACTTTCATTGCGATAGGTCAAAACTAGTTTGCCATTTGAATAAGATAGGGTGCACATGTGTGATCAATTTTGCACACTATGAAAAATGGTTGCTTTCCCCTGAACTTTTTGTTGAGCAGACATGCCTTTCTAGCCTCAAATCATGAGATTTCAATAGAGCATCTGCAGCTGACCTGCAAGAGACTCATGTTGCTGTGGGTGCCGAATATCCGACGAAGCAGATAGCTTAACCAACAAAGATCAACAAGCGCAACCTTCCAATTCTGCCTGTATCTTCCCGTCATGTTCGTCTTCATTTTGACTGCCAGTTTTATTTTTCACCCTTTGCGTGCTCAACTTCTCTTGCATTGGGCCATCTTCATCTAGTCACCTCTTGGGCTCACACTTCCAAGGTCGCAGCCAGAAAGCAAGCACAAAATCTAACGCAGTTCAGGATAGTTGGGCAGAAAGTGCAGGCAGAGAGCCAAGCGGAACCAAGGAGCCCATAGACATCCAGCAGAAAAGTTTGGACCTTGCATAGATTTGCGACCTTATTCATCCTTACATCTTATCCAATTTTATCCAATCGTTCCTTTGCAAAGCTACCTTTTCCAAGACTCTGGAACTTTTCTGAGGCTTTCTTAGGCTTTCTTTCGTATGTGTTCCATGAAATCCACACACTGCAAAGTCAGCAATGGCGATTCGTGCCCTTGGGCGACGTTTGATTGGGCGCTGGCAGCATCGTCTTTGGCGCCACTATGCTGTCGCTGCCGGGGAAGTGCCCAGTGTAGCACCACAGTTGGAGCATTGGCAATCTGCAGAGCTCTATGTGAATCCTATCTGTTCCCAGATGGATCAAATGCTTCTGAAGTGCGAGGACGTGGAGTCGGTCCTAGCACTTCTGGTGACTCATCGAGGTGTCTTCTTCGTACATAACTTGGTTACAGCCATTCAGGTGTTGGCTTCATTGGATGAAGTATCTGATCCAATCAAGTTGAACCGCATGCTTAGAGACCCGAGGTACGACGTGTTGCTGCGTGACCTGGGGCGCTTTGTGCCCAAGCTGGACTTTTTGGCTATGACCAATGTTGCTTGTAGCCTCAAACAGTTGGATCACAAGTACTACTCATTGTTTTCTCGCATGCTGCAACCTTTGATGCAGCATCCAAGTCCAGAGATTTCCATGGCTTTGCGATGTATGGAAGCTTACTGCTGGGCTGGCTACCATCAGCAAAGTCATTTTTTTCGCCGCTTTGCACAGTTCTTTTCGGACTCGATGTCTGACCTGGAGGTCCAACAAGTGGTGCAGGGTGCTGTGCTCTTCTCGAGTGCTGCAGAGTATCAAGAGCATTTCTTCGAAGCTGCAGAGCAACGGCTGGTGGCGGAAGACAACTTGTCCAACTTATCTCCCCATGACTTCAGCCTCGTAGCTTCAGCTTTCACAGCTCACCTCACCACGCAACACGATGCACTACTAATTCGTGTGGCACAATTACTGGAGACGCACGCGATGGACATGGATCCTGTGGACATCGTGCGATGTTTGCGGGCTTTTCATCGGGCAGTGCTTTGCTTCCCTGGAGCTATTCAAGCAGCTTTGCAAGCTTGCAGTGTCCCACTGTACAGAGCCTGGCTTTTACGCAAACCAAGTCCCGAACTGCAACCAGTGCATGTCGCGGAGCTGTTGGAGAGTTCCGCGTTCTTCGGTATCCATAGCGACTTGGTACGGATAGCCTTGGAATACTTGGTTGACTATGTCCATGAGGTACCCGAGCGAGCAGCCATTCAAGTGGTTTTTGCCATGTGCATGACAGGTACAGTCGGGAATCATTCGCGCTTGCTGCGATTTCTTTTCCGCAAGGTTGGTGCAGGAACAGCTTGGGAAAAGCAACGAGTCCGAGTGTTCCAAATCTGGGTGTCACAACTCTTGCAATTCCCATGGCTGGATGTTCGCTTGAAACGACGATGCATTGATGCAGGTCTCCGAGCTTGGTGTTTGCATCGTCGTGGCTATGGGTGTCCCCACCCAGAAGAGGTACAGCAGATCTCCGAAAATTTGGACCAAATGAAGGTCAAACACCAAAGATTTCTTCAAGTAAAAGACACGCCCTATGAGTTGGATCTGGTCATTGGGGACAGAAAAGCAGCGCTGCTTGTGTCCTCTGAAACGGCACGAAATACTATGACGCCGGTGGGCGGAACTCTCTTGCAGATCAAGCACTTGCAAGACCGTGGTTGGCGTTGCTTGGTCATCCCTTTACGGGCTTGGAGACAGCTGCCGCCTGCACCTTCCCCAGCAAGGCAGCAATACTTACAGGCGCTTTTGAACGCGTTGAGCACCAGACAAGTGAAACAAATCGCGGAGTCGGTGGAACTAACTGTGCTGCCGGATACCTTGCTAGATGCGAAGCAGTGACATGACGCCAAGTCCGAAAAGGAACTGGTGATTGGTAGGAGAGGGAATTTCTAGTTATACATACACGACAGTTTGCCGCACTTTTGAAAGACAAACAACTATTCACGAATTTGAAATATGATGAATCTCATGAAATATAACTTTTTTACGTGTTTATTTGCGGCAAAAGGCCAGTGGGTGCATTCTTGATACCTTTTGTCACCTTGTCACTTTGTCACCACTGAATCCTGAATTCTCGTGCAGGGGCAGTGTCTCAAACTCTTGCCCGGTGGCATAGTGGAACTTCCAGATGGAAGCAAGTGACCTGCCTCAAGCCAGGATCTGTAGGGATGAAGAGGTTTGCTGCAGAGCTTACCCCCGTTTGAAGCATGGGATTTGGACTTGGAATGTGGAACATTGAAGTACTCCTTAGACCGTCCTGCTTTCCTTTTTGTATTTACGGCTCTTGAATATCCTTAGATCAAAATTGGCCCAGGAAAAACTATTCCGCTGGAGCTGCTTGGCCCACGATGAATTTTCAGTACAGCATTGAAGATCGGGTGAACATGGATTGAAAAGCAATGTCACACTACCAGTATTGACTGATTAGTGACGTGTAATGACATGGCCTGATCCATTCTTCATTTCTCTGTGGAGTGCTTGACATCTTGTTGACGGTGCTTGTACAGCCTTGGTTGCTTGTGCACTGGTGGAGTGAGGATGTTTTCACCGTGAGCCGTGGGGCAAGCGGCATTGACTTCTTCCAGAATGACCTACGGTCTGTGGCCCAATCAATCGTCTGGCGACAGTAAATGGACACGTTGGTAGCGACAATGTGACATTGTAAATCATTGTAAATGTAAATCATGTGTAAATCATGTGTAAATCGTTGCGACAAGCTGCTCTTTAGACATGGGGCTTTTCTCGAGGCTGGGCTCGTGGCCAGACCTACCAGGGCACCTTGGCGAAAGGATGGCGCTGGGCTGGGCCACTTCTGTGTTTTGTAAGGCAACTCGTGGCGAAGCTGTGGCTTTTCGAAGCTTGGAAACAAAGAGAAGGGATGAAGGGAAGGGGATGAGAAGGGACGAGAAGGGATGAGATGATGAGAAGGGACAAGAAACAGACAGTTTCACCATGTTTCAGTGTGACATTGAAGTCTCTTCGGTCCAAGAGCTTGCTTCAATGATGTAGCTCTCCAAGCAATTTGTAGTTTGTAACATCCCTAGCTTCACACCGAGGAGCATTCATCTCTGGAAGTGCTGCAGGCACCGCAAGGGATGATGGGATTGCTGCTCCGTGAAACGTTCCACCGTAGTTTGTTTTTGGTAGCATGGCCAAAATCAGGCAAGGACTTCAGTGTGTTTTGTTTCAACGAATTGCGCTAGGCCTGCAAAAATGTCGGAGGCTCCTACATCTCTGATGCTGGAAACTGACTCAGTCCAAAAATGTTGGTGTGACTTCTTCCAAATTTGACCCAAAACCTGGAAAGAGCTGAAAGCGATACATGAAATGCTTTGCATGCCATCACTGAGGCCCTGTGCTTGTTAGCCAAAGGCAGTGTTCCATCACAGTGAATGGGAAAGGAGCGAAAGCTAAAGGGGGAGCCGCAGAGGGTTCAGAGCCAGAGCAGTGCGAGGTCTCTTAAGGGTCGGAGGCTTTTCTGTTCAAAAAGAGCCAGTTTTCACGTTTTCTTTTTTGCTTTCCAACGCCGAGCCATAGGAGGTGGAGTCGTGTCTGGAAGTTCCGTTGTCATCGGAGAAGCTGTGGGACTTCTTCAAAGCGGTCCCTCAGCAGATCTGGGCCTCTGACCTCGCAATATTGCCTCTCCATGGAATCATGGACTCGCGCATGCTCGTGCACCTGTGGGGCTGATGTGTCTTTCTCTGCTCGAAGTGAAGTAAGCCGCCTATTCATTTCTTGTTCTTAAACATAACCTTCGTAATTTAAGCTGCTTGTTAGTTTTCCTTCACCTACATGGGGGTTCCGGGGTTAGCCTCCCACTTACAGTGGTAGGAGTAGGGGTTTATCTCTGTGCTGATTAAATTTGCTCCTAACACTGCACAGTCTCACTGTTCAACCCTTTTGCTTCTAGGGTTTTTGATTTAGCTCATCTTTGCTTCGTAAAGTGCACAATCAAAACAAAAGACAAGTGACGATTAGAGTCACCCACAGTATTACAGAAATTTGGTGTTGTGAAGGAAAGTCAAAAGTGCATCATCATCATCATCATCATCATCATCATCATCATCATCATCATCATCAT
>VSDK01025684.1:244040-259512 GCA_009767595.1 Symbiodinium kawagutii | reverse complement strand
TTTTGAGATGTGTGGCTTGTTTCATGCTGCATCATCTATGCTTCAGGTACTTGTGTAGGTAAGACTTTAAACGCAAGTAGGCAACAGCATCAGGGACATAGATAGGTACAGATCTAATGATCTGATGGTCTGAGGACTGCCAGCACCACTGCGGAGAGTTGACCCTGCAGCTCTTTTGGAGGATTCGTACTTGTTGGGACAATGCATCTTGAACGATCTCAAGTGCCCTCTGAGCAACTTTGTAGGTCAATGACCAGCTTTGCTTGCAAAACACGACTTTACTATTTTGATATCTTTTGATGCATGATCTATACATTGCCACTTGCATGAGATTTGTTCAGAAAGAACTCTCGCTCCCCAAACGGACCTCAGATTTTGGGCCGTAACTTGTTTTAGAACTCTAAGCGCTGGCAGGATGATAAAACAGTCCTTCGGCCTGGCCAACTGCGAGCATTTGCGCTCTGTGAGGATGGGTTGCGAAGATTCGATGAACAGAGCCTAATGAGACTGTACTTATTCCATCTTATTCCTTAATCTTTCAGAAACAGCCGAAGTGGTGGCTTCTAAGGCGCTAAAACAAATGATCATAGTACAAGTAGAGGAAGTCTTCAATGGCACAAGACTTGGTAGCTTGGACCGTTCTGAAATGTTCAGGGCGCACTTCCTTTCTTCGGTTTTATGCTTTTTCCCTCAGGACCCCAAGGTTCGCATCATACCACAGATAGTCACTCCTGAAGAGGTCTTTTGCTCAAAGCAATCTGTTGAGCTTCATCTTTAGCAACATCACAACATGGGCTTCACGACGATCCTGTTCTGACTGTGTTCTTGCCATTGATGTATGACAGAGCCTGACTGGAATCCATCAATTTCTTGTTGCATCTTTTTCGCCTGAATGGACTCAAAGGTTCGAGCACTCTTGGCACTGATACACCCTCCAGCAGCTCCAGCAGAGGTCAGAATTTGTCTCTTGAATTCTGTTCCCATTAGCTTTGCAGAGTTGCCAGGCCATTGATCCCGAGATTTATGCAAGGCAATAGATTTGCTGCGTGTTTTTGCATTCACAGAGATTCAAAACATTTCAAAGCACCAGTTGCTTGCTCTGTGCATCTCTGTGCATCTCTGTGCATCTCTGTGTTTTGTGTTTTGCCTTGCAGTATCGAACATTGCATCGCGTCGGCAGCTGGCCGCCCTCTCGAGACGATGGAACCTTTGAAAGGTGCAATCAGCTACCGCTCAGCTGCCGATTCAACGCAGCATGACCCAAACACCTTCACCACGGCGCAAGGAGGAGCTGGATATCATTCTGAGTTGATGAGTTGATACCGATGCCCATGAAACGTCCGTGAACTGCTGGGAAGGGGCGTGACGTTTCAGCCGATGGTACACCGCAGCTTTGGAGCATCGAGCTTCAGTAGGTCAGTAGGACAGATGAAAGAGATGGTGCTGCACGAAGCAAACCTGCAACTGGAACCCCATTCGACAAGCAAGCTGCTTCCTACAGGTGTCAACCGTCAATTCAAGAACGTCAGCATTTCCTCACAACATCTCGGTAAACTTACTCCTGTGAAAAAAACAAGTATTGCAAAACAAGCAAGCCCCTTTCTTGTACAGACCAGAGCAAGCTGCGCAAATCTGAGCACGCTGAGCAAGCACACGGTGTTGGTGGTAGAAAGTTTGTGAAGGAAGAAGTGTGGGTGAGAGGCTTAGGGCACGACAGATTTTGGGAACGCTGTGTAGCGTCTCTCATCGTTAAAGTGACCACACAGTTACTACCCTTAAAGCCCCTTTCAGAAGGGTTGGAGGTACCTTCCTTGGACCATCTTGGACCATTTTCGTTTTCAGTAGTGTTATATTTGTGAATAGATGTTGATACATGTAGTGGTAAATTATGATTGATAATGGTATACAATAGTTGTTTTGTTTGTAATTTGCAATTCTGATATGATATTACTATACTATTTCCCCAGATAGCTGGAAGCTATAGGGGTTCTTACTTCCCAAATAACAGGTCACTGTCGGCGAACTTTCTGGCTGAAGGTGCTGTGTGCCAGGTGCTGTCTGCGGGTGCTGTCGGCAGGTGCTGTCGGCAGGTGCTGTGTGCCAGGTGCTGGTGCCAGGTGCTGTCGGCAGGTGCTGTCGGCGCCAAGGCCAAGACAAAGGCTAAAGCCACAGCTAAGTCCAGCTCCAAGCCTAAGGCCGACCCAACTCCAAAAGCAGGTGTCTAAGCTTCCAATGATCAACAATTTTTGTTGTGGGGCCCACAGGGGTTGAATCCCAAAGGGGTGGAAGCACACATCAGTAACTCTCCTCCAGCCAATTGCCAAGGTGCTCCAATTCCGAAGAAGCGTCCAGCCAGTGCCTCGGGTTCCACTGGCGAGACATTGGGGGGCGCTGCAATGAAGAAGCCTTCTACTTTGAAGGAAGATGGCGGCTCCACTACCGCCCCACTGTTTGCGTTGATGCCCTACAAGAAAAAGGGGATTGCAGCGATCAAGGAAAAGAGCACGGGAAAGCAGTTTTGTCAGGCAAGTAGTTTGGGGTTCACAAATTCGGTCAGCAATCTGTTTCAAAATCAATGGGGGTTCCAAAAATCTCAGGTCAAAAAATGATGGCTTTAAGAACCTCATTTGTTTGGCAACTCATTCATGGAAATAGATTCACCAAACAAATACCTATCATAGATTCTCCCTTGGTCCAATAATTCTAGTGCATCGAGGTGGTTTAACAACCATTGAATCAATACAGGTGGTTCTTGAATACCGGGGCTCCATTAGGTTTACCAAACATCAACAAGTATAAATGATTAAAGATTTGAATTTCACCAAAGAAATGCATACGAATGTATGATATGTATGTGGCCTGAATTATTCCAATGGTTTTTAAATTGTTGGTTTCCAAAGAATTCCCCTCAAAGGTGGCTATGCGCGGCGCTTCCTTTGAGCAGAATGAAGAGGTTGCGCAAGCTTTGATGGATCTTTTGAACCAAGGGAAAGCCAAGGAAGAGGTTCTCGAAACCCGTCGAGTGATGATCCAGAAATGGTTGCAGGATCAATGCGAACCCAAGGTGACTCACAACAGTGATGGAACCCGTACTCTAGAGTTCAGTGGCGATGCCTTCCCTGCTGGATGCCCCTGACATCCTCACCAAACTTGCGACCCAGCGTCCAAAAAGAAGCGGCAGAATGCACTTTGCCAGAACAGACAGCGATCTGCCACCGACATGGCTCTGAACGATCCCACCGGGCTGGTAGATGTTGATGTTAGTAGAGCTGTTGGATGCAAGCTGATTGGGTGGATGATCGGAATGGCTGGGGTACAAGCCCAACATGGTCACCAAATCTTTTGGGTTCACCACACCAAATCTTTTGGGTTCACCAAATCTTTTGGGTACAAGCCCAACATGGTCACCAATTTTCTTTTGGGTTTCCAAACCTTATCAGCATTGCGATGGTGAATGCGATGGTTTCAACTCACCCATTGCGCCAGGTGGGCACGAGGCCACCTCCAAGGTGCGTGATGGAAAGCGACAACACAGTGGTTTCCCAAAATAGGGGATTTCCATGGACCCCCAAAACATTAGTTGATAAAGGATAACTGGGGGCAATGTTTAATTGGGGTAAATTTGGAATGGGGATTTCAGGGAAACAAGACACAATGGATTTATGTCCCCAGAAAAACAATTTTTCCAGCAACATACTTGTATACTTGTTTGTGTTTGTTCACCGGGTGCCTTTTGAAGCTGAACGGTGAGTGGCGGAAGTGCTCGGACTGGATTCAACGGTTATCTCCATGGTGGTGGTGAAATCTTGATTGGTTGCCTGTAGCGAATGGATCCAAATAATACCAGCCAGCCATAGCAAAACATTGAACGCACATATATCCAGAAATACGCATGCGTATACACGTATATCTCATCCATGGGCAAATGAGACCAAAAAAATTTGATGGGGATGGAGGCCAAACTTCCAAGTTATGGACACTTTGCGTTCAACATTGAAGCCAAATAGTCCATGACATCTTTGCCGACCAAAGAATGTCACCAGCAAAAAACACATATCAGCCAGAACATTTTTTGGCCACTGTGGGTTTGCAACATTTGTGCTGCAAACACAACAAAGTGTTAAAAAACCAAGGTGTGGTAGTAATAGTAAGAGATGCATGGGTGATGTAGAGGTGCGCAAGTAAGTTCACAGTTTAAGTTTAGTCAAAAGCAAGTTTCAAAGCCAAGGTGAAAAAGCACAGCTGCTCAAAGATGGGTACGTGTGTAAGCAAAGGCAAGGGCTGCTCAAAGGGAACCCAAGTCAAGGTGTACAGGTGTGGAGGGCAAGGGTTGGCCAGCATCAAGGCCATGGTAGCGGAGCATTGGTGCATCCACACTGGTTTTCTGAAACTTGAATCATTTCCAAGTATTGAATCACAAGGGCGATTCATAGGTGCTGTCGGCAGGTGCTGTGGGCAGGTGCTGTTGGCAGGTGCTGTCGGCAGGTGCTATTCCAAGAGAAGGAAGAAGTTTATTCCAAGGCGAAAAAATAGTTCTATTCCAAGGAGAAAGAAGAGTTCTTTTCCACGGAGACGGAAGAATGCTATTCCAACGAAAAAGAAGAATTCTATTCCAAGGAGAAAGAAGAGTTCTATTCCAAGGAGAAAGAAGAGTTCTTTTGAAAGGAGAAAGAAGAGTTCGATTCCAAAGAGAAGGAAGAATTCTTTTCCAAGGTCAAAGAAGATTCTATTTCAAGGAGAAAGAAGCGTTCTATTGCAAGGAGACAGAAGAGTTTCATTCCAAGGAGAAAGAAAAGTTCTATTCCAAGAGAAAGAAGAGTTCCATTCCAAGGTCAAAGAAGAATTCTATTCCAAGGAGAAAGAAGAGTTCTATTGCAAGGAGAAAGAAGAGTTCTATTCTAAAGAGAAGGAGGAATTCTTTTCCAAGGTCAAAGAAGAATTTTATTCCAAGGAGAAAGAAGAGTTCTATTCCAAGAGCCGGAAGAGTTCTATTCCAAGAGAAGGAAGAATTCCATTCCAAGGTCAAAGAAGAGTTCCATTCCAAGGTCAAAGAAGACTTCTATTCCGAGGAGAAAGAAGAATTCTATTCCAAGGAGAAAGAAGCGTTCTATTGCAAGGAGACAGAAGAGTTCCATTACAAGGAGAAAGAAAAATTCTATTCCAAGAGAAAGAAGAGTTCCATTCCAAGGTCAAAGAAGAATTCTATTCCAAGGAGAAAGAAGAGTTCTATTGCAAGGAGAAAGAAAAGTTCTATTCCAAAGAGAAAGAAGAGTTCTATTCCAAGAGAAGCAAGAGTTTTATTCCAAGGTCAAAGAAGAAGTCCATTCCAAGGAGAAAGAAGAGTTCTATTGCAAGGAGAAAGAAGAGTTCCATTCCAAGGAGAAAGAAGAGTTCTATTCCAAAAAGAAATGGAAATCGGAAAATTTCAGGTCAAGATCCAGAAGATGCCTTCAGACTTGAGAGCATGGCATTTGACATTTTCATCGAAATCATTGACAACAATTTTTGATCAAACATTAGAACCTACTTGATTCCCTACCCCAACCTTGTTGTCCATACATGTTCTATCTGGGGTCTATGCCGGTGTAATTTTGATAATTGACTTCTCCATTCCTAGCTGGGCGTCTGAGGTTCATGGGCGAAGCGCCAGAAGATGAGGTGATCATTGAAGAAGTTCCCAAGGAGGCTCGTCCTGTCCACTGCCTAAGCTGGCCCCGGAACTTCGACATGGAATGAGATCCATTCGGGGTACCATTCATGCTTGGGGGTACTATCTACTGCGCCTGCAAAAGTGATGGTCGAATTTCTACTGATTGTAATTTGAAGTGGGTGGGTGGACATTTATGACAGCCATTCTCAATCATTTTCAACGGCTATTGACCATGGTCGGGCATGGCGATACTCTTTATCAAGCGTTGCAGTAGTACTCATTGTCAACCATCAACCATCAATGACCAAGATTATTGAGAACAATCCCAGATAGATCCAGAGGAAACTGAAATGCCTCATGGTGGCGGCTCGTGACCTTCAATGCAGATGCCGAGGCAAAGTCAATAGAGACAGAACAGGAGTTCATTGGAGCGGATCCTAGCGGCTGTTGCGCAGAACTGCTGACAGTTTCTGATTGGTTCTAAAATGATGTCAAGATACTTTACCAGAACCAGTAAACAGCCAACAAAGTTTGGATATAGCAATACTGGCTAGGATTGATATGGAATGACAAAGATATGATCATGCTGTCTGGATATTAGATCGGATATTTGTTGGCTACAATGTTGTAGTGTAGCCTAAGCTCATCATCCATGCGGACAATCGTAAGAAGTCCCTTCACGAAAGCTATGTCTATTGGTTTCAAAAGGCAATATTGGCAGTAGTCAGTAGCTAACATCTTGATGGACTTGTTTCCTTCATTTGATACGCTTGCGAGTCACTTGCGATTGAAACTCATTTCCTGGATGCAATTGGCATGCAAACGTCGTACCATTGCTACTCTCTTAGGAAAGAGGGAGGAGGACAAAGGTGAAGAGGAAGAGGACGCAAACCTTGATTTACTTCCATTATCACATTTTCGATGGAGAAGCTGTTGCCGGGTAATAACAGACAGATTCAACCTTGCCAAGTAGACAGGATGATGGTGCAGTTGAAGAGGAAGTGGCCGGCTCAGACAATCAGATCTCGATGAAGATCCTCGCAGCTTTTGCAGAGGACAACCGCAGTCCAGCAGACAAAGCGCTGGATCTGCTGGAGGACGTGATGCCCTCAGCCTGTTCGCGTTTACACAGTGGGCGCACCTATGCACCTAGCAGTGCATCTTTCAGATTTGAAGACTTTCAATTTCCTCCAACCCCTCTGTCATACTATGCAAATTGCTGGGCTGCTCTTGTTTGCAATTCCCTAAAGGGGCGGCAAGCGCAGAAACACATTTTACCGCCTCGATTCCCAAGCCTGCTCCTTTTATCTTCTGGCTTTACCCATGTCATTTGCAAGCAATGCAAAGTGCAACTGTTGAAGTCCAACTGCCCCAAACCAGCTCAATGCCGAGGAGAAGAAAGGCATGACTCCTTTGGAGCAGCTGGAGCGATCTCTTCTCTGGAAGGCGCCTAGAAGCTGTGAGCTTGTGGAGCTACTCTTCAAGTCGCCAACCTTACAAGACATACAAATATGCGACATGTGTTCTGTTGCGTTTGCTATTGCCGCATACTGTAGCTGTCTTCAGGTCGAGGGAAACGATTTCTTTAAGCGTGGAGAAATGTTCAAAGCTGCAGATTGCAGAAGTCTCAGATGCTCAAGATTTGTTCGCAAGACAAAGCACTGGGGTTCTGGAGTATTTGCGACCCTGCTCTCATGCTGGTGGTTGATTGTCGTCTTGGGCGCTGAACTGCAGGCTACTACCACGCAATCATTTTTGCAAGGGCATCCTTCTCAGTTGAAGGTCATGCAGTTGGCAAACAAGGGAAGACCTGCTTTCACTGAGGATCTCACGAAGAATCCTCAGTACTATCCAGAGATGAAACATACGCCTGGACCCAAGGACGAAATGACACAACTCAGTGCTGCGAAACTCAGCTGAGGGCGCAAGAGATGACAAAAGCCAAGGCGATGTGACAGCTCTTAAGATCAAATGAAGTCCATGATACGGAAAAATGAGATTGATATAGATTGATAAGGAGTGAAGGATCTTTATTGGAAGGACTTAAGAATCTATGATAAGGAAATCAAGGTGTGAATTGGGTAGATTCTTAAGATCGGATTCTTACTTAAAGTAAGGAGTAAAGCATCTGAAGATCAGAGTAAACCCATGGAGTGGGGATTTCCAGCACTCCGCACGCACTAGCCCAGCTCCGTGAGGGAACAGACCCCGAAGTTTCCCAACTTTGGCGCACCTTTGAAGCACCGCGCAGGAGCTCTGCGAATCGGTCTTCACCAACTTGGCGTAGCAGTCTAAGTGCAGCTTAGTGATTCCCCCGTAGGGTAAGGTCGTTGCAAGATCTACCAATGCCACCTACTTGCTGGAGATATCAAACAAGTGACAGAATTCATTCTGAGCATGAACTATGATGAATTATGATGAATTATGATGAATTATGATGAATTATGATGAATTATGATGAATTATGATCAAATAATGTTTCTGAATGTATTTGGCAGTCTTAGCATTTGTGTGTCCATGTGTGTGCAATGAATCTGGTGCCTCCGCACGAGGCTCGTGCAGCTGAAGTATGGCTGCAGCTTGAGCCCAGAGAACTCTGAGCGATGCAAGGCGACCTCGGAGAGTTTGAGATACCAAGGAATCACGACGATTCGATCATTGCGATGTAACTTGTAGTTGCAAGTCATGCTTGGCAAAGCATTTTGTTTTGCAATTCCTTCTTTGGAAGGTTTTGGAAGAGGGAGCTAAATCAGCGTCACAAGCTTTGAAACTGAATGCAAAAAATGCTCTTCTCTCAGAAGGAACTTTGCAGTGCGCCCCATTTCCAGTGATGTTTTCTCTCAGATCTCTCAGGGATAGCTTCGTTGGATCGAGATCCATCAACTTACTTGCTCATCTCAGGTCAAAGCTCTTTACAGAAGAGCTGCTGCAAATGCAGTTTTGGCCAAAATTAACAAAACGAATTCAGAGGCAAGTCTGCTTCCGAGTGCGAAGGGGGCGATGATTTCCAAAACAATTCTTAACAAGTAGATTTTCAGGAAAGCAGGGACTGCCACGGATGTTTGTTTGGACCGCTGTGCCACGGCCGTGCTTCCACTTTCGACAAGGCGCAGGAGATCTGTGCAGAAGTGAAGGCAGATTTGATGAAGGTGATCGAAGCTGCTGGGCTGATTTCAACAAGGCATGAAGAGTTTGAATTCACTTCCCCATCTTCCCACATTTCAACAAGTTCCCCCGCTTTGTAACAGGTGGCTTGTCGAAGTGGACTAGTTGCTTGTTCGTTGTTCTAGCTAAATGGTGGAACAGTGGAAGGATCTCTACCTTTAGCCAACAAGTGGCCGGCCTCGAAATGTCGCCAAGGCCGAACCACAAAACAAGGAAGCTCGTGCCGAGCTCAAAGCAGTTCAGGACTGGATACACTTATTCTTCCAGACAGTGTTGAACACTCAAATCTAAACTTATCAGAAGGTTGCAGCCGCCTTCACATTTGGAGTCCAGATGCTGTTCTCGTGGTTCCAGGAGCATTTGAAGCAGCTGAAACGAGAAGAGCGTGAAGGCTGAGAGAACTTGATCGTATGAAAAAGTCACAGAGATCGTTGGGGGATGTTGGGGGGACGATTTAGGAAGTACTCACAGGCGAAAAGCGAGAATTCTCTTTTGCCAGTACTTTGTCTGGCATGGGCTTCAAGGAGCTTGTGACCTGGTGAGATGTGACCAGCACGACATGTCGGGAGTTTGCCATTAGAAGAAGCAGTTGATTCAGGAGAAAGATCTCCTTGGAGATGGCTCCGTCCGCAAGCAGCAGGTCTCTGCAGGTGATGGTGGCAGGTGGCTCAACGAGGCTTGCCGCTACGAACTCGCCTGGAATCAGTAGCTCCCAGTAGCCCTACCTTCCCAAGAACCAGTGTTCAACGTGTTGAACCTGAGATTTGTCAGGATTGGCTAAACTGGACTTCAAGGACCAAATGCTTTGGCCTTGGAACAAGAACAAAGACACCTTGCACTGCTTTGCACGCAAATGTCCTTCAAGCGTCCTTCATTGTCCCCGAAACATCCCGAAACGACATGAAACTGTTTTTGATTTGGCTCAGCATCTGAAGTGTTTGAAAGTCAAATGGAATCCTTGAGGCGTCATTCACGTTGCGGTCAGTTCGGTGCAAGAAGGCACACAGATTCTGCCAAGCAAAGCACAAGCACAACTTAGCACAATTGATCTCATTTGATGGGAGATTATTGCTAAACCCTATATTTGCAGGCAGTTCACAAGCAATTTGCAGCAAAACTTCCGGTGGTGTTTACATATACCCCATCAGCAATTCACTGAGGCCAGCCCGTTCAACCAGTCCGTACCTCAAGGCCTTGGACCTACAGTCTTCAGCGTGGGGAGATCCGTGACCGAGGTGAATCTTTCGTTCATCCTTGGGGATCCAGATATGCACGAAGGCAGCAGTGAAATTCTCACAGAGACGCACCAATGAAATGCCAAGAGATGACCCAAGATGACCCAAGATGACCAAAGATGCTGGTTTTCGTATCCGGAGTGATTCTCTTGGCTTCAGGGGTCAATCTTGCCGTGAAGTCGATGACCCAGGGTGAGGCGAGAAAGTGAGCACAGCAGTTTTGGAGTTTTAGCTTCAGTCTATCCATGCATTCATGGAATTTGATACTTTATTTGAATTATTTTATGTTATTCAATTTATCATGAATCATGAAGTGATGTTTTGCATATTCGTGGTACCTTCATGGCAGTAGAGGTGGCGAACTTCACCTTCGCTCGGCAGCGGCTGGCTGCGGAAAGTGGACTTACCAGGCTCTTGCCCAAGGTGGAGGCACCGAGCGTCGAAGAGTTCGTGATGTGTCACCAAGTTATGGCAATCTCACAGTGGGAGTGCTGAGAGTCCACAGGAATCCTCCCAGTGGCAGATCGAGTTTCAGAAGTTCGTGACCTGGGAAGACTTGGATCGAAATGGCGAAAGGTGAGGTGAGAGGAAGTTGCAGTAGCCTTGAGCAGTTGGAAGTGGTTGAAAACAGTTAAAAGTAGTTGGAAAGTATTTGAAAGTATCTGAAAGGGGTTGAAACTAGTGGAAAGTATTTGAAAGTAGTTGGAAAGTAATTGAAACTAGAGCAAAGTAGTTGGAAAACAGTTGAAAGTAGTTGAAAGTAGTTGAAACTAGTGGAAAGCAGTGGAAAATAGTTGAAAGTAGTTGGAAAGTAGTTGAACATAATTGAAGTAGTTGAAAGTAGTTGGAAAGTAGTTGAACATAATTGAAGTAGTTGCAAGTAGTTGGAAAGTTGTTGAAAGTAGTGGAAAGGGATTGAAACAAGTTGAAAGTAGTGGGGAAAGTAGTTGAAAGAAGTCAAAAGTACTTGAAAGTAGTTGGAAAGTAGTTGAAACTAGTGAACAGTAGTTGGAAAGTAGTTGAAAGGGATTGAAACTAGCTGAAAGTAGTTGAAAGTAGTCGAAAGTAGTTGAAAGTCGTTGGCAGTAGTTGAAGTAGTTGAAAGTGATTGAAACTAGTGGAAAGTAGTTGAAAGTAGACGAAAGGGGTTAAGGGGTTGACAGGGGTTGACAGGGGTTGACAGGGGTTAAAACTAGTGGAAAGTAGTTGGAAAGTAGTTGAAAGTAGTCGAAAGTAGTCGACAGTAGTTGAAAGTGGTTGAAAGGGGTTGAAAGTAGTTGAAAGGTATTGAAACAAGTTGAAAGTAGCTGAAAGTCGTGAGTTCGGTTTGAGGAAGTTCCGCTTCCAGGCTCCGCAAAATTCAGGAGGAGGGCTACGGGGCTTGCCTTGCGGAGGACCTTTGCGAGGCCGAGTTGAACAAATGGGGTGTGGCAATGAGACGAACTGGTCCTTTCGAGTCGTCCGAGTTGTCAAGGTCTTTGTCCACTGGCGGGTGATAGGGCCTGACAACAAGCTGGTACACTCCACAAGGCAGGTGGAAAGACAAGCGTAGTAGAAAGATGATGAAAGATGTAAAACGTAGTATGACATAGTGCGATTCTGACTGATTGTCAGGTACACAGTGCACATGACTGAGGGGGAAGGAATGAAGCAAGTGGAGGATGAGGACTTTCCGAACATGTGCTTCTATCTATGCGCATTTTTATGATCCATTTTGATTCCTGGTGTTTGGCCAGGACAAAATTGCGCCCTCCTTCATTGTTGGTGAGTCCGTCTCAATCACAGTTTTTTATATTTTCTGCTTCATTTCTGCTAAGTGCCCAAGAAAAAGAGCACGTCTGTAGTTTGCAGTCATCAGTCAGTCCAGTATGCATGGTTGCAGCCACAATTCTCTCTCTCTCTCTCTCGCAACAGAACTCCACACCTATGCCTATAATCAATGTATTGACTCCCCGAGTTTACTCTGTCAGACATTGTCATCATTGCAATTTGCCATTGGTACAATGTGATGGTTGTGACACATGGGTCATGCGATCTATGCAAGCTTTGCATAGCGACTACTCGCGTCCTGTGTCAATGCTTTCACCTGTATTAACTAGTCACGAAAGATAGCGCAGAGCTACTTGAGTTGCCCTTGCTTTAGCGATCCAATTGCCCAGGATTTCTCATCTCAGAACTTTTTTCTTGATTTTTGCAACAGATTTTCCCTTCACTTCAGTCGTTGGCGCATGAAGAGCAGGCACCCTATCGGCTTAGCACCTCAGCTTCAGCAACATAGCACGCATGCAACTTCCATTTGAACACTGCCTTGCGAGTTGGACTCGGCAACAAATTTCACCTCCACCAACTTGCCAAATGGCTGTTCACTGCTTGCCGCTGCCTGCTGATCAGTGCCAACCAGCCACCCTTTCCGTGGAGGCACAGCGTTCCAAAACGGAACCTCCATCTTTGCAAGTTACAGCACAATTGGCCACAAGAGCCGAAGCATCGCATTTTCTACCATAACCCTTGATCCTGCGCATGTCTTTCAAGTCATGTGCTGTATACAAGCAAATGTTGCACCACCGCCATCAATCAATTGACCCCCTTCTGTTTCCAACCGGCCTGTCTTATGTGGATGTCGTTCACCATGTCCGTCAACAAAATTGAAAGGAAACCATTCCGGTTTTGACGGTTTCATGAGATTCATTCCAAAACATTCTATTTCTCAAGCAGTGGTGTTCATGAAAACAACCTGGTCAGTTTCACTGTACGTCCGAACTCATAGATGCAGTATGTGCTTCTTATCCCCCCAAGGCCTGTCAGACTATTTCCACCCACTGCGCCCTGCCTTCCCCACCTTTCGTTTGCCCAATCGGCAGCTTTACTCCGAAGTGACTGGCATTTTGCGGATTCAGAAGTTGCACTTCTTTGCATCTTCTTCCATCTTCTTAAGCTAAGAAGTTCTATGGAGTACCTTCATCGCTTGGAGCTTCGTGCCAAGGCTTGGCCTCCAGTGTCCACCCTTTGCCGATCTTTGAGACAAGGAGGCGTTCAGGAACTCAGGGAGGAACTCAGGAGGAACTCAGGGCCCTCGAAGAATTTTCAAAACTTCTGCCTTCGTGGTGGGTTCGCAATGGTTCACATGTCTTGCTGGGCAAAGGTAGCAGAATTGCGCCTCAAAGATGTCCCAGAGCTCCCGAAGGCGCAGAAGAATTTCAGAATGTACTGATATAGACTGCAATTTCAGAATGCAAACGATTTCAGGATACAGAATGTACTGCAGAATGCAGAATTCTTCAGATTTCTTTAATCACAGGATCCCAATGGAGACGATGTCTCATCAAAGCTTTCCCTGATGATGAATCGTGGCTCCACAGCTCATGCCTGAGATCACTCGGAAACATTAAAACAGTTTCAGCGCCACTCCAGCCCTGGTCAAGTCGGCTGAGGCAAAACTCAGTCATTGCACTGTGAAGGTTGAGCTCGAAAGAGTGGTGACACGCTAAGATTCCTGCCGTCGTATCCAAGATATCTCCTCCGAATCAGAGGCTGATAAAGATCAAATGCCGCGATGTTCAATTGCACATTAGCTGTTGTCTGAAGAATCTTATGTGAATCGGGCGATCCAATTGCCAGATATGTCATCTGACGTCAACAAATGCCCAGCTGCACTTCCTACAGCAGAGGCTTATTTGTAACATGGATCTACCATTGCCACTGGTTACTTCAAAGCTAATCACTACCAATCTAAGAGGTTATACATGGTTGTACTGAGTATGAGTTCTAAAATAGGAATAGTAATTGCATATCACCACCATTTCTGATGTTTATTTGAGTACATATAAACCAGAATAACTACATATACAACCATACATATACATAATAACTCCATACATATACAGCACATGGTTCTCAAATATACCTCCCATTACTCATGGTTGATGCTTGCCGCCCAGGTGCCAGCTGTTACTGGCCCAGAAGATGCCCGATGGCAAGGTGCACAGACGTTGCTGCAGGACAGGGGGAATGGTGGTGCTGGTGCCGTTGATGAAGCGCTCGCCAGCATTGGACCATCAATGTTCATGATTGACTAAGAATCGCTGAGGTTGACCAACTGAGTCATTAGATTATGAATGATGAATCAATGACCATATTCAACGAGATCACTTCAACCACTTCAACCACTATCAATCTCGTTAATGACTACTGGCTACTGAGCATGACCTTTGTCAGCCATTGATCACCACGGAGAACTATGTAGTCACCAACCTTGACGACAAAGATTCATGGTCCAGTGACAGCAACAAATCCAACTTGGTCACATTGATGGGACTTGGTGACTTGAGTTGACTTGGAAATTTCTTCATGTTTCATCATGTTTCATCATGTGTCACTGCCACAGTGTTTGCTGAGTCCACGGCCTTCCGCACCTTGAAGGAGCGCTTCCATGCAGAACAGCTGTTGGAGCAAGGTGAACCGGGGCATCAACAGCTGCTTTGTTTGACTTGAGGATGGTTCACTTGATTAGTTTGATGGTGAACTGATGGTTGACTGGATGGTCAACTCCAGGATGTTTGGAGCTTCGTTTCTCTTGACCACTTGACTTGCAAACTGTTAAAGCATCATTGAAGCATCACAGAAACGTGATGAAATGTTTGGTCAACATTCCTGCCAGGGTACGAGCAAGCAGCTCTTGCCCGACTGCGAAGAGCAACGCCGACCTGTCTTCATCGGCAAAGAAGGATGGCAATAGATGTCATAAGGATGCAGCAACACATTAGATCGATCCAAAATCAGCAGAGTCAATGCTCCTCCTTCTAGCTGAAATCGAGTGCTGCCACAGGTGGTTCTTTGGGCCGAGCAGCTCTCAAGCACTGAGGCGGCAAAAGCTAATGCGAATATTGGTGACAAGCAACGCTGATTTTTGAAGTGAGCGCGCGTTTGAGAATTGTCCAGCGCATTGAGTCTGCAAAGATCTGCAAAGTCATACTATGTCATCAAAAATCTCTCCACCGCTGACAGGCAACATCAGTCCAGACAGACGTCGCTTTGGCCAGAACTGCGATAGGTTGTGTACTTAGCCGCAGGGAATGTTGCTAAGACTTTCCTCAGATATCAAGCTCAGGCTGGGCATGTGCATGCCGCGCGGCTCCTATTCTGGACAGTGGCAGCGTTCTCATCTTAGTCTTAGCACCTTCTTGGTGAAACTTCTACCTAACCATGCGGGAAATTGAAGGCTGGTTGCTTGATTCACAAAACACACATTGAACACACAGGACATTGTTTTTTCAAAATCTATCGCTGGATGCCTGCTTTGTTTCAACTGTTCACCATTGCTCAGGTGAGCTCCGATGTTCTCAAAGCTGCCCGAAAGGATATGGAAGAAGCAGAGGACTTTGCGGGCCGCGAATTCTGAACTCACGAAATTTGCTCCTGCTGA
>VSDK01025684.1:218414-237088 GCA_009767595.1 Symbiodinium kawagutii | reverse complement strand
CCCCCCCCCAGCCACTAGCTTAGCAAACCAATGATCGCTCGAGTTCACTTTCTGCACCAGTTCAGGATTTCCTGAGATGCAAATTGTTTGCAGCATGGTTCGTTTGAACGCATTTTTTCGTAGGTTTTCCTTTTGAATATATGTTGAAAGGTGTTGAAAGGTGTTGAGAGATGGACTCAAGCTCAAGCAGCTAGACTTGCTCTCGAGGCTTTGCCAGGAAATCCTGGCCAGGATGAAGGATGAGTCGAAAGAGTGGCTGGGCCCAGGGACTCGCAAGTTTTGCGGCGTAGTACTCAAGATTGCAGCTTGACATGCTTGCGTTCCTTTCTTGCAACCAACCATAGACAAACACCGCTCGATTTCGCCTTTTCAGTCTTGACATGTCTGGACAAGCTTCAAAATAGAAAGTCTATCAATATCAATCACAGATCGGATTGGACATGTGGCGAATAATGCAAAGAGTGTTTGGACTCGGGGAACTTCAAATGCAACTGTTGAACCCACTGATCCAATAGGGCTGATTGCAGTGTTGGAATCTGGATGCTTTGAGAGACGGTTGCCTGTCAGGCAACGACCAATGTGGGACGCATAGGCTTCCTTCAGTGTTGTGAGCTGCGTGCAGAATGACAGGGATGTTGATTCTTCTGCAAAGATCAGGATGCGCAAAAAGTACTGGCACATATCCCAAAAACGTCTTCGTTGATTTTTGAGTCCAAGAAGAATTGACCAGTCCTCACTTGCGACCTGTGCCCTGCTGCAAGTGCGACACACGTCGCGACAGTAGAGTAGGTGGCGTTATTCGTCGGCTTGGGCAAACTGGGCAAATTCACAAGCTGAAAATGGATCTTCATAGACAGTGCATACTTTTCTTTGCTCAAGCTGACGGTCAAAAACTTTGTGCCAGCATTGAAAAAGATGAAAACGGCCGCTTGATACCATGTTAATTCATGTTATATAATATATAATTCTTTTAATTCATATGAATTCTTTTCATCATTGACTGGATCTTTCACTGCTTGCCTTGCGCTGCGCAGTTGCCAAATGCACACCTGATATGACGCCTGATGGTGAAGACCTCTCGGACCAGGAGTACCTGGGAAGGCCGAATCTCCGGCTTTTTGTTGTGTCCTGTTGTCACCTGTTGTCACCTGTTGTCACCTGTTGTCACCTGTTGTGACCTGTTGTCATCTGTTGTCAGTGTTTTCCCACTTAAATTGACCGCCTTTTTCATACGCCTTGGCTTGGAAGAGATGGAAGAGCAAGTGGTAGTGCATAAGTCCCACTCAGCCAGTCTTCAGTGGACAGGTTTGGTGCTTTGGTTGTATTTCTCTTCTTGAATGAGATGGAGGCTCTGAAGCAGCCTCCACTTGTCAAGAGCTCTTCTATTTCGAAGTCGAAATGGATGAACTGATGGTTACTCAAAGACTTCATGAAATGATGTCAAACAATCTAAGCCCGTCCAAGCCACATTGGAGCTGTACCAGTTCTCTCCATGTTTGATCTGCATGTCAAGGCTGCAGATCTTTGCTTCCCCAGACTTGGACTTGAGGCGGGGGATCGAAAAGTGATAGGAATTGCGATGTGAATCCTTCGCGTTCAACTTCGATGATCAAATTTGAGCGTCTTGAACAGGGGAAGCTTTGATTGAGACAGGGGGCCGAATGGAGTTGAAAGAACAACTCCTTTGCAAGCCACTTATGTGGAGCTTATTTTACAATATTTTACATCTACGTAGCGGCATCTTGTTAGCCGAAGTCAAGTCTGTAAGCCTGATCATCCAAGCATCGTTCATTGGGCTCCATGAGGATACCGAGCTCACCAAAAGAAAAAAGGTTCAAACGTGTTCACACAGAGTGTTGAAAGGGTGGCTCTGCCCCGTGACTTTGCCGGCAGATTGCTCCCTGTGCCGCCTGTGCTGTGGTGCTCCCCGACTTGCTTATCAGCTCATGGAATCGAAAGCTGTGATTTTGACTTGTCAATGGCGTCCACCTCCCGTTTGGCGCTTACATCGAGATCATTCGAGATCTATGTGATGAAACCGGTCAGCTCTTTTATCGGCTTAGGTCCTCCATGGCCCTTCCTCCGCTCACTCTTTGGAAGCCTGGATGTAGCTCTGGCTTCCAGGTGTGGTCCACTACTTCTCCGTCTTTCCCTGGCATCCTGCGACATCAGGCACGCTGGCACGGTTGCTCACGCTGTGAAGCCTAGCGCAATCATTTCTTCAATATTTCATGCTGAAGTTTTGCATTGGATTTGTCCGGTTCGTGACTGGTGTGTTCCTGCATATGCTGTAGCTGATTTGAAACGGTGGTTGAAAAGAGAACCCGCCTAACATAGAATCACACATTGGATGAGTTGTGTGTACATGGCACACATGGTCTCCAATTCAAATTGGTAGTTTATTTTATTTGATCGTTTCCCTATCCAAAATGTTCCGAACCTGGTGCTCTCGTTTGGATAGGGATTGGATGCTTCTGCAGCCACATGAGATGCAGCCTGTGCTTTCAACATCCCCAGCGCTCCTCACCAGGCGCAACGTCCTCGCTCCGGGACAAGGCTATGATTTGGGAGTGCTATCGCATGCCAGTGTCTAGGGAACCATCCGTACCAATCCTTTACTATCGACCTAGTGATGATAGCCACTGCTGAGAAAGCTGAGCTGTTGCGAGCTGTTTGTGTTTTTTTGTGTACTGAAGACGTTTTTCTGCCAGTGGCAGGTTTGCAGCCATAGGAGTCTTCAGGGACGTGCCTGTGCGAGAGTAAAAAGGTGTTGTGAAACTTGTGGCGCAGTGACTCCTACCTGTGGCCTTGGTCAATGCTTCGGCTTCAGATTTCTCAAGGAACCAACTAGTGATGACTGATGCATACAGATGCGTAAATTGCAGTCAATTGCAGCAAATTGCATTCCGTTGCATAATCATAGCACACCATGATTGTCATCAATCATTCAGCTCATATGGTACACAACAATACAAAACAACCTTTCTAGCTTGAGAAAAGAAAACTTAGAAAACCAACATAAACCAACATAGACCAACACAAGATTGGAAGCGAAGATGCTCCGCACACTGTATCAATTGAGTGCTTGGTCCCGTTGCGTGATCCTATGGAGCCTCAAGAGTTTGAGGCAGGCTCACTCAAGGGGAGAGGCTTTGGGGTGCGCCTTCAGACAAGCGCTTTCTGATGGTTTTTGCAGTGAATTCAGTTGCTGCATATGACTATAAAATACTATTTACTGTTATTAACTCGTAGATAGCTGTCAACCATCAATATGCATTAACCTCAAGGGCCAGTCAAACCACATCAAAATCCTGAAGCCTCATTCATGTTGGCGAGAACAGAACCGCCATGTTGCAAGGTGAAATGGAAAAAGAGAGGCCATGTTTGAAGTTGCCAGGAGGTAAGAGATGGTGAAAGGCTTAGCAAAGATCCAAAACACAACTCAGCTTGATGTCAAGGACTCCTGTCAACATCAGTTCTGCGCAAAGAGTCTGCGCAAACCAAGACAGAGCGTATAGAGGTGGTAGACGATGGTAGCATCTCTACACTTTGATTCAACAAAGATCAATCCATTCCAGAAAATGTTGGACAGCAGTTCCCAAAAAGTGTTTGATCAACTTGACCACTCATACCTCAACACTTTTTCTTTCTCTCATTTCTCTGCAAGTGTTTTCTCCCTCTCTCACCAACACCCCAGACACATTCGCAGACACACACACACACACTTGCAAATAGACACATACCCAAATACATAGACATAGACACACACACACACCCACACCCACACACACACACACAATCATACACACACACATACACGTTTGAGATTGCATTTGGAAATAAGGATGCCTCCGATGACGCCAAAGAAAGCGTTCTGAAAGCTCAGTCCTGGCCCGAGCCAATTCTCCACTTGGATACGCTTGGAATCTGGTAGGCGTCTCCTATTTTGTCCCTGACTTTCTTGATGCACTTGATCACTTCAGTTGCTGTGAAGTGGACAGGACTATCACTGTTGGCATGGCAGAAGGAGAGGAGGAGAGCTTCTGGAAGTTTGATTGGTCCGTGCACGCTGGCAGTGAGCCGACTTGGCCAAACAGATCGCTGTACAGGACCTAGCTCAAACTCCAGGCACGAGGAGCAAAAGTCAGGAAGCAAACTCAGGCGTAAGAAGCCGAAGCCATGACACAAGGCTGGATGTTGTGACATGTTGTGACGTGTTGTGACATATTGTGACATGTTGTGACGTTCCGTAGTGGTGGGAGGAAGAGGTGGCATGGAACTCGAGAGCTAGATGAACACGGGGCACAGACACGAGTTTTATCAAGTCGTGATGAGTCTTGTATACTTGATCTGGCTTGCAACACACATTCCCATTCGTGCAATCCCAGGCCAGCAGAACCTGAGAAGGACGGGATCCTGGAGCACCAGCAATGTGTGGGCTGCGTTTCAAAAGCCTCCATGACATTGGCAGCCCATGGAGGACGAACTAGCGCCTGCTCGGCGAAAGAGTACTAGGCGGAAGACAATGGATCGACCGAATTCAAGGCGGACTTTGGGAATTCGGGAGTTGATGAGTTGCTGGAGTTGCCATGTAAATGTCTAAGCAATTGTTGGCAAGCTTGCATTTGCTGTTCTTTTGCCCATGATGCCGTGTGCAAACAGATACTGCACGTAGGGACATAGCGTTTCATTATTTCATTATGTTTCATTGCTTGCAAGGAAGTCTCACATGGAGGAAAAGAAGTCGCCTGATGGGCAAGAGGCACTTTAATCGCTTTAGATGTAAAGGAATTGCCCGAAACATGATCTGAGGGGAAGGAGCTGGCAGTGTTGCAGCAGCGCGTTGTTTTCTTTCCTCAGGAAGCGACTTTGGGACAGCCAACCCGCCGCAGCAAGACTACAGAGTGGTCAAGGAAGTGGCATGACTGCATGGCATGAAGTTCCCCAATCGAGCACTTCAGTTGCTGTGAAGTGGACAGGACTATCACTGTTGGCATGGCAGAAGGAGAGGAGGAGAGCTTCTGGAAGTTTGATTGGTCCGTGCACGCTGGCAGTGAGCCAACTTGGCCAAACAGATCGCTGTACAGGACCTAGCTCAAACTCCAGGCACGAGGAGCAAAAGTCAGGAAGCAAACTCAGGCGTAAGAAGCCGAAGCCATGACACAAGGCTGGATGTTGTGACATGTTGTGACGTGTTGTTACGTTCGTAGTGGTGGGAGGAAGAGGTGACATGGAACTCGAGAGCTAGATGAACACGGGGCACAGACACGAGTTTTCTCAAGTCGTGATGAGTCTTGTACACTTGATCTGGCTTGCAACACACATTCCCATTCGTGCAATACCAGGGTGCCAACTGAAGGAAGTGAGGTGCAGCAAGAAATTGCGTTGTTCGTTGCACTGTTTACCTGATTTGGTGCCACGAAACTTGTCACTTGTCACTACAGCTGTATTTGCGGAACTATTACAATTTCTTGAAGGATCACGTGGCATCTGCCGCCCGGAAGAGTGTGGTCAGACGGAAGACATTGACGGAGGCAGCTCTTTCTTTACGACCGAGGCATGACCGAGCGTTGCTATTGCATGGGAATGATTGAAATGCTGCTGACAATGGTTGACTTTGGACCTTCCTTGCTTCACATATAGCTTTGTATGAAAAAGAAATCCATTTCTTTGATGTTTTTCTGCCGGTGTTGATTTGTTCTTCTCGTAACAATTCACTGGTGCCCGACCGCTTGCATCCGTTGCCAGAGGTTATCTCCGACAGAAGGAAGAGCTTCAGTTTCTCCTGGTTCTGATGATCAGGACCGTGCTGGTGACGCAAGAAATAGAGGAATGAAATGGAATGAAGTTTTAATGAAGATGGAACTGTTTTGTCTTGAATCCATTTGAATCCCATGAACAAGTTCCAATCTTCGTCTAGGAGTCGGGAACAGGTTCCAGGGGCTTCAGACAGTCCATAAAGGCAGCTGTGGAGCTTGTAACGAGGCTGCAACTATCGACACGAAAGCATCCAAACCAGTCCTGGTGTGCCAAGCGAAGATACTGTGAAGATTTTTGAATTTTGAAACATGAGTTCATTTTTTTTAAATGTTGAAACCTGAAACCTGAAATCTCTCCTGGATTACTGTGGCTTGATGAGTTGATCCATGTTGATCCTATCCGTTTGGCTCAAGCGGAATCGCAGAGTTTTCACGACTCACCACCCTTTCGTTCAAAATGGCGGAAGTGCCGGCAGATGAAGTGCCAGCGGCAGAGAAAGAGGAGCTCTTCTGCACCTATGCTGCCATGATCTTGAAGGACAGCGAACTCGACATCTCCGAAGAGAACATCAACACCTTGATCAAGGCTGCTGGAGGTTCCACCAGTAGCTTCTTCCCAGCGCTTTTCGCAAAGCTTTGTGCAGGAAAGGACTTGGACAGCATGTTGAAGTTCGGTGGTGGTGGCGGCGGCGGTGTCGCAGTTGCAGGTGGAGGTGGAGGTGGCGGTGGCGAGGCTGCTGCTGAAAAGAAGGAAGAGAAGAAGGTCGTCGAAGAAGAAGAGGAGGAAGACATGGAGTTTGACCTCTTTGGCTAGATGCTCTCTCTGTTCTATTGTCATCAAGAAATCTCTGAAAACTCTGGCGAGGAAAAATGAAAATCGCGTAGCATTGGAGGGTCTTTCGGGTGTAAGGCAGCAAGTTTTAGGTGATAGATGTGTTCCGAAACATTCCATTTTGCAGAGCTGTAGGACTGGAGCACATTGCAGATGCAGAAGTTGCATAAGAAAATGCCCATGTAGATCCATGTAGATCCATGGAGTCTGTGTCCGCATCCAACTTTCAACAGAACACTTTCAGCGTCCAGTGCAGACCTCCACACCCAGCTCCCGAGGCATCTTTGGGGAAGAAGAGTCGCAAACCCAGGCGTGTCCACAGAGACCTTCCGCCAATGTGGGTAGTCGAAGTTTCGTCCAGTAGCAGGTGCAGATACATTTTGGTGAAATGGTAGATTGGATCATATCATATACATATTGTTGTGCAATTTTCATACGAATGTGATGCAACTGGCGGTTTTGCGAGCTCCCAGTGACACAGAGTTTTGGTCTCAGTTTGTTTGTCACATTTGGACACATCACTGGACACATCACTTCTGGCAATGCATTGTGACAGGAAGGAGAAGCCTGAAGCGGCAGCGGAAGCTGATCTGCAAGCGCAGGTCATGCCCAGTTTCGTTGCAAGGTGAAGACATGCGAAGACCTTGCCCATGTGCACACCGTAGTTCTTGGTACTTTACCACTGAATCAGTCCTTATTGATAATAGTGCAATTCTGTGCTCTTGTTTGAGCATCTCCTTGTTGGACTTGTTCAAAGTATGGAAGAAAGTGGGGCATTTTAAGCATATCAAGCTGCAATGCTTCATCGTGCTGCTGAGTTCTGTGTTGCTCTGCATCCAAGGAACCGCCTCCGCTGCCTCCGGCCTTGCGAGATCTGGAACTGATCAGGCTGCAGCTTGCGGTCTTGGGGCAACAGATCACTATTCAGCACCCAACAGTCCCCACCCAACAGTAAGAAGAAATGACCACTTGATTGGCCGTGGCTGTAGTACCTGGTATCTTGATGGTTCTACCTGGCTAATGATGGTTGAATATGGTTGATGGTTTATGATCCCCTAGTGGGCCATGCTTTATGATAACCAAGCCACTACTGATAGAGGTTTCCCTTTACATACCTTTACTATGTTTATTTAAGCCATTACTTGTATTGGACTTTGACATAAGCCAACAGCTTGCAGGAAAGCTTACAGCTCAGCACGAAGAGCCATCATGCTGCGGACCCACCAGGGGGGTTGGGGCTGGTGTCATGGCCTTTCGTGCGACGTATCCCATCCATATCATATGGTGAACAAGTTGGCCTTTGTGAATGGGTCTTGCAATAACTGCGTCACAGGGCAAGTGTCACCACTTTCAGTGTTGGTAGAGGTGGATCCAATGATTAGATATGGTTTGTACAAAAGTCTGTCAAACGAGGATATCAGCTTAAAATCAATCTAAAGGGATCGTGAATATGAGAACTATATGGTTGGTAGATGTTGGCTGTGTGAAGATGTGGAGAGCATTGGAGACCTGGATGTAATTCCTTGCAACTCACAGATCTGCAGGACATCCATGCGTTCCCCCACATCCCACCGCGATGCTTTGCGCTTGGGTGTGCAAGCCCTGGGCCGGGCCGCCGGGATGGTGATCCGGGCACGTCGGACCAAGGTGCGCAGCCAACCGACATGACATTTGCTTCACTCAGTTCTCTCAGTTTGTCGCAGAATTCACAACTTCATTTGATCAAGCAAATGTCATTTACCCAGTTCTCTCAGTTTTCATTTTGATAAAGCAAACAGATGCAAACACTTTACTATCACTATCAAAACAGATCAATTGAGAGGGAACATCGGCTTTGATGTTTGCTTTCTGTTTCCAATTCTTCTTCCATGGTAGGACTTGAGAGGGCAGCAGTGTTTGAGATTTGCCAGCATCAATGGATCGCTCCTTGTTGGAAAATCATCGCAGGCCATCCACATCATGAGGATCTTTGTGGCTGCCAAACGCCGTCATGACTTTGACAAAGAACCATGACTGCAACCGTGGATGTTTTCTCTCTGGATTTTGAAATTTTTGACTTTGACTTCTCAAAAGATAATTTCTGTTTGAGTTGCGCCCGGTCGTTTCTATCACAAATGCAAAGAGAAAGCCTTAGAGCACTTTGTTGTCTTGGCTCAGCCTTTGTTTTCATCGAAAGCTGAAAAAAGATCAAAACAGTTTGGCATAAAGCTTGTGAAGCACCCAACGACTCTAAGGAGCAGCAACAGTACAATTCTCACATTGAGATGGATGAAATCATGGAGGCAGGCAACAGATTTTCTGCAAAAGAGATGAAAGGAACAAATTTTAAGGAAGAAAGATGAAGAAAGGAATATTGAATAATATTGAGAGATTGCATTAAGTCTAATTAAGTCTAAAAGACCAAGGAATGGTCGAAGGATTCTGAGAAAATCGAAAGTGATTACAGTGGTTCCAGCATCTAAGAAAATCGAAGGATTCTGGTTCAAGGAAAGTGGTAATAATAAACCACTCTATTTTCTTGTTTAAGAATTCTGAGAACATACTGAAAGTGGTTCCACATGGTTCCACCATTTGCCAAGCGGTGGACCTGGATTGCGCCAGGAGCACGTGACCAGCATCTTCTGGCACCTGGTGCCGTGTCTGCTCAAAACAGCTGACCAAAATAGCTCGTAGTCCTACGTTAAGAGTGTGGATGTCCAGCAGGTATCCACTCAAGATGTGAAAAGATGTGATAAGGAAGTTATAATGTCAACACTTCGTGAGTTTCAATCTTCGAAGCCTTCCAAAGCTATCCCAGTTGGTCTGGTTGGCACGCCTTTCTCAAACAATTCCTGCCTGAAGGTCTGCTTAGTTTTTAGCCAGTGAATTGAAGATTATTTCCAGACAGCATTGCTTGTATGCCAGCTAACGTTTTTGTTTCCATTTCTAACGGCTTTTGTTTCTGCAGATTTAGTATGATTTCCTGCAGTCTTTGCCGAGAGATGCTGAATTATGCTTGACAGACGCATTTCATCTGCTTGACAGATGTGCACTTCCTGTACACATGCCACCCATGCTTTGCCTTAGACATGCTTCCATATGCTTCCTATACACATGCCAGACGCAAAGCATCTACAGGTGCAGTTGAAGGTTGTGAACTACGACACCTTTGTGCCAGAGCTGCTGAAGGCCTTTGCGGAGCCTGGCACTGGAATCACGGAGTCCCTGCCAGACTTGCGCCGTTTGCTTGAAGATCAGCTCAGGCGCTGGAGGATGTGGCTGGGGAGAGTTGTTGAGCGATGAGACAGACGAGATGCAATGAGATGCAATGAGATGCAATGAGATGCAATGAGATTCGTTGGATTTCATGCGTTGAGATCAGTGATGACTTTGCCGATTGGAAGCTGCTTGTAGTTCCTAATGTGTCAAGCCAGGCACTTGGAAGCAGAGATTGACTATGCTGTCGAGACTGGAGACTATGAAACAACCAATACCTCCAGCTGCTTGGACAAGTGAAGAGAGTTGCATGGGCACACCATACATCACCATACCACCGATGCAACTCCCCATGGATTTTGAACATTTTTCTTGATTTTTTGGATGTCTGAGGTTTGCAGAAGAAAGAACTTCGCAAAACCGTGGAGAGCGTAATGCAACATGCCTCCCACATCAGGTCCTTGGTGATTTACGCACGGACCATTTCCAGGGTGGGCCGAATGCAAAATTTGGCACATGAAGATGCCGAGTCCCTTCTGGCAAGAATCCAAAGTCTCGATATTTCGAAAAAACTCATGAGGAAATCCACAGATGAAAGTGTGGAGCATGTGGAGCCGCCTGTGCGGCCTCGGCGGCGACGTCGGCCTAGACGAGCTGAAGGATCTGAAGGTCAGGAAGGGGCACAGGAAGGGGCTCAGGAAGGGGCACAGGAAAAGGCTCAGCAAGAGGCTCAGGAAGAGGCTCCGGAAGATCATGAAAGCAGCACTGACAGCAGTGAGACCACTAACTCTGACCCAATCGAGGAAGAGACTCAGGAAGAGCTTGAAGAGCTTGGAGAGCTTGACAGAAACGACACTGGCAATTACAATGGCAACAACCACGATGACTCTCCTAAACAGAACATACTTGAGACAAACGTGGTCTCTTTGAAGCCTTTCAGCATTGAGGAAAGGCTCGATGACGAAGATGTCATGGCGGAGGATTTCGCATCTGCAGATCTCCGATCGAACCGTCCGCTTCCCGACTCCGAGATCAACGATCCCCTGGAGAACGAAGGCGACGAAGGCATGTGGTCAACATCTCGTGGTCAAGCGGAGGTGCAGCGCGTGGTGACACATCATAGGGACATAACGTGTGACATGTTGTGACGTAACATGTGACATGTTGTGACGGTAACATTTGGCAAGAAAAAGGAGCTCAAGTGCAAGACAGGAGTAGGACTCTTGAGCTCATACAGCTTCTTGCACAGCAAACTGTATGTCTTTTGCCTCGGCATTTGCAGCAATGTTGGCACAGAATCATTGTTGGAACTTGGAACATATATGAAAATATCCAGGTTTCCCATTCACAAAAGATGTTTAATATTGTTTAATATTATTTAATATGGTTTAATAGTTAGATTTGATATGGTTCCTGAGTGTGTGCATCACATTTTCATGCAATCGTCTTGGTGACGCAGGGCAGCCGAAGCTTTGGAAAGAAGCTGACCTTGGGGCCAAACTGGTCTCGTCTCGATTCCTACATCAGTGAAGCCGGAAACGCGCCCTTGGATCTTGAGGCCATGGACCTTCAAAGTGAACATAGCTGGGTCAAGCGTCACACGCACACATGCACATGCACAAGTCATGTCACCACTCAATGAGATTGTGTGGGAACATGAAATACGATGAAATACGGAAAACCATCCTAAAACTTGAGCACTGATGACTTCACCTTGAGATATGATCTTATGATCTTCAAAGGCTGCAATTTGTATCCAGGCGATGGCGGCAGATTCTGCGCCGTTGGTGAAACGCTTTGACTACACTGAAGACTGGGAAGAGCAAGTCCAGGAGTACATTCAAAGCCGATCTGACGAAGTGATCGTCCAGGAGCTCAATGTCTTTGAAACGGGGGAATCCAGGATTTCATCTTTTTTCATTTGACTTCTTTTGATTTCAGAACAAACAATACGAAAACAATCAAAAACAAGAATACGAAAGCAGAAGCAGAATATGTGTCTCTGAAGGTTCGGCGATGCAGGCTGTGAACATGTAATGTGGGCAACGATGCAGTGAGGACAATCGAGGTTCGATCCTGACATTTCCGAGCCAAATGAGTCCATCAGACTTCCCACTCATGATTCGCTGCGAGGACCGCATGGGCTGGGAACAGGTCGGAACTATACATCGATGGCAATGAAAGAGAGGGGTATGGTTGGGTAAAGGTACTGTCACCAAGAGGAGATCAAGAGTAAGATCGCCTGTTTTACGTTTGCATGACAAGATTTTGATTGGACCCTCCACGGTCTGGTAGATCCTGCCACTTGAGTGCTGCAATGGCTGATGAGACTTGCTGAGTACATATCAAGTCCACGGTAGTGAATATGAGACTATGAGACTGTGAGCATGTTTCAAGACTTCATTTCAGCATGGTATCATGGGAGGATAGTGCAAAGATGGCCGGAAGATGGGGTCCCAAACTCAGCATCGCATGCCCGACCTAAGACTTGCAGGTTAGAGACCTCATATTATCAAATGCATTCCCATGTCACATTCTAAAGCTCAGAAAAGTTGAGAGCACGAGCAACATGCTTGGCCAAGGAGAAACTCCGAATGAGTCCTTAGATCTTGAGGCCATCACTCAATGAGATTGTGTGGGAACATGAAATACGATGAAATACGTAAAACCATCTAAAACTTGAGCACTGATGACTTCACCTTGAGATATGATCATTATGATCTTCACAGGCTACAATTTGTATCCAGGCGATGGCGGCAGATTCTGCGCCGTTGGTGAAACGCTTTGACTACACTGAAGACTGGGAAGAGCAAGTCCAGGAGTACATTCAAAGCCGATCTGACGAAGTGATCGTCCAGGAGCTCAATGTCTTTGAAACGGGGGAATCCAGGATTTCATCTTTTTTCATTTGACTTCTTTTGATTTCAGAACAAACAATACGAAAACAATCAAAAACAAGAATACGAAAGCAGAAGCAGAATATGTGTCTCTGAAGGTTCGGCGATGCAGGCTGTGAACATGTAATGTGGGCAACGATGCAGTGAGGACAATCGAGGTTCGATCCTGACATTTCCGAGCCAAATGAGTCCATCAGACTTCCCACTCATGATTCGCTGCGAGGACCGCATGGGCTGGGAACAGGTCGGAACTATACATCGATGGCAATGAAAGAGAGGGGTATGGTTGGGTAAAGGTACTGTCACCAAGAGGAGATCAAGAGTAAGATCGCCTGTTTTACGTTTGCATGACAAGATTTTGATTGGACCCTCCACGGTCTGGTAGATCCTGCCACTTGAGTGCTGCAATGGCTGATGAGACTTGCTGAGTACATATCAAGTCCACGGTAGTGAATATGAGACTATGAGACTGTGAGCATGTTTCAAGACTTCATTTCAGCATGGTATCATGGGAGGCTCGTGCAAAGATGGCCGGAAGATGGGGTCCCAAACTCAGCATCGCATGCCCGACCTAAGACTTGCAGGTTAGAGACCTCATATTATCAAATGCATTCCCATGTCACATTCTAAAGCTCAGAAAAGTTGAGAGCACGAGCAACATGCTTGGCCAAGGAGAAACTCCGAATGAGTCCTTAGATCTTGAGGCCATCACTCAATGAGATTGTGTGGGAACATGAAATACGATGAAATACGGAAAACCATCCTAAAACTTGAGCACTGATGACTTCACCTTGAGATATGATCTTATGATCTTCAAAGGCTGCAATTTGTATCCAGGCGATGGCGGCAGATTCTGCGCCGTTGGTGAAACGCTTTGACTACACTGAAGACTGGGAAGAGCAAGTCCAGGAGTACATTCAAAGCCGATCTGACGAAGTGATCGTCCAGGAGCTCAATGTCTTTGAAACGGGGGAATCCAGGATTTCATCTTTTTTCATTTGACTTCTTTTGATTTCAGAACAAACAATACGAAAACAATCAAAAACAAGAATACGAAAGCAGAAGCAGAATATGTGTCTCTGAAGGTTCGGCGATGCAGGCTGTGAACATGTAATGTGGGCAACGATGCAGTGAGGACAATCGAGGTTCGATCCTGACATTTCCGAGCCAAATGAGTCCATCAGACTTCCCACTCATGATTCGCTGCGAGGACCGCATGGGCTGGGAACAGGTCGGAACTATACATCGATGGCAAGAGAGGTGGATAAAGGTTGTTAAGACTTGAGTCTACAAAGCATGTTTCTCGACTTTTTTTCAGCACATCATGGGAGGATCCCGCAGAAGGGAATTGCAAGGACCAGCCGAGGACAGGGTTCCGGTACACAGCCGGTTTGACCTCTTGACATCGGCGATAGTGGAGTCAAGATGTGGACAGAGTTCAAGACGAGGGCTGACTCATTGGACTCAACATCATTTTCTGTGTCATACATAGGATACCAGGGGAGGATGCTGGTAGCAGGTAGCAGAAGTCTTAAAATCATGAATCTAGAAATTTCGTGTTGATCGCTTCAGGCTTTTGACCCAGACTTCCAGACGGCGCGGGAGCACGGCTTTCTCTTGGGCTGCTTGGGAGGACGGCACTTGGAGCTGCTTCGGAGCTGTGTAGCTCAGCTCACACTGAACGCAGGAAGATGGAGCAGTCCCTGAGCCAAGGACTCGCACTGCTTAGATCGCAGATGATCGCAGTCAACTTAGGTGGTATGGTACTTAACGGTGCTTCCTCAGCACAGCTTAGGCAGTCTGGGGACCACTGGCGTCGCGGTCTCTTGGGGCCTCCAGGACAACTCCCAGTGAGTCTGAAGCAAAACCAGAGAAGTGGGATCACCTGGAAGCGTTGATGGCTTGGGACTCAGAACTCAGGAGTTCTATGTATAGATATATATACATATATCGTTATTTCATGTTATTTCTGTGGATTTTCGTTATTTCTATTGATAATATGTGATAATTGATTTCTCATCTTTTTTTCGTTCGAATCATTTGCGCATGTACTGCGCAGCTGACATGGCTTGAGTCGCTCAGGATCATGCCGACGTACCGCTGTCATCAGTGGCGGAAGGCCTGATTCTCCTTGATTTTGCCTACTTGCATTTGCGGGATTTCTGTGGTCTTTTACATGTAAAAGGCATTAAACATGATTAAAAGAGTATAGAAAGACGGAAATCGCAATGGAAATGGCAATTTGCACACGTGTTTGAACATGTTGAGGTGGCCTTTTCAGAAAGTTAAATCTCCACCCTCTGAGTCCAACCTTTTGACGCCGACAGGTAGCCCTGAGCCGCCTGGAAGCAGCCCTTTCGCTCCCAGCACTCCAGTGGGAACTGAAGCTCGCGTGAAGAGCTACGACAGGACCAAATGGGACAAGACTTTCATCATTTCGATTTCAGCAAGTCGATGTCAACAGAATCATGGAGCTGCAGATGGTATTTGCGAGGACCCTATCAAAAGCTTTGGGAAATTTTGATTGGCTTGAGGACTGATTTGGTTTGCTCTTTCCAGGACGCTTTCTCAAGTGTGTGCAAAATTTGTTTCTTTAAAATACATGTTCTGTAGCTTATTTAACTCTCACAACCATGTTTATAATCGCTACGTGCCCTGGTGCCATTAGCGTTGCTCTTAGAACCTGTGAAACTCACCAATCGAACTGAGTTTGGTCGGAAGGTGTTGGAACACATACATTTTTAACCAAAAATGGACCATTTTGTTTTTCTTCCAACACAAATCAAGTCATCGGCACAGGATTCAGCCCTGCCTCGCAAAGTCAAAATGAATCTTCGAAAGCTGCGCTTCGATCCTGGTGCTGAGGCCAGTTGAGCTACCGCGGTCAGTTCTAAACAGCACCACTCTGACTCTACGGATGTTGTGAATCGTTGTGACATAGGTTGAGTTTTGCATAGAAACTTGTAGCCTTGCCCCTTTAGATCTCCGCAGGTGAAAGGCTCACCGCCACCCTCCATTGAGATGAGGCAGGAGTCAGAGATATTTTTGCAACGAGATGCTTGATGATCATTTGATGCTCTTGACAAGTGATCAGATGTTTCCAGCTTGCAATGAATTGGAGCACAGAACATTTGTGAAAGGTCTACAATGTTCCCAGCCACGCCAAAGATTGCGAAGGTTCGACCTGTGAAGCTTTGGCTTGCAGCAACTCGTTGAATTAACAAAGATCCAAGGATCGTGGAAATTGCTCCCGCACCTCCACTGCTTCAACAACACCATGACCTTGGGAATGAAACCTGTGCACAAGCGACTTTACCGGCACTGAACCTTGCCAGCCAACATAAACAGGTCCCATAGTCTTTCAGTGCCAGTCATGTATGCTGTGCAAGCAACTGATGAGGAGAGAGGGGCCAGAACAAAACATGACCCAGAGACAACGTCAAACAAACAGATCACAGAAATACACCAGAGCTGTCGAATCCCTCCAAAATATGCCTCTAGAATTCAGCAGAATTCAATAGAACATGAGAGAACTATTAGCCCTTCGTTGTTGAAGCCGCTTTGCAGTGGTGACCTGGTGCAGGCCAATGGAACCGAGTCTGTGCTTGGAACTCTGCGACGTGTTCGGAAGAAGTGACTCGATTCATTGGGACTTCAGTTGAAATTAGGATTTGCACCAGTCCCACTTTTATTTTGCAATCTTTCAGTGGGACCATATCATCATCATATCCTCATTATATCATCATCATATCATCATCATATCATCCCTTTGTGCAAAGGAGTCTTTGTGATGCCAATGTGAGCGTGTTGGCCTTGGAAGGCGATACAGCTTCCTAGAAGCAGATGAGGCGCTGTCTAAAAAGGGAGGAATCGGACAACGGGGCCCGTTGGGGATGGTCCTTCAGTTGTGAGAAGACATACCATGGCATTTGCATGCATTGACAAACTATCACATAAGCTGATATAGTCAGTCATATGTAGGTTTGTCTTGTATACAACGAGGGCATGTCGATAAGGACTTGCATCATCTCCGAGCAAGGACGAGCTGAAGTTTGAATGGGAGACACATACTCTGTCCATGAGGAATGCAACTATGTTAGGAGGGATCGTGCAAAATATAGCTCGAACCAGACCGATAGTTTCTGACAGTGACCATATACATGAAGTCAAGTACAAGGATGTACATTTCGCACCGAAAAGTTGAGATTTGTGGATAGTGTGGGGATGTGGGCGGAAGTACTGATGGTATTAGTCAGCGTGAGTACAGACTTGGAGTTGTCCCATAACATCGTGGCGTCATAACTTCTATCCCCTGCTGCAGCGATGTCAATGCTATACTGCAACCATAGCATGGGCGGTTTGTGTCCCAAGCCTTGCTTTTGTGAGGTCTTGAGCCAGAGAGAGTGGCATGAGTCTGAGGACAGAGATGACTGGTGGATGGCTGTGGATAGATGTGGATAGATCCAGATGAGAGGATACGATTCAACAACAAGATCTCAAGCAGCGGAGCCGCTTCCAGTAGAAAGTGGCCGACTGCAGCTACAGAGCTTTGTATGGTGCTTTGAGTCTCCAGGAGCGAATCAAGAGCTCATGGCACGAGAATTCACATTCCGTTTTGACCTCAGTTCGCGATGAATCCGCAGGAAAGATGCCTTCATAACCCTCCACATATTTTTGACATTTTTGACTACACAATGTTGTACCATAAATGCTTCCTGATTGCAAGTTTCGAATTTAAGCAACTACAAAGCAAGGTTCGGACTTCAGAATCAAGAAGTTGGCCTTCGAACAAAATCATTCCATCACCCTACTAGTTTAAGTACGTCCCATTGCCTAGGTTATTGAATCGGCTAATGCACTTCACATGTCATGTCAAATGCCCTCCTCAACCAGATGTCAGAGCCGTTTCGTGTCAAAGGATTTGCATGGATCCTTTACCCAACCTGAGGCTCCAGTGCCATTCCTGGACCTAGTGCCAGTAGTTGGTGGAGAGGCGTCTTGATTCTTTGGATCCAGCAGTGGAAAGATTTGTTGTGGAAGTCCAGGGAGCGTCAGCTTGCCTTTTTGCTGATTTTGCGAAAGCTGATTTTCATTCTCCTGATGCCACAGGCTTGCGGAGGAAGGAATCGCTTTGCAAACATGTCGCCTGCCCGTCAATGGCCGTTTCGACAACTTGTACATCCTTCTCTTGAAATCAAAGTCACTGTAAGGATCCCTGAATCAACGGAAGTTGATTCGTTGATCTTATGAAATCCTGCTGATGTCTCCAAGTCTTGTTCGTTTGCTGGGCAAAGTGTTGAGTATTTTTCAGCATCTTTCAGCAATCATGGCCTATGCATTCTGCACTTCTGCACAAAACATGCTGTTGGGGACAAACTGGCAGCACCTGCACACAGACCGCTTCCTTTGATGAGCGTGGCAGTGTCACCGAGGCCGTTTGGGCACATCGCCAAAGCACGTTTTACCTACAGTGAGTTCGAAGACCGAAACTGCCAAGTTGAGGCCCACTTCATCAGCCAAGCATACTGCATGCTGCAAACTGCATAGAGACTCAACAATCGAACAGTTGCAGTAAGCAAGAGCTCCATGAAATGAACACTAGCGAGTCACATCTAGACACTTGCTCCAGCAATCAGTCGCAGCTCCTTGACTGTCACGGCCCTGTGCAGCTTTGACGCTTTTTGCGCTCGGTTCACTTTGCTGCTCGAGCTTACAGTAATGCACCTCTCTAGATCCACCGTTTTAATCAGTGCCACATCAGCAAAAACACGTTGACATCTGAGACTGGCACGTCCAATGAAATATATGAAATCCAGGGGATCCCATAACTCGAGAAATCACATATCAACTATCCAAATTATCCAATTCTGAAAGAATGTCTTTCAAGCGATGCCTCTTTATCTGAGTGTTCCGGCACTGGATGACTTTGCCAACCGATGCAACTTGTGCATGGCTTCCTGGCCCCTTAGAAGTTGATGGCAGTTCCTGCTG
>VSDK01025684.1:197037-218369 GCA_009767595.1 Symbiodinium kawagutii | reverse complement strand
CTGCTGACCTCGAAGCTGTGAAAATTCTTTGCAAGAACCAGCAGCCCACCAGAGAAAGCATCAGTCAAGATTTGGGTCCCTTCCTTGCAGACTTAAAATCCAGCCCGCGATTTGGAAGCTCGCTGTTAAGCAAATTAGCCCGCCGCAAGAGCCTTGGAAGATTTGCACATTTTCATACATTTTCCATCATTTTCCACCGTCCTTTGTTACATAGTTCTATCTTTTTGTAGCACACACAGCCATGCACATACCTTTGTTCCATTTTCCCCTGTCTTTTCTTGATGCGTATCACGACTTTAGATCAGTTAAACTTCCCCATACAGCCAGCTACCTTTTCTACGGGATATCATGGGATATCTTGGCACAGGAAGTTGCGCCACGTGTCTCTGGTCCTGGATGCCTTGTTGAAGAACCGCTGCGATGTCAACGAGTTTCACTATGGCATCTCGATCTCAGCCTTTGAGAAAGCGGAGAATTGGGAACGTGCGCTGCGCCTGCTGCGGCAAATGGATCGAGTTCGTGTGGAGCCCAACACGGTGACCTATGGCGCTTGCATCAGCGCGATGGAGAAATGTAGTCAGTGGAGACAGGCGGTGGATTTGCTCGCAGAGATGGCGCACAGAAACATTCAGAAAAATGTCATAACGATCAGTGCAGGAATCAGTGCTTGCGCCGGACACTGGTGGTTGGCCTTGGATTTGTTGCGTAGCATGGCTGAAGAAAAGATTGATCCTGACATCGTGGCATTCAACGCTTGCATCAACGCTTGTAGCACGCAGTGGCCGGTGGCGTTGGAGTTGTTGCAGCAGATGTCAGGTCTGCAGCTGCAGCCCGACGTCATTTCCTTCAGTGCTGCCATTGCCGCGTGTGAGGACGGCCGGCAGTGGGAGCACACACTTGGACTCTTCACAGAGATGCGAAGGAAGGAAATACGCTTGGATGACTTCAGTTACAATGCTCTGATCAGCTCCTTTTCTCGTGCTAGCGAATGGCAGTATGCCCTGCATGCCCTCGAGGAAAAGGCTGCTAGTGGGTTTGAGACGGACATTCATGCCTGTAGCGCTGCCATAAGTGCTTGTGAGCGAAGGGGACAATGGCAGCATGTGTTGGAATTGTGGCCCATTCTGCAGGAAGTCCAGGAAAGGGCCAATGCCAAAACGGCCAAACTTTACGAAGTCAGTGCCACTGGACCTAGCCACATCACGCGTCATTTGAAGCGAGCTCTGGAGTTGCAATGGGCTGTGGGTTATCCCTTCTTAGCAGCCAAAGAGGAGCAGTTGACTCATGGTTTCTACAAGTACATTGCAGGGATGCAAGCCTTGTGCGCCCGCGAGTTGCTTGAACTGGTACCTTATGCCCAGAACGTCATGGACATGTTTTGTGGCTCTGGCACAGTGCTGGTAGAAGCCTTGCGCGCTGGAAAACGTGCAATCGGTTCTGATGTCTCCCCTTTGGCCCTGTTGGTTGCTACGCATCACACTGATGCAGCTCAGGTAGACCTCTACACGTTGCTGGACGTTGCGTCAGAACTTGCAGGGGCCATGGAAAGTAGGAAAAGTTGGCACTACCTCAAGTCGCGAATCTCCCAGGTACAGAAGAAGCCACTACGAGATGCATTGCATTTCATTTTGCTGGTGGCTCTTTCTCGAGTGCAGGATGTGACTTATCTTCATTCTTCTTCAAAAGGTCTTAATGAAGTGCCTGAAGATGGACTTCCATCATGCATGTTCTTGGGAGTTGCCCAGCTGTATGTGGCTCGTGTCCGGTCACTTCGCGCAAGGGCTTTGGAGTCTGACTGTGAAATCTATCGATGTGACAACCGAGTTCTAAGACTTGAGCAGCTTGTGGATGCCATCGTCACTGGACCTCCCTATCCGGGTGTTTATGACTATCACTCACCCGCCAGCAGTTGTGCTGATCTCCTGGGAGGGGAAACTCTTTATGAATTTTGTGCCCCGGGATACAGCATTCGCGGTTCTAAGGCTCCAACCAACATCGATTTCCCTCAAGACTTATCATCATCATCCTATGCATTAGGGATAGAAATTGGGCAGAATAGCTTGTGGCAGCAAGATCCAGCGTTTACAGAGAAGTGGCAAAGTGAGCAAGTGGAATGGTTAACTTCTGCCTTTGAAAACTTGCGAGAAGGCGGAACAGCAACTCTGATGATAGGTGACGGGGACTTCCGCTTGGCTGGAGATGGTGGCTTTGACAACCTGCAACCAACTATCAAAGCAGCTGAGCAAGCGGGCTTTGAGACGGTTGCCACAGCAACTATTCGGGGGAAAAGTAAGAATCCCAAGCAGCCGAAGGGCATGAAGCGCACTGAGCACATGGTGCATCTGAGGAAGCCGAGAAAAAGACGAGAAGAAGCAACTTGACGATCTGAGACGTCTAAGAACAGACTTGGAGAATTTCCCCTCGACATGGAGACCTTGTGCACACTGCACGACTTGCACTCAGAGATGCCCCGTGGCAGTTCATCGCTGAAGTGAACCTGGAAGTCATCAAGCCATCGGGGCCGGGATCGGCTCGAACGACACATCGACAACGTGGCACACCATGAGAGAGGAAGGCAATGGAAGGCAATTCCAAGGACACAAATATCCTCTAAGAGTTCATTTTGTTCAACAAAGCATCGCAAAGCTACAAAAAGTGCCCGCAACTGTGACACACGATGTGTCTACGACATCCTACGACACTTTTTTGGTGCAAGCTGCTTTGCTTTACTTGCCAAGTCTAGTGTGTCTATATGTGTCTGTCTGATTCTGTCTGTTGTTTCCATATCTTGGATTCCTTCTTGGTCGTTCTCCTGACAGGCTCATGTCCCACGGCGGAGGTCACAGCCAGTTCGACCAGGCAGCTGACTCTTGAAGCTCAGTTTCTTCAATCCCTCACTGCATCTCCGATATCTCGAGGATTGTCCACATTTGTCCACTATTCATTAAGGTATGTTAGGTTTCCATCACGTAGAGCATATCTATATTCATCAAAGTGTTGAAACTGACAGTCTCAATGTTAGCCTCTGAAATTATGGGGTTGGACACAGTTGCTGCAGCACACAGACTAAACGGGTTGCCAGGCACGCGAATGATTGGAAAAATGAGAAGCCCGCTTGTACACATCAAGGTTCGGCTGGTTCGCTTGTCACTTGTGGAAAGGGCTCCGCCCAGCTGACTCTCCAGGAGGACTTCATGAGCATCACTGCCATTACGAGAAGCGTCTGCCATCGTTTGGAGAGCAAAGTACAAAGATAGGGCATGAGACGCCGAATTGGCAAAGTCACGCGTCTCATCATTTTCAAATTTTGAAAGTACAAAGTAACATCAGTCGTGTTCATTACCGTGATTAGAGCTTCAGAGTACAGCTTACCTCATCATCATGGCGTTTGTACTATTGTGTCGAGTCAGACAATGGAGCTTTTGGTGCACCATACCTGGTTGAAGAAGAAGGCAACTCTGACGCTCACGATGAAATCCAAGTCTCAAAATGTCTCGACGGGTAAGCCCACCTCAGTTTGAGCATGTTTAACAATGTTTAACGCTTGCCTGGGGTTCTTCATGAATTGACTTAGCCTAATTTGCCATGCCAAAATCATCAAGTCGCGGAAGGAAACAACCAGTTTTGGAGTTTTGGGTGCCATTTATGGATGAATGGAGTTTTTTCGTCCACTTTGTCATGCTCGCTGGGTGGCTGCACCATACTCGAGTCTTTAGAGGAAGTTTTTCTCAAGGATCACGGGAGCTTGTGATTTGTAAAAAGATCTTGAAAGGCTATGGGGTTGTGAACTGCCTCGACGAAGTCGATGGCGGCCGCTCCAAAGAAATCTCCGAACTTGACTGAGCGAAGTCGTGTGCTTCCCTGGTCAAGTGACAGACGAGATCCATGGTTCTGCCAGCTGGAAAATATAAAGCTCTCCGTTTTGCAAGTGCTTTATTTTCCCACGATCAGTAACTTTTCTGACAGAAACCGCCTTTTGCGAAGCTATGCTTGAGTAACTTGCAAACGTTCTTTACACATGGTGGAGCCATGACATGAAGTTTGCTGATAGCAGGTGGTACATGCTGTTAAGGATGTCTGTGCCTTATCGCTAAAGGGGCTGTTGGCTGTTGGTGCCTTTGGCAAGCGCAGATTCAGCGACTGAGGTAGAGAAGAAGCGGAAGGTACGTTGTTCTTCCTGCCGATTCGAGCCATAGCTGTCCTTGGTGCATGTACTGGGTCGAGTTTTGTTCTGACAAAAAAATGTTGACTTCCTATTGATCAAAGGCCAAGATCCACAAATGTAAAGCAACGAATCAGTTGATTCATCAAAGATGTAATCATGATAGTGATACATAGCGATAATATCAATCAATCTACGATTGTAATCAATGCAAGATATTGTAAGATTGTGAATCCAAGATTGATGCAAAGCGATGAATTCACAGTCGCGGAATGCATGGCACAATGCATTCACAATTGCGTTCGCAACGGAGAGCACTGTGCGCAGTTGATCAGCCCTCAGAAGCGAATGGAACGCCTTTTTGTGGAGGAGAACGTACAGTTGACAGACAGAAGCAACTTAAGTCAAGCAAAGTAGTGCAAAGCTTTGCATAGTCCAATGAGTTCCTTTTGCTTCAGAAGATAGCTTCACCTCACCTCAAGCTCTGCTGGTTGAAAGTGCGTCCCAAGATGCCAGCAGGAAGATGGTCTTTAAATCTCTTTAAAGCATGATCCTAATATTTTGCAAGGCTGCTTCCCAATAACCTGTGATGATTTGCTTTCCCGTCTTTGTCTCATCCTAACTCGAGCTCCTGAACATCAAGGGCGCTCCAGTGGGTTCTTGGATGCTGCTATCCTGGCCTGACGGTCAAACTTCCCACAACGAGGGCTCTCATTGAATTACAGTAATTACTCTAAATATGTATCTATATGAAGACATGACACGTTTCAGGAGTTCAAGAAATCCTTCTTCTCGCCAAATCCTTGGTACGAGTCCCCGGAGGCTCCTGGATCGGATCATTGGATCATTGGATCATTGGATCAGATGTTTCGAGATGTTTCGTGGGTGTCCATCTTTGTCCCTGTTCAGCTCACCTTTCCGGGTGGAAACCCGCAGAAGATCTACAACTACTGGATGACGACCAGGCAGATTTCAGGGCTCAAAGCTTTCAGGGTGCTGAAAGCTGCACTACGCTGCAATGCTGCAGTGCTTCTGAGCGCTTTTTCAAAACACTGTGCTAAATTTCCAGACAGTATTCTTTCCCATCTTATTCTTGATCTTGTTCTTCCGGCTTGTGAAATGTTCTGTTCACCCACTGAGACAGTTCTTGTGGCCCAGCTTTCTTTGGACACTGATTTGGACGTGCTTCGAAGTCTTCCGAAGCTTCACAGCCTGTGAGGCCAACGCGTGATATTGAACGCGTGTGTGATGGCAAAGACAGCTGTGGCTGCACCTGGACACAGGTGCACTGGGATGGCAGCATGAATCTGAAACAAAGAATTTGACAAATTTTGAAACTATTTTGATTTTGTACAAGAACAAGGGGAGGCTACGGCAAGCACAGACACAGATGTGAGCTGAAAATCTCCAGCCCTGGGCAGTTGGATGGCCGGCGTGGGGCATCCTTCGTGAGTTTCAACCAGGAGGGCCAGGTGGTTTTTGTTCGAGAGGCGAAGCCGAGTCGAGTTGTTTTATGGCTAAGGCGGCTAAGGTCGACCATGGGGACTGTACGAAGATCCAAGAAGACATCAGAGTGCCAGAAGAACAAGGGTCTAGAAATGTCTAGAAGATATTAGAAGTTGGTCATGCTCAGCACGGACTTTCTTGCTAGCTCTGAGCTTCAAGAAATCCCTCATCACTTCATTTCATGCTATGGAAGCACTTTGGTTGGAAAGCAGTTGGACGCGGAGGTGTGTGAACCTCAAGGACTTGGCGCCAAGTTCAAGGACAACACTTTGAAGAGCCTCCAGTCGGACGCCGAGTCTGCGTAGTACCATCTCTTCAACGTAGCATTGAGATGCGTTCAGATGCATTAAGCAGTTGAGAAGCACCAGAGTTTCCGTTGAATGGTTGATCTACAGGATGGGTGAATGGATGGATGGATGGAGATGGTTTGTTTATGTTTGTTTGCCAGGCAAGTCACAGGTGTGATGAACGCGATCCAGGGCATGTTCAGTGCTTTGGACCGCGGCAGCTGTTTCCAAAGCACGTGGCCCACGTCAGTTTTTGGTGTTTGCACCATCATGTCAGAGCTTTACTGTTTTGCCTGCGAGGACAGAATCTTGGTTCAGGAGGACGGATTGGAAATTCCATGGCTTTTTGATGCCCTCAACTGATACAGAAGATGTCACGAGAGGATGTCTCGTTGTTTGCCAGCGGCCGTGCTTCGCGTTTTGTCATAACACATCAGAAACATCCAGAGGCGGTTTTGCTTTGCATATTTTTGCATTTTCTTTGCCATCTCTTCTAGCGGTGACGGGCGGGCGCTCCTTGCGACTGGCCTGACAAGGCTTGGATCCCAGATCAAAGTGTTCAACGATTTGGGAGATTGATTCAGTGTCAGTTTTGTTCCCGTTTGGCTTTGAGTGGACTGGAGTTTCTTGACCTTGCTGATTTGATTTCTAGTGGATGACAGTGGCCAGTTGGGACGGCTCCGCAAGGCAGCCTCAAGCGCTCCAGAACTTCCTTTGGACATCAGATTTCCCGAAAGATGCAGGTGCAGGTGCATAGACCCCCCAGTCCTTGCCATACCCTGAGAAAATGCATTCAAATAAGAGGTTAGATGAAAGTTGGATGAATCCAAGCAAAACATGTTGTCAGAGCAGGCCTCGGCCTCTGCAATTTTGCCGATTGGACTTTGACGGCTTGAATCAGCTTGCTCTATAGCTGTGGATTGCAAACATAATATCAGCATGATGCAGCATGCATGGCGAAAAAAACACTGCTGCCAAATCATTCAGATTACTCAAGGTTGATCAAAATTTTTAGCACGATTTAGCCACCGGATGGGTGAGTCATTCAAGGAATGGTTACAATGCACAAACATGAATGAACGTTGCATAACTCAAGGTTTGTATCTACCTCCAAGGTCCTGATCAACCCTAAGCCTAAGCCTACAGAAAGAACAATACCAGTTCTCACAGGACTCCTTTCGTATTGAAGTCTTTTACTTCCTTTGCATAGCTTCCATGTTCGCCAAAGCCTTGGCGTTGCAGAACTCCTTGGACTTCTTGCAGTTTGGACCCAAACTCCAAACTGCAAATCCAAAGGGTGAAGAATGAGTCCAGCCGCCTCCCAGCCGATGGACGACCAGACCCAGCAGGAGATGTCATCACCATCATCACTACCATCACCACCATCACCATCACCTTACCAGATTTACATTTGAATTGTTCAACAGTTGGGTGAAATTTTGCTCCTTCGAATTTGTAGAGGAGGATGCTTTTCCAAGTGGCCTGCAACCCTGGGCCACTATGACTGCAGAGGCAAGTCATGGCAAGCTGTACAGATGTCAAGCAGATCACAACTCATGTGGTTGGCAGGAAGTCTGGCAGCCTTTGCTCAGTGGTGTCTTACAGGACGCTGACCAGGGTAACACGTGCATGCCCCACGGTTTTTGAAGTGTCAGGGTTCCAACATGGGTCTGGTAAGATGGGGTTATCAAAATTATCAACCCAGGAAAGGGGTACATCAAACTTCGCGCTGCAGCGCCCCCGAAACAACAGGGTGGAAGGGTGGTTCCTGTTCGTCCCAGTTGCAGAAGGAAAGGGCCCAACTCACACTTTGAAACACATTCCTGCAGCAGTCCGACATGGAGAATCCGGAGGATTCGTTTATCATACCTTAGATTTTCCATGAAGCCTTGCAAGAAACGGAAAGAAAAGGCTTGAACATGATGAGTCAAATCAGTAAGACATATCACACCTGACGAGAATTTCAAACGCTGTCAGGAGTTTGATCATCGTAGGTGCCCAAGGAGTTTGATGAAGATTGGACAACAAATCAGCTCCCGGCACGACACAAGATGCCACTGAGGTGTGGATCTAGCTCGACACAACAAACTCCTGGAGCAAATCAATGCCATTGGTCTCAGATCGCTCAGACTACATCGCTTCCTCTGACACTTTGATCACTTGAATCGCTTGTTTGGCTATCCTCTCAGGTGACTACTTTGGTTTCAGCTGATCAAGTTGTGCTGGCTATTCAGCAGGCCATGCAGTTGAGTTGGTCATGAGGGTTTGCATAGACCTTGGCCTTTGGCACCGTTGGCAACATACAGCAGATGGTATTTAGAGCTTAAGTAGTAGTTGTGACACATTTCATGTGACATCATGTTACCAAATTCACAAATTCTAGCATAGTTCAGGTAATTGAAGCAAATGGCTCCAGAGAATAAAGTTCTCATCCATGAAGCTTGACAGGAAATGCGCAGTGCTGGGAGGAGTGGCATTTTTGCAAAGGGCAAAGTACGCCAGGGATTTGCAAAGGGGTTTGTCCATAGATGATTTGATGATTCCTGGACGACATCTGCGGTAGGTGGATCATGGTGTTCACACATTTTCTAGGAGTGGGATACTTCTCGCCAGAATTTGCTGCCGTTTCAATGAAATCATGGTGGCTGATTCAGTACTTGTGGCTGCGCACACATTTACATGACCTGATCCGGAGCGCCATGCTCGCCTGCAGGATGTCAAACACCTTGGACTCTGGCCGTGAACTTTCAACTGTGGCGCCTTGCCGGCCTTGCCTCTAGGAAGCTGTGAACCTTCCAAGGCAGCTGTGACTTTGATGTTGGGATTCCAATCTTAGGTACGTTGGAATAGACATAGAATCGTAATACCTTCGTCCATGTTGGGACACAGATCAGATGATCTCAGATGTATCGTCTCTTTTTGGTGCTCTTAGTTTGAGTCGGTCTTGTGAGCTTCACAGAGAGTCAAAGAGTACCTGTAAGTCCTTGAAACCTTTTCAATCCTTTTCACATTTTTTCACTTTGTTATCAGTGGAACTTGATGAACTTGTATTTGGTGTTTTGCAGGTCTCAATATCTAGGGCTCAGCCTGATGCAGTGGTTTTGGTCGGCGCCATGAAATGTAAATGTGAATGAAACTCTGCATGAGCTTGCTTCACACAGGTTCGTTACTTGTCTTACAAGTAGAAGTTTACTTTCACAATGTGGTATATTGCATCATGGTGTGAATGTGACACAAATGCTTTAATGTATAATGTACATACAGTATACATAGTTGAGTATATGCACAACCTATATAGAATTTGAGTTGATCTCATGCGTATGGAGATAGCAGGTTGGCATCTTAATGTCAGTCTTCAAGACCAAGAGATGACCAATCCCAACTCCCATCAACTGTGGCCCTGTTCCCAAGCACCGAGACTAACCATGGCCTGAGGCCTACGACCTCGCAGCCTTTACAGACAGCGATGGACCGTACACGTTGAATGAGATCTACCAGACGTTCAGCTTCTGCGACAAGATCCAGAGTATCCAAGACCATGCCACCAAGGAGAGGATTGAAAGGATTGAAAGGATTGAAAGGATTGAACGGAGTTTGGAGCAAGGCTAAGCTGATGCCACACATGACATGCCAAAGATGAGAGAAGGAAGCATAGGACATGCCCATGTCAGTGAGAACAAGGGGGGTGGAGCACATCCTTTGACCATGAAGACCCAGGAGAGCACAGCATTGTCAGCTGTTGTTGCCCCTGCTTGCAGCTAGCAAATCATTAAAGCATCTGCGATACAAAAATTAGACATACCATCACAGGTATAAGAGTTTGTGGAGAAATCTACAACACCCATCCAGCTACGTAAATGTGCGTACACTCTTAATCATCTATATACACATACATGACAGGACATGATGACATGATAGACAGTACTGGTACATGGTAGCATAATGAAATCCACATATCATGTACCATCAATAACTCTATCATATACATGGTAAAAGCTGAAAACCATATACATCATAACTATCATAACTAGCATAAACAACTTTTGCCACACTTTGATATGGAGCACATCTGAGCTAAGCCTGGAAAGGAGCTCCGGCAACGACTTCATGCGCCTGGGTTGTTGACTTTCTATAACGACAAGGCCCTGTGACTGCGGCGGTGCAACACAAGGGGTCCATTGGAGAATGGTTGCAGCATTGAGTCGAAGCTTCCCTGAGTTGCAGACACCGGAAGCAGAGGATTCGCACTGATAGGAATCTGTGGGCGAATGTGGGCGACTTGTAGCTCATGCAGCTGTTGTTTTTTGGAGTGCTTCGTAGGTCCTTCATGCTGACCCAGAACTCTGGAACAACAGCGGTACCACGTTGAATGCTGATGATGAGGCCATGGGATATCTCCGTCGGATAGTACATACATAGATGCTGTAATTTCGATAGACTATGATACTGTAGGAATAAACTATAAACTTTTTAACACCCTGCTGACAAATGTTGTTCATAGGTTGAACCTCACAACTTTACATTCTGAATATGTGGCATCAAGATGTTAGACCTACAGAAATTCTGAATGTGGTAATGCGTGGCTACATGCGGATGCAGATCGGAGCATGGCAGGCCGGAAAGCAGCTCGATGGCATGCCTTCAGAGCACCAGGCTGGAGCGCTGATGTTTTTAGGCATGTTGAGGGTGCTAGGAAGATCTAGGAAGATCTAGGAAGATATAGGAAGATCTAGGAAGGGGAGGCATGTTTGTAGGCACTTAAAGTATCCCAAAATCTGAGGGAGGTGACTGAGTGAGGGGAACAGACTCCAAGAGAATTCAAGACTGCTTCGACGACACAGAATCGATGTTGAGCGAACCAACTTGTCCAGGAAGGAGAGGCCGAAGAATCGCATCAAGCGAAGGCTCAGGGTTTCGAAGAGAATCGAAGACTTTTGAGAGATCAAACTTTCAACCTTTCAGAACCACAATGTTTGGACTTTCGAAAAGATCAAATCCAACAATGTACAGTAAACAAAGGCAAGTGACCATGTTCATCTTAGACTTGGCTCTGGTCAGGAGCGCTGCTTGAGAGCTAGGCCCGGATTTTCCAGTGCTGATTGATATCTATTATCACATGTTATGGCTTTCCTTGGGTGCATGTCGCATTCGCAGATTTGGGAGGAGCATGTTTTCAAACCTGAATTATGTAGAAATCAGATCAACTCAACACATCAACATACTGATGGATCTGACGGCTATAGTTCTGTGCCTGTCCGTTTCCGGAATCCCGTAAAACTTCAAGTCGATGTTGATGGTGGTGCTGTCGGATCACTTCCAAAGCATCAGCATCACCCGAGACGTTTTTTAACTTTCATTCCCCAAACATCCCACAACAGTGTGTGCACTGAAGGGGTTCTTCCGGCAAGTGAACAGGACCCTGTGTAGATCCAGGTGTTCTCCCGCATGGGCGGCTAATTCGCTAACCTACCGTCAAAAAGAATCCTCCATCCTCCGTTTTCGAGAGAAGTCCCGCACCAAACTGTGGGCGCAGAAGTCACGAACGAAACCGGGGGCGCCCCCACCTCTCTTTTGGAGCTACGTTCTCCTTTGCGCGCCGTGTCGACTTTTGGAGCAAAAGGCATTCTACGTGGCAGGCGCAAGGGAAAGCTCACGCTTGTCCTTCTTGGGCATTAAGTAGAGATCCGTGGCAGGTGCAAGCAATTCTGTATGTTTCGATTTTGGGATGTTGCAAAAACGTTGGCAAGCGCAAGAGAAATCAACGTGTCCGAAAAGAGTGACTTTTTCGTGGCAGGCCCAGCATTTTATTCGCATTGCGGTCTCTCTCTCTCTCTCTCTCCCTCACAAGCACGGAACAGAATTGTGGTCATGGTTTAAAGCCCCGCACTTTTGGTGAACATCCCAATGAAGAGAATACCTTTGTTGATTATCATTTTTGGGATGTTCACTGGTACATTTTGAGCGATGTTTGCTATTCATCCATGTTTGAGACTAGAAGCCGGAACAAACACAATGTGCAAAAATCAAACAACCCCAATTTCTGCCTTCTATAGTTGGTTGATGTTGGTTGTAGTTGGTTGTAGTTGGTTGTAGTTGGTTGTGGTTGGTTGCAGTTGGTTGTAGCTGGTTGTGGTTGGTTGCAGTTGGTTGTAGCTGGTTGTAGTTGGTTGCAGTTCGTTGTAGCTGGTTGTGGTTGGTTGTGGTTGGTCATTTTTATGTTGGAGCTGCGAGGTGGGAGCCGCCGAATCGAGAAGAGATGCAGCTGTTCCTTCGTGCTGGGGTCCAGCTGAACCACCAGGATGATGCGGGGTCCGGATCCCAAAACGGTGACCCGGGAGGATCCACAGGAGGGTCATTCTGCACAGGTCGTTGACAGGGAGAGATCGAGCAACAACAGCAGTGTTGGTCCCGTGTCGTTTTCTGATGTATTGTGGTGGGGGGGTGCGACCGGGGGCCCTGCTCGGTTCAATCCCTGTATGATTTGTTTAGAAACATCAGAAAACAGCAAAACTAGATAAAACTAGAGGTTGGCAAGCAAGTCTGGACAATTGTAATGACTCACGACTCACAATGATGGTTAGACAACCACTGCAACGTTCACTCTTCACAGCACTTTCTTTTCTGTGGACGTCCAAAAGGCATAGTCTCCTGAGATCTCCTGAGTCTGAACAGGTGTTTCTCGGAAAGAACCAACATGCGCAAGCTTTTCCATACAGACATGGGCCTGATTAGAAGTGTCAGTCTTGTTAAGAACCAAGTCTCATGGTTGTTTTGAGGCAGACGCTCTTGATGACGACTTGTTGGGTGGCGCATGCCGCGCTTGACATTTGACCACCTTTGTACTTTTTAGCTGCGTCAACTTCCATCAGCCAGCAATTTGGTTGTCGTTGTTAAGATGTGTCAAGACCTCCAATACGGGTGGGTTGCTGTGATTCAATGCGCGCTTCAATTCATCAAACGTAAGGACGAGCGGAGACAAACAAGACACCAAGAGTTAAACAGATGAATTAAGGTTAGACTGATAGACAGAATGCACTTTTCTGAATGTATTCTCAAACCAACAGAGTGAGTTGGAGGGCCAAGGCAAGGGATGGCAAGAGATCGACCCACCAAGCTGCCTGTTGGCATGGTGCCAGGCCTCCTACCTTTGCATTTGTGAGCCGGAGAATTCCCAGAGTGACAGTGTCACATGTCACCATTATGCCATTGTGCCAGGTGTTTCACATGTCGAGGTTTTGGTTTCGTTACCCCGTTGGACAAGTGTTGACTAAGGAATCATTGCCACAAAAGCCGAATTGGAGTGAAGCTCATCCCCAGGCGTTGCTCAAGGTTGAATCACATGTGCTTCAAGGCTTTAAACTTAACACGTAGGGAAGATGTCTTGTTGGATCACAGTTTCTTGCTCAATCACATGAGTCAAGTTGAGGGTTGCAGGAAACAGGATGAAGTGATGAAAAAACCTGTAACTTTTAGCGGAATCCAGAGCAGCTGGTTCCGTGAGTATGAATTCATGCAAAGCTTTCGGCAATGTCCAGACACTGAGATGAGAAGGTATGGAATCACATGGCTCAGGATGCAGCCTTCGCTGAGACAGTGAGCTGCTTATGCGAGGAGGCCGGTTCTCATCTCCTTGTTGCCAAGACCACAACAGTTGCATTCATCCATATGTTAATCATTGTTAATCCACATATATCATATATTAATTCATATTAATCCACATTAATCCATATTGATTCACAATGCGTCCCGCCATCGCCACATGGCTGAGCTGCCCTTTCTTGCGTTGTCCCTCAGCTGGGATGAACCATTTGTACCTCAGGTTTCAGGTTTCAAAATGAAACTTTCTCCCGCTCAGTGTAGGCGCTCTTTATTGTGCCTCGCAACATGTTTGGCTGTCCATGCCACGGGCGACTTCACATTACCATTCCGGAAGTCCAAGCCAACGATGCCAGCCGTACGCTTTGCACAGCGGCAGTCTGCCACGGATCTGGACTCTTCTGTCAGTGCTGGATTGGTGGCAGGGACTGTGAAAGGATTCACCGTAGGTTCAGGCCAATACTTGTGGTTAATCTGGCAGCACATTAGCAATTGCCCACAAACCCTACAAGCTGATGCAAGAGCACATCACTATTTTCCTGCAGATAATGGAACTTCTTCTATCTCTGGCTCCTGCCTCTGGTTATTCTCTTCAACTTGGAACTACTTTTTTGCGGATGTGTTTCACAAGCACCAGATGCTGCAAACGGCATTGCAAGCGATCGTGGGCATTCTGTGCGTCGTTTTTGTAATTCAGATGCTCTGGAGCATCTCCAGCCAGCGGCAAGGACGCATATCAGAATCCAGAATTGGCTTGCGAGCATGGAAAGCTGTCATTTCCATTGTGCTTGGAGCTCTGACGAGCAGATTTCTTTGTCAGTTCACCTTGTCAAGATTTTGCGTTCGATCTTCGTGGACTGGGCTGCCATACTACACTGAGGGGCACGTACTTTGTGCGGCATCATCAGGCCTAGGGGCAATAGTGACATGCTCTTCTTTGTCAGTTGTCTCAGCGAGATGTCACAAGCTGCTACAAGGCAAGGGAAGCGAGGTTACACTTGTACAAAACAAGGAGTAGCGGCGTGGCCTGCAGGAGAAGAGTGGAGAAGAGCCGGGAAGCTTGCAAGTGCTACATCTCTTTTTTTGAAAGAGGTTGTGGTGTGCATAGAAAAACAATCTATATTGTTATAATATCATATATATATATATTGCATTTATAATGATTTATCTACATGATGTTGCCTCATCAAGGAAGTGAGCCCACTAAAAGAGATGATGAGAGATGCACCTCCATCAGCCCGAGAGCTCACACTGTTGCCGTGTACAGCTGATGTGAGCCTTGCGGCCAAGTCTTGAGCGTCCAAAGAGACGAAGCTCTTTGTTTGGCACGCTAAAAGCTGCATGCTGAAAAATATGACCCAACGCCCCAACGCTATCATTATATTCACATATTTGTCATGGCACTGTCAAGCTCAACTGTGACAAATAACCTAGTTTTATGTAGTTATAGATATATTTGTATACATACATGTTCAGGCCGCGCATAAAACCATGGAGAACTATTTACAGTATATGTGATATCTATTTGTGACACTATTGATATATATATATATAATACTTATACATAATATCTATTTGCCATATATAGTATATAGATTGCCCTCAGCATGACGTTGTGGACACCAGCCTGAAAACCGCCTTCCCGGAGGCACCATCAACTTGGTCGATGGAAGATCTGAGTGGCAGGACAGCTACAGCTGTACGTGCAACACCTGCGAATGGAATCGATTGAATGAAATAAACCCATACTTAACATATAGATAGATATAGATAGCATATCATTTCTTGAAAAATGCAGCTGCACATTTTCCTATTTCGCCTTTTGGAAGATACCCAATCTTTGCGACCCACGTCTTGAAATGTTAAGGGAATGTGAATATCTGTATCCGCCTGGAGACCGTTTTACTCTGTGCCTTCGTTTTCCTGTAAATTATGGAGCTGTTCCAATGTTCCACTCTTGTTTTGTCGCTTTGCCGTCTTGACAATCGCATGTCTTGTTTGAAGTAGTGTCTTGTTCCGCTCGGTTTCATCATGCAAGGATGCCTTTGACCCTTTTTGCAGAGGCAGGGCGCTTCAAATTTGGAGATCTTAAACATGCACTTTCAATCACCGGATCACTTCTCAGAGAGAGATAGAGAGTGAGGGAGAGGGAGAGAGAGAATAGGATAGTGAGTGAGCGAGCGAGTGAGTGAGTGAGTGAGTGAGCGCGAGACTGAATATCAAGGCGGAGTGTTTAGCAGCTTGCTGAAAACACTTGGGAAGATGTAGATTACGTTCAGGTCTCCAGCTCTAGGTCTCTTCGCATTTGCAGATATTTTTGACCAAGGAAAACCTAAACCTAGGGTAAGATCCCCCTATCCGCCCTCACCACTCCAGGAAACTCTAGGGAAGACCCAGGAAAAGAGTCTGTAAGATCCCCTAAGCATTTTTTTCTGCAGCTGTTGGAGGTGTTTGGAGCAAACTTGCAGAGCGCAGTGAGGGACCAAGTTGGACAAAGTACGGACAGATGACTTACAGTAAGATACTTAAGTCACTTATAATAAGTATCATCCATTATGATAAACATAGATACTTATCCAGTTTTTTTAAGGCATATTCTGAAGGGTCTTATGCATGATGATAGAGAAGCATATGCAGTTTTTTCTTATGTTTGTGCATAGACCATAGATGCTTCATAGATGCCTCATGATATTTTTGAGTCAAATACTGAGACTGAGACAGTTGCTCGTGGAATTTCGACACCATATCTAGCTCATTTCTCATCTTGCGAAACCAGTAATTACCAGGACGTGGCTTGATTCCAGCAATATCAAAGTTCCAATTGCACCAAAATCTCCTCCTAGGCTCCGATTGCCACGCCAAGAACCCAGTGCACAGCATCGTGCACTCTTTCAATGATCCGCGCTGTGATTTTCTCACGAAATATGCGAGTCCTCATGCAGTGGGATATTAGCGGTGCTGAAACATTGAGGCTCAGAGCTTTGCTTGATGGTTTGAGTGTGTGCTTCTCCAAAGCACCAAGCTCCATCATCTGGGCCATCAGGCCACGCTGCCGCCGCTTGCGCTTATCCGGGATGGGTGGCCTGTTCGTTTCACATCCATTCACATCCCATGGGAGCTTCCATGTTTCTCGCCGCTTGGGAGCTTCGCAGAATGGTCGCAGTTGAAGTTGGAGGGCTCCTCTGGCTGCTACATGTTGCCAGTGGCATTTGCTGAGTGATATTTGAGTTGCTACATGTTGCCAATATTCTGACCTTGTAACTCTTGCTCCATCAATTTTTGTTCCCTTTGAGCTGTTCCATCTGTCAAATTGATACCATTGGTCCATTCGCATCCACTGACTTCAGAATATTCGGCAAACATTCCTTTTTTTGAAACTATAATGTAAGAAACCCAACACTTCTCTCTCTCTCTACACGATAATTTCCCAACGCGTTCCTCAAACGTGCCGATTGCAGGCGCAGCGATTCTCTGCGCAACGCGGCAGAGACTTTGAGCCGTTTCTTCATGAAGGATCTGTGAACTGCGGTAACGCTTTGCTAAGCAGAAGAAGTCATAGCTAATGCTTAGCTAATGCTTAGCCAATGCTTAGCTAAACAGAGAGTGCAGATTGTGGCGCCTAGATCCAATGAGATCTATGGATAGATCTATGGATCGGAGATATCAGAGGGTGAGATTCGGTGAGATACTTGATAGCTAGGCATGTCTGCTTGGCTATGCTTGGTGCTGAGCTTGTCTAGGAGCAGTTGACGTTGCCGACTCAACTGACCCGGCTCTTGCTTTGGATGGAAGTGGTGATGGGTGGCGCCTGGGAGGTCAGCCGGGGCGAACTGGCAAGCCGATTTCTGCACAGCAAAGAAATGGATAGAAATGGTGGTTGCTTAAAATGGGGTACCCCCAAATCATCTAATACTCTGATGAACCATGATAGACCAACCATTTGCGGTGTTCCTTGTTTTGAGAAGCGCCCAAATTCTGGAAAGGGAATTCTGTTTTGGGATTTCTGTATGGATTTGTTAAGAATTTGCAGATGACCAGAAGCCGTGATGGACATGAGTATGAACCAAGCGGATCCAGCCAGAAGGGATGATGCACGCTTGTTTGCTACCAGGTTAGCGAAGATCAACGACACCTCACAGAGAGGTTGCTTTTGGACTCGGTCACCCTTGCTCGCACCTCAGCCAGTGGAAGACAGTAGCAAGTGAAGATTCATGGCAGAGACCTTTGAGCCACCTGAATAGCAAAACTTCTCTGCCAGTGCTTTCTCGTAACTTCCAGGACATCGAGGACATGATGGATTCAGCCATCCGTCTTCGCGAATTTTCAGATCAGGCATCACTTTGGAGTGGCATTTTTCTTACATCTCAGATGTTTTGCTGGAAGCTCGTTGAGTGACCCAACAGTCGCGCTTGTGAGATGGAAAAAAAAGTGGAAGAATGGGAAGCTGAAGAAGCTGAACTAAAGCTGGCAGAGTTCGAGGAGAGACATGCGATATCATGCTGTGTTACCAACGTGGTAACCCCAAAATCGACTCACCATCTCCTTGGAATATAGTCTTGGTGGCTCACAACACCCATGATACAATATAACATATACTACAAATTGATACAGATACATCATATAGTGATCTTTCAATTTTTGCTTCTACTATACTGATGTACTGTAAGTCAAACCGCACTTGTTGCTCTGTTTGTTCAATCCACCCTTGTAAGCTCTTGGTGCTTTTCGGCCAGGCTCGTTGCGCAAAGAAAGCGAGCCAGTACGAGGACTGAAACCCCGAACAGGCACTCACTTTGTCGCTGGCTGAATTTATTGGAAATGTATGGAAATGTTCACAATCAAGCCACGCCAAAAAGAAACAAACACCTTTGAGGACCGCATTGCCCGCTTGGAAAGTGAAATTGCTCGCCGGGCTGGGAATTTGCAGTGGGGGCGCTGAGAAATCCGGGGCGAGGGACAGAACTGTCCGTAACATTTTATTCAAGACATAACTTGAACAGCAGAAACCTAGTCAGACCCTATTGGATCCTTTTAGAATCTTTGAAACTTTTAGACCCTTTCAGAGGCACACCTCAATCATTCAGAGGCCTTCAGAGGCCCTCCTTTCACAAAAAAGCGATCTGTCAACGTCCAAAACCTTAGGCTATTGCCGCAGCTCCAGCAACCTGGCTGAGAGAGGAAGTTGCCCCGTTGACAACGCATTCTGCTGGCGTTTCCTTAGACATTCTGCAAGGCACATGCTCTTCTTCCAATTCTTAGGCATTCCCTTATGCATTTCCGTAGGCATTCAGCATCCTGTGCACATTCCCATTCTTTTTCTTGAAACGTTTTGAAACTCTTCAAGGCCCTCACCTCAAGAAGTCGAGGAAAAGAAGGAGAGAGAGGCACTTGGGTCAGCCATAGTTCGTCAACATTGGACTCATGTACTGCTTGGAAACTTGAAGTTTAGCCATCGACAGGATGTGGATGAAGATGCAAAAGTCGAGGAAAAGCCAGCACAGAAGAAGCCAGTGGCAAAGCCTCAGGGACGCCACTTGTCCAAATATTTATGAACTTACATTGACCTTTGTCGAGCATTAACTTACATTGACCTTTGTCAAGTAAGACATGGGATGAGGCACGTAAGGTGTATATATGTCTACCACAGTCACTGCATCTACTGTAATTCATCATTGTTGTATTCAGGTGTTCTCGAAGAAGCCAAGCAAATAGTTGAAGACATTCGAGCGGACAGGCGTGCACAGCACACTGCAAGACAGCACCTTTTGTCTTCAGCCAGAGAGCTGTTGCAGTGGGGTTGTTTTTGTGCCTGCCTCTTTCTTTCTTTCTTTCTTTCTTTCTTTCTTTCTTTCTTTCTGTCCCTCTCTCTCTCTCTCTGCACGGCACGTTCCTTGATCATCTCGGATTTCCCATCTGAATCCAACAAGAGGTTGTAGGTAGCAGCACTTCTAGGCCAAACATGTTTATTCTATTTTATTCTGTGGTTTGGAGCATGCTTGACAGGCTGGTCAATTCTGGTTGGGATGAAGGAATTTCAGAAGAAGTGAAGGGTGGACTTCTTGCGATGCGAAGGTGCCGACGAATTCATCCATTGATTTTTTTTCACATGTTAAGCTTTTTTCACATGTAAAGTGTTGGTGGTTTTCACATTGCTGCAGTGTCCAATGTTTGCTGCATATCCTGCCCTTTTTGTGAGTTGTCTCGTCTTGGAATCGTTGGAATCGTTGGGCTTGTGGCAGTTGAGCCAGGTCATTGTGCGCAGCTGTCGAGAGGCGGGATACGGAGCCCCCAGAGATGTGTGGGGGCTGGGGCCGTGTAGATCTGTGTTTAACAGGTGATGTGTGGGTTGAACTTCGCGCGTGCATTTTTCCGTCACCCCATGCGAAGGCTGGCAATGGATTTGTATGCAGATGAATGCCATTGTTTGTGGGAGCTGATGCAAAACGCGGATGACAACAAGTGCCCCGTGAAGCGTTTGTTTCTCCTTCTTTCCAGATCGTGTCACCCAGCAGTTGACAAGTTGGACATACTTGCAGATATACATATTCATATGCTGTTTATGTGTGTGTGGATATATATATATAATTATCTATACACACACATTATATGTGTATATGTACATATACATATTTAGACTCTATTGCAAGTTGTGGTGCTCAAGGTACGCAGGTGAATCTGTGATTCCAGAACTTACGCTGGCGTTGGAAGTTGACGAAGAGCATGGAGCCTATGCACTAGCCTCGGATTCTTTCAGGATTTCACTTGAGAGTCAGATAGTGCTGGTCCGGACATTCTAGATGAAAAGTTACATAAATTGTAGTAAACTGAAGTTAATGCGTCTTGGCTCTTCGGTTTGGATGTTCTTTCAGGTTTGGACATCGAACAACGAGATTGGACTATCGTCCGAGGAGGGTAGAACTTCAGCGTTCGTCAGAACTTTCGCTTCCAAACCCGTGATTCGACACATTGAAAGGTTGTGAAGCCAGCACGGAATTGGGAAATGGGGGAGCCAAAGCTACATTTGCACAGATTCCAATATATTGCAATGTTGGATGTGAAGGACGTGCGGGCCATTTGCAACGTTAATGCGAGTCTTAAAGGTGCTGGTCAGACAGGTCACAAGGCGACACCACCTTTGTTGCTGCTCTGGTGACGCAATGTAGTGCGACCCAACAAGCACCCGTGTTGGGCATACTGTAAATCACAATGGACATACTGACAATTATTGACACGTGACGGAAGATGATGGAAGTACACCTTCCAGTTGTATCAACAGTGCTTCAAAGGACTGAGTGATTCAACATGGGTGGAACAGTACTGGTAGATACTGGTAGTATGTATGCCTTATATGCCTTATATGCCTTCATGTTTCCACACTTCTGGGTGTGTGCTGTCAGGGCATCGGCTGGAAGAGTGTCTTCCGCATCAGCGACTGCCCTCACGTCCTGTGGGGGGTCCAAGGAAGCCGTCCGTTCAGAGAGGACCCTGAAGGGCTGTCCTAGGGAAGTTCCTTCGGATCTTGTGGCTCTTCGATAAGTGAAGTGTAGGTAAAGTGGTGTACACAAAACTTCCATCAAAACTGTTGCGGAGGTCCAATGCTTTTGCCTTCAAGTTCGACACACGAGGACCTCTAGGCTGAGTACAGACACGGACATTCCATGACATTCCCAGCACAGCATGATCCATCATCCCATTCTGCAACTAGTCACACTTTGGATTCAGCCGCAGGCAAGCTGGCACTTGTAACTCCGACAAACCTCTCCGATGAGGCGACTGCCCAG
>VSDK01025684.1:175207-189459 GCA_009767595.1 Symbiodinium kawagutii | reverse complement strand
AGATGGGGAGCGTTGTGTCTTGTGTCGGTGCGCAAGGGGGGGGAGGTTGGTGGCGGTCGGTGAGCGACCTGCTATTTTGAGGATGGCATCTGAGTGGGGGTGATATAGTGTGGCACATTGGGCTCGGATTGGAAACTCAAACGTGCTCATCAAGTGGTCTAGCGCGCGGTGCTTGATGCACGCGTCATGTTGGGCGTATTTGAGCTTATGTTGGGCCCAAAATGGGGTGAAGTTGGTGGAGCATGGGACCAAAACTTTAATTTGGGCGCTTGTTTGAGCTGCTTATGTTAGGCCTTCGTTGGGCTTATTGGACCTTATTGGCATCTAAGTGGGGGTGAAGTAGGTGGTACATTGGGCCTGGATTGGAACCTCAAACGTGCTCATCAGGCGGTCTAGCGCGCAGTGCTTGATGCGCACGATATGTTGGACCTAATTGGGTTTATGTTGGGCTCAAAGTGGGGTGAAGTTGGTAGAGCATCGGGCCAACTTGGGCCTTCGTTGGAGCCGTTTATGTTGGGCCCCGGTTGGGCTTTTTGGGCCTTATTGGCATCTAAGTGGGGGTGAAGTAGGTGGTACATTAGGCCCGGATTGGAACCTCAAACGTGTTCATCAGTTGGTCTAGCGCGCGGTACTTGATGCACGCGTCAGGTTGGGCCTATTTGAACTTATGTTGGGCCCAAAGTGGGGCGAAGTTGGCAGGAGGATCGTCCTTACAGCCTTAAGCAGTCCCTAGGCAGTCGTAGGCAGTACCTCGTGCCACTGCGCGATTTTCGCAATAGCCACAGAGACCGCGCAGCAGATGCAATTCCAATGGAAAAAAGGCCCGCGCGAGCAGGGAGATTTGAAAGGGATTGAGAGAGAGGTTGCTGCTGATATGTTTCATGTTCGTTAGTGATGATTGGTCGGTATTTAATATTCTGGTATAACCTCTACCTTTTTGCTTTTGGGTTCTCCGGCCCCACCTTGTTTTTTTGAATTTGGTTTGATTTGACTCCGTGAAACAGCAGTTGGATTCCAGCTGCTAAAACGGAAGACTAGAATCTTTGCGTGTCCTGCGCATGCTGTTATTCTTAATCATCCTTAACGTAAATTTCCCGACAGGAAACGTGCTTCGGGTCTCGGATGGGCCAAGCTCTTGGGAGAGTTCTCAGCCTGTGGACTCTAGCAATTTCTTACGCATCTTCAATTATGAAGGCGCCAGGTATTGATGTTTGATGAGTTTCCTTGTTTCTGCGCAGAAGCATTCTGGGCTGAAGGCCGATCTTCTCTTGCTATGCGTCTGATATTCCCAAAAGCTGGCAAAAGAAGCTGGAGGTGCTTGAAATCGTATTAGAACTGTGATTATGAACTTTTTCATTGCTTGATGATATTTGTGATGATATTTGTGATGATATTTGTGATGATGTTGATGATGTTTGATATTACCTTTGATGATGTTTGATATTACCTTTGATGATGTTTGATACCAGTAGTACCGCACAAGGCGGTGGCGGAAGTTTCCAAGATAGGAGCACTATAGGAGTGTGCAGTTGTGGTTGCGACAATGTGAGCATCGATCTGGCCACTTGACTGGCAGCCTATCTGTCTAGCTATCTTTCTATCAGTGGATCAGTTTTCTTTCTGTCTGTCTGACTGTCTATCTATCTATCTGATGATCTATTCGTTTATCTATCTGCCTATGTACTTGTCTTTCTATCTACCTCACTATCTATCTCGTCATCTTTCTGTCTATGTATCTATCTATCGACCTGTCCATCTATCTATTTATCTATCTGCCTATCTATCTATTTGTCTATCTATCTACCGAATTATTTGTCTGATCATCTATGTGTCCATCTGTCTATCTTTCTGTCTATCCACCTGACTATCCATCTACTTTTCTATCTGACTCTCGTTTCGTCTACCTATCTGTCTATCTATCGACCCATCTAGCTATCTGAATCTGGCCATCCAATTATCTATCTATCTATCTAGCTATCTATCTATTTATCTATCGATGCATTTATGTCTCTGTCTATCCATCTAGCCACGCATGGATCTGACTATCTACTTGTCGATCTATCTGACTACCTCTTTGTGTAGCCACCTTCTGCAAACCCTCCAAACAAAAACACTGGCGTCCGTCAACCCAAGCCTCCGACTCAAACCTGGTAGTAACTCATGTAAGGCCAAAAGAGATGATCATAACATCATGGAGTCTGTAACCACCCCTGGGTCATCCCTCTACTCCGCCCTTATCTAGTCTATCTATCTATCTATCCATCTAGCGATCCATCTATTCATCCATCGATGCATCTATGTATCTGACTATCCATCTAGCCACCCATCGATCTGACTATCGACTTGTCGATCTATTTGGCTACCTCTTTGTCTAACCAACACTTCGTCTATCCAGACATTTACCTTCCAAATGTGCTTGGATCATGAAATCTTTTGCATCTAGGTGTTTGGCCACGTTTGATAACTGAACCTGGCAAAGGTGTTCCGATCATCAAGTGTTTTGCTACTTTTGACCTGCAAATGTGCTTGGCGCGCAAGCGTTGTGCACATTTTGGCCACATCAATCACGAAAAGTGACGCGAAACGCAAGTGTTTTCCGACTTTTGTCTCCTGTGTTCCGAAAGTGTCAAAACGTGCTGTGTTTTGACACATTTGCTTCAAAATGTGCTTCTCGCCCTGGCCGCGTGCACTTTTTCGGACATGCAACCTTCAAAACTTGTTAAAAACCACGAGTTTTTGCGACTTCGGACGTGAGAATGTGCTTCGCGCGCAGGCGGCGTGCCAATTTTCATGATCAAATGACAAAATTTGTTTCGCGCGCAGGCAGCGTGCCAGTTTTGAGAATCATGAGTCATCAAAAGTGCTCCGAGCATGTAGTGTTTTTACGATTTTGACTTCCAAATGTGCTCGGCGCCTAGGTTTTTTAACGATTTTGCCAGTTGCATCTCCCAAAAGTGCTCCGGACCTGACATGTTTTTACGATTTTGACTTCCAAATGTGCTTCGCGCCTAGGTTTTTTCACGATTTTGCAAGTTGCATCTCCCAAAAGTGCTCCGGACCTGACATGTTTTTACGATTTTGACTTCCAAATGCGCTTCGCGCCTAGGTTTTTTCACGATTTTTGCACACACCTTCCGCCACAGTGGTCCGCACCCGCCGCTTTAGCGAGGTACCCTTCTGGACCCTCATGATGCACAAAACCTTGCAAAACACAGCATTTCGCGACTTTCCTAACATTTTGGCGCGCTCGCACTCTCATCTTTCTCACATCTCTTCTTTCTCACGTCTGCATAGGCGATCTGCCCTAGCTGAGTTGTCCATATTGTCGGAAGTTAGACTTCTAAACTTCCTTCGGTTACCTTTGATGATGTTTGATATTACCTTTGATGATGTTTGATATAACCTTTGATGATGTTTGATATAACCTTTGATGATGTTTGATATTACCTTTGATGACGTTTGATATTACCTTTGATGATGTTTGATATTACCTTTGATGATGTTTGATATTACCTTTGATGATGTTTGATGTCAATTGATGTCATCTTTTTGCCTGTTGGCATTCTGTTGGCGAGGCCGCAGGAGCACTCCGTGTGCTCTCCGATAAAGTGCACAGCGGCTTAGAGGCGACAGGGCATCGTTTCCTGCGACAGCTCGGTGCCAACTCCCAGGGACGGATGCACACGACAGAAATTGTAGCGTAGCCAGGCGTAGCCATAGCCTTGTAACAATGTAGCATCATGTAGCCATGCCATGCCCTCCATGGGACTTCCAATTTGCTTCATCTCATCAGACTTCGTATCATTGTTGTTGCCATGGAAACGTGCTGAAACATAGCGAGTTGAGATTCGAAACTCAGATCACTTCTGCCAAGGTGTTTCCAGGCCAGAACCTGAGCCTCTGCTTGAGCCATGAGTTGCCATGAGTTGCCAATGTCCGCTTGGTGATGGGAGGCGCTTGCCCATGAATCCAATCGTTTCCACTGACTTTTCACGTAGACATGAAGGCTCAATAAGAGAAAACATGGACATCATGGATCTAGATATTAAGTCCTCACAGCCTGGCGCATATTTTAAACATGTTTGAATGCGCCACCATGACATACCATGACTGGGAGCAGGCATTAGATGCAAAATTGAAGTGCAGATGATCAGATGAGGCTAGCACATTAGTCTTACAAAACTCAAAAGGCTCGGACACTCCTTGACAAAGGTCAAGCGTGCATGCCGACGCCATTGCAGACTTGCACCCATGGCTGACTATGTGCGTGATGCCTATGTTTACTACAAAGGAGCAGAAGGGGAGGAAGATCCTGTCCTGACTTTTGCCTTCCACACCCAGAATAATCAGCTCCTCCTTGACGTGAGCGGGGAGGCTGGAAAGAAAGAGAACTTTCGGCAGCGTTACGAGCGCGAGCTTGCCAAAGTACAAGACAAATACAAAGATTTGGAGCCTGAATTCAGCGACGATGACATGAATGCAACACTGGAAGAGGCAGATAGAAAGCGTGGTTGGCAGTATCCACTAACCAAAACGCAGCAAAAAAAGGAATTTGGTTGTGTTCCAGCAGATCAGCAACGATTTCTATGGAGGTTACAAGATGGTCACCTTGACATCGTGGAGGATTACCTGGGAAATCCCAAGCTGAAAAAGGCCATTGACCGGAACCGCTACGATGACGAGGGTCTCACACCCTTACATCATGCTGCCAAGCTTGGACATGCAGAAATCGTGAAGGCATTGATCGAAGGCAGGGAGGGTTTTGGCCGACCTTCAAACGATGTTTCAAATGTAGTTTCACATATTCAGATGTATTTCTTCAAAATGTTTAAGATATAGTTCCACGTATTTCAACTCATTTTTCAATGTATTTCAATGCCCAATGATGTTTGTCGAAATGGCAATGATTCCATGCCATTCGACGATCCCAGGCAAGGCAGATCCCCTTCTTCGAGACAAGACGAATGGCCTCACAGCTTTGGACTTTGCCGAAGCTGGTCGTTGGGATTCTGGACCTCATGCAGAGGCAGTGAAAGCCATCCAGGACTTAGACTTCTAAGCGCAGCATGCGCAGCGCAGCCAAGGGACCATGGCGGAACTGGACATGGATCTTCCGTTGGGAAAAAGAAACACCGGAAGCACGCTGAGACTCCACCAGCTTAACTTTGAAGTATCGATCCACATGTTGGTTGCACTTGAATCACAGCTGAACTTCGATGTCAGCTGAACTCGGATAGCATCTGAAACTTTTTGGACTTCTGCAGCATGCAGCTGCCGAGGCCAACGCGCCAGAGCATTGTCCCTGTCTGTGAGGTTCTTAGTGCTCGCTGCTCTCATGTTGTCCCTGTAGATTTCGTGGCCTATGGAGGATTTGGATACAATCAGAATACCACTAAACATCACCACTATTATTTATTAGTTAGAATTTGTTATATGATTGTATATTATTGTATTATACTGTAATATTTAGTAGTATTATTCTTACTGGTTAAATGATACATGTCTATTCTGATGAATATCATTGGACAGTAGACTTCTGTTCACCAATGCAGATTTCAGCCATTTTACTGCGGTCCCCTGGACCCACCGTTCAAGCCCTTTTTTGGGATCAATGAGATGGATCGATGGATTGAAGATGGATTGATAGACACATGGATAGATAGACCGACAAATACTTAATTATGAATACATGAAGTACGCATATGTATATAGATGGGTAGAGATAGATACTGGAGTTATCTATATGTATACATATATATATACATACATAAATTCCTTTACTACACATGAGTATTGCAAAGAGGCAGGCATAGATCGATAAATAGATACATGTTAATATAATATGTATACGTATCGGTATGGATGGACAAGTGCTGGATAGAAATTCCGCATCTCCACACGTAGTACCACAAAAGCCTGATTTTTGCCAACTTCACAGGCAATCCCAGCCTCTGACCCTTACCATTCAGACCTCAAAACTGAGAGACCTTAGGGTTCCTTTGGGTATTGGCAAAGATTAGAAGCACCAAGTTCCGTAAGAATCTGAGGTGTCCGCTGGCATTTGGATGCGACTTGGCTAGAGATCTTGCGAAGCTATGCTAGGTAGAAGTCACATGAAGTCAGGTGGGGCAGACATGGCGGCCTGAAGTTGGCCTCTACAAGGGAAGATAGTGGACATGGACGCACCCCTATGATTCCAGAGTGGGCGTCTGATGCGCCATTTGTTGCTGGCTAAGGATGCACATTTTCAATCAGGTGGCAGTAGCAGCAGCAAAGCTGTGCCAAGGTTGGATGATTCAGCCTATCTTCTCACATTTCATGATACGCAGTGATACAGAGTTCACTTCAAAGAAGAGAAGTTCACATCATCATGATGTTCTTGCCCTTGAAACTGATTTCACAACGCGAAGGGTGAAGAGCACCGGCAGACACTGCAGCAGTTTTTATGACGGTGTGGCAGTGATACCTTGGAGGCCTGCCAACGATACGGATCCAGAAGCCAAAGGAGTGATGGGAAGACTCAATTCATTCATCTGATGGCCTGCTTATTTATTGCTTTCTTTATCCTTCCCTGGACTGATTCTCAAACACCCCATGGAATATCGGCTTATCTGTGGCGAGTCTCACAGAGTGGTTGAATTTACATGAACTTGTACGTGTGTGCTTCATGCTCAAACCAACTCACATACTATACATACCCTTTCTGCCTCATAACTCCTGCTTTCTGAGTGGGGGTCCCCTCGCGCGTGTTCCCTTTTAAGCCTGACATGCATAAAGATGACTAAACTAGATGGCGCCACAAGGGTTTCTAAAAGAATGTAATATAAATTGGTTCAGCCAGTTTTTGGTGCAACCAACTGGCGCTGTGAGATTTGCAGGAGTGGGGACTTCCTCGGAAACCTTGAGGTGCGTGAGATGGCTTTTGTTGGCGCTTTATCGTGGATATCGGTAGATCCAAGACTGCGAAACAACTCCAAATTGGTTGCTTCCTTGTCAACCTGACCATAACCTGTCCATCATTTATGAAGAGCCATTTGTTTTATGTTCACCAAGAGAACACCATTTGGCCGTTGCGCGAGGTGTGCAGTTTGGGCCAGCTTGGCGTGCTTGCGCCAACACTTTTTGACCGGTGCGACAGGGGTGACAAGCCTGGAAGAAAAGGAAGAGGCTGGGGTCTAGAGGAAGGGGATGAAAGGGGTTGTTCAACAAGATTGAAAGTCCCCTCCAAGGATATGTCTTGAGATATCACAATGACCAGTGAGGTCATGAGTCGGAAAGTTGTGCTCATGATTTGCAAAAGTCAGATATATAGATTTTCCCAAAGTTTCTTGTGGTTTCACAAACAAGCCTTTCAGAATTTCAGACTGCTTTTTTCAACAGCTGCGGATTGAGATTCATATTCACCAAGACAAGCAGGATGACATTGCGACCCGCAAATGTGTCACAAGGATCGATCAAAGGTCCGCACAATTTTTTGTCTCTCTATTTCGAAAGGAATTCGGATACCAAACAACCAATTCATTAAGTTCGTTTCCTCCATTCAGAGGTTTAGGTTTTGTTTTTTTCGTGAATGAATTGTGTTGTTACATGCTTATTTTGTGTTTTTTCATGTTTTTTCGTGTTTTTTCATGTGAATGAATTTTGTTTATGCAGATTTTGGTACCTGTGGAAGGTGCCCTGGTCAGATCTGGGACGACTTCGAGTGCCCTCCAGCAGTATTCGCAGTGGCTACGGCCCCTGCGTGCGGCTGACCTGCCCCACCTACTTCGGTGAAGCTGCTGGCAGTGAACTGCAGCAGGATGTCTTGGTGGCCATTATGGGTTTCATCTATGGCGTTGAGGTGGGGAAAGCGTTGGAACATGACTTACCTACTGCCTTCATCTAACTTTGTAACCCTAGATCTACGGACATTTGATCACATTGGTGGATAATGAGGGCAGTACCTTGCCCTAAAACATGACCAAAGGACCAAAGCCAAGATATCTCGGTGTCTTCCCACTGTCTCAGGCAGAAGTTCGGGACATCGGAGTCTTTGCAGATGCTCCACCATCGTGGTTGCGGGAAGAGAAGGAGAAGGATGCCTCGAAGGATGCCTCGAAGGACTCCAGCAGCGTCACGGACAAGCTGAACTGGGAAGCCTTTTTGGATGTCCTGGGAATGAAGCCATTGTCGCCCTGTAGCTTTCACCGGAAAGTGGCGGGGACCATTTTGCCTCTTGGCAGAAAGGACCAGCTACGCTGCTTCAAATGTTGCATACGAAGCCAGAAAGGATAGGAAAAGGATGTTTTGTGTGATCATATTGTGTGCTTGCAGTTGGCCCAGTCAACCCAGTTCCTGAAAACTCCCTGGCTTTGAGCATCAGCTTAGGACAATTGATTTAGGTTGGCGACTCTCAAGCTGTGACTGGTGGCGAGCAGTTTGTGCATCTTCCACGGCCCACAGCTACGTCGAACGGCGTTTGAAGAACGTGGACCGAGTGGAGTTGACGTGGCTCCGCCAGTTGCGGACCCCAGAGCGCGTGGACGTTTCAGAACTCTTCCTGCGAAGCACTTATGTCCGGTATGGTGGCCACTTTTTGACGCTCTGGCGCTGAAACATTAGCAATCTTTTCACAATCGTCATCTTCGCCGTCCTTGCCTTTTGCTCACTTTTTCCCTAGCTTCAGGTTGAGGGTTGGTTGCTTCCAGATTTATCAATGTATTTGCTTCCTATGTTCAACCTCGCGACGTTTTTGGATGCTCCAAGAGGGACGGAGCAACATCAGCGCCAAATCATCATGCCTTGAGCTTGTTTTCCTTAGGTTTTCTGGTTTGGATGCCACTCCTTGACTTGCAGCACTGTTTCCCTATTGAGTTGCGATTGGTGGTGCTTTCGGCACCCACTGCCACATTGTTTCCTAAAATTTCCCGATATTGTTTTCATTTGTTTTCCTTCACGATTGCTAATTTAGGGTGCATTTGGTCCCTGGTCCTGGCTTTTTTTTCCGCGTTTGTTTTCCTGTACGATTTCTGGTTTCAAATGCTTGTGGCTGCCGGTGCCGCTTGGTGTCTTCCGTTTGTGTTGCACTTTGCATAGATTTTGCTGACAAAAACTGGGGCTACTATAAACAATTGCATTATTGATATAAATGATTTAATATGTATATATATATATATATTCTATATATATATATTATATATTTTTATCCAAATGCAAAAATATGATTTTTCAGCGTGATAGCAGAGCATCCTGTGAGGCCATACATGGACATAGCGGAGGAGAGCAAGGCTCTTGGCTGTTTGCAACGTTTGCAAGTGGCTACGGAGCTCAATGGCCCGGGCTTATGGAAATGTCTTCGTGTGTTGCAGCTGCGTCGCTGCCATGATATCAGCGTCTTCGCAGACCTTTACGCTGCATTGCAGGCCTTGCCCAAGGCAGATTGCAGAGTGAATTTGGACATGGATCAGTAGAGAGAGAAGATGTAGAATCAAGTGTAGAATAGAGTGTAGAATAGAGAATAGAGGATGGAAGAGACAGAGACAGGGAGAGGGAATAAAGAGCCTGCCAGAAGGGGACCCTTTTGCCTGACCCAGAGTGCTTCTAAAGTGACATGTCAAAAGCATGACATGTAAGATTTGTTCACGCAATGGCAGGCAGAGCAATCTTCGATGAATTCTTTGGGAGCTCAAGAAGATCCAGGGCAATTCCAGGTTCAAGTGATTCCGGGTATGGAGGTAAGGGACGGTAAGGGTATGTGAGTCACGCGTAGCAACTTCAGGCCTTTAAAGTTGCATTAGAGGAGAGAGAGAGAGAGGACAACGGCGGAACCTGTCCTGTGGAGGTGTTTCTTCCACCAAGCAGCTTCGAAGCTGCCCAGAAATGCCTTTGGACAGATGATGGCCGCAGCTGTGTTCGCTGGTTGTGTGGCTACCACGTACTTCAGCCCGAATACGGATACTCGGACAGCACAATGCATGCCTTTAGCCGTCAGGAAAAGCATTCCTATCACAATGCAGAATAGAACAACACTGTTTGCGAACGACGGACATGCCTGCGCTTTTTACTGGTCTGTCGCAGTATAGGTGCTACTTTTTCCGTGCATGAACATACCTGATCCAACAAGCACAAGGGCACATGCAACAAGTGGGTTCAAAGAGCATGGTTTGATCATTCTCGACAGGAATAGCGTGCAATAGTGGTAGTTAGCACTATATGTGAGCACTTCTGACGAAAGTGTCCCAGGGGAGTCGCATGTGGAGGTCGTTTTTGTTTGAATGATAGCTCCCCCACGAGGTCGTTTCGGAAGCGCCTGCAGATCTTGGCTCCTGGGGCCTCACGTTGGAGTGCGGCAGGACTTGAACTCCCTGGAGGCCGACTTGTGATACGACGCTTTACATGCTATGACTATGCTATGATTATATATGATTGGAGATTGAACATTATTATGATATGTGATATGTATATGATTCATTGAAATGTCACTGACATATCTTGAGAATTGCTGAGCGCTGACGTTAGTGTCCTATTTTTCTAGCTGCTGAATCAAGCAATGCGAAAGGTTTGGTGTTCTGTGCCAACTTGTTTGTCAGCACAAGAAATCATCACACAGCTGAGCCAACAGCTTGATGACACAAACCCACAGATTTTAGGGTCGCCATTTTGTCGGTTTATTCCAGTACTTCATTGTAAGTCCGCTACACAGTCGTGCAGAAAAGGCAACATCGTTTTTTCATTCATCCTTGATCCTTTGCAAAGTGTTCGCAAGTCAGAGGCTGATATTGGCATCACCTCAGTGCATTCAGCACGTCACATGCAAAAACAGGTTTGTGAAGCAGGGCATTCCTTTTTTGGTTCAGGATTGGTATTGATTTGGTTTCATTTAGCTTCCTTTCACCAAATGTTGGCCTCAGTGGCCCACGGATTAGTATTTCCAGATCACTTAAACACATCGTAACTGACAGAGCCATGGCCGTCGAACTTACGTCGGATTTTTTCGACAATGTTGTGGTCAAAATGAATGCTGCGGTGGATAGCCTCTTGGCTCTCCTGCTCGAGGGGTTTGCCCGTTTGCCCACTACCACCCTTGAACTTCAACATCAGGAAGCAGGTCTGGCACAAGAATGATGCATACTACATTTCAAGACTACAACTTGTTTTGCGCAGAAGATATGTCATCGAACTGATTTATCATGGCTTCAAAGTGCACATGCATCTCCTCCAAGTTGGAATTTGCATTTCTAGCCACACTTTTCAGATAATCTGTTTGTCCCGGCAGAAAAGGCCTAAGTTTGAGTGGTCAACTGAGGTTTAGTGAGCGCCACAGGTACTGTGCAGCGTGCCAAGGCGCAATGTGTGAGTGTAAATGAAGATCATGAAGCACATGGCAGAGAGAGACCAACTGCTATCAATGAGAATTTGGCGAAAACCGGGGTACATGGCTATGAACGTGCTGGGAGAATTTGGGCGGTCAACAGCAATAAGAACACAATTGGCAAATATTGGCAAGAAAGTATACGATTTTGCACGGATGAGGCAGAAATTGAGCTTCTGCAGCAGGCAGTGCTGTTGTCGACGCTGAGACTCCAGACTCGTGACATTGCGTTGCATGTGACACTTTCTCCAGAGGATTCTGAGGACGGTTCCAATTTTTGAGTATTCATGAGATGCCACTCGGCAGGTTGAGGTGGCAAAAGCCTTCATGATCGCAGCTTGGATTCGCTCAGTCTTTGCCAAGGAGTAGGTAGGACCTCCATAGACTTCAGGTAGGACCTCTCAATTGAGACCGTTGGGAGAGCATTCCCAGGCAATTCTGTGGGAGTCCACTGATCGTGGAGCTTTGCAAGAAATCTTTGGAGGGGACCTGGCACGGGTTTGTCGTGTGAGGGACGCTTGGCTGGATTTCGTGGCAAGGCACTAGTTCACTCTTGTTCAATATTCTTCAAATTTGAAACTTGACTCTGTAGCTTGTTCATGCTCGTTCACTTTCACTTTGAAGATCTGTTGCCCATTGTTGAAACTGCAAAGTGCCTCTGGCACAGGGAGACCGCATGTCTTTTGGAGCAGCTTTGTGCCATCAAACTCTTGGAACCCCCATTTAGATTGATTGTTTGGTGCTCTCTTGTTCTGCTCCAGGCGGTTTTAGAGCAACTCCACCTTATGAAGCTGACAACAGGAACTCAGAGACTAACTCAGTGCTGCTTGGCAGGCTCACAAGCAGGATGTTCAACTGTAGAGACTACTGCACACTGCAGAAACTGCCACTGTTGTTGGAATAGCCGCGTTGAAGACAAACAAGAGAAACGTAGAACAACAGAGCGAATCTTGGTCAATCCTGATCTGTAGACATTTTGAAGCGTTGAAAAGAAGGTGAATATGTGTGGCGAGTACTGTATGAAGAGGGATCACTAGAGCAAAGCAGAGTTAGCAGAGGGGTCCATCCAAGATCGTGAAACCAAGGTCTCCTAGCATGTCAATCTATTCAAGATGTTCTCGCTGACCTTGGTACCTACCTCAGAAGTCAACTTGGTATGCTGCTCCATTCATTGAAAACATGGGAAAATTCGAGACTTCGAAATACTTCGAAGATTTTTGTGGATCTTTGATGATCTTTGTCACATCGATGCCACAGGCTTTTCGAATGCCTTGCGAAAGGTCCAAGACGAGCAAAGCAAGGCGCAAGATGTGCACGGGCGGCGGCACAGCAAGGCACAGCGAGGCACAGGCAGTCTTTGCCAGGCCATGGCCTCTCGATTTGCTGGGCAGCCGGAAGGACGCACCAATTTCGTCGCTGTCGCAGCTTTGAATCAGAAAGAACACAAAAAACAAGAACAGTGATGATCAATATCAAGAATATTAAAGATAGAAATGTCAATGCGATTAAGGTGTCATGAAGAGTTTGGAGATCAGTGTGAAATAGTGTGAAGCACTGCCCATGTCAGGAGCAGACGGTGCAACAGCGGCGCCGAAGCCAGTGTCATGGCAGTGAATCAATAATGCTTCGCACATGTTAACTGCGCAAATTAAGGTAAATGTAGTGCTCAACACAGTATTAAGGATGGTTACTAATCACTAATGCTTAATTAATCATATTATATTTTGATCAAACTTTTGTCAAGAGTTCAATGTCAGAATGCCTCAGCAGGGGACAGACAACAGCCAAATGCGGGTTGGTTGAGCCATATATGTTGCCCCATGGTGTTGATTCACGTTATATATGTTGAAAAGCGCTGTCTTGGTAGATCCTAGAGGCATGTTGCACCAGGATGTCGATGGCGAGCCTCAAGGCGTTGTCCGGAGGGATTTGTATGGATTTCTACGGGAGCAGCATCCAACTACGTTTGAGTGAGTACACTGATGAACTACCATCACTGACAATCACATACATCTGCAAATGTATACATTGAAATCTAGATCATGATAAAGACCTACACGTCGGCCGCTTACAAATAAACAAAAGAGTGATCAATATGCACGTATGTACATGGTCTGTGCATGTATACATATTTTAGACTATTTTATACCTACCATTCACTACCTACATTGATTTTTAAGATGTCGGGTTGAGTTGAATCTGCAGCCTTTCCGAGCATGATGTGGCTTACTCGCTCGGGTTTGGAAGCAGCAGGTACTGAAGAGACCAAAGAGCCTGTCAAAGAGAACAGAGTTCCTGGGCACATCCTATGCAGCATAGCCAAAGGCAACTAATGTGATGCTCTCTAAACCACCCGAAATGATCATGAATGATCATGAATGATTCAGATCATGATTTTTTACAGGGTACATTTGTGGACACCTCCATGTTTGACTTGTTTTCTCGGCAGCTTTGCCAATGGATGGCAGCATCCCACTCTGGCGCGAATCACTCTCGTAGATGCAGAACACACAAAAGTTGAGTTCCAAAAGCATTCAGTGTGCTGACCTATCCAAAAGGGAGAAGACAAATTGAACGATACTTGATTTACGACCAGTGGGTTACCCCATGGTGTTGATTCACGTTATGTTGAAAATCGCTGTCTTGGTAGATCCTAGAGGCATGTTGCACCCAGGATGTCGATGGCGAGCCTCAAGGCGTTGTCTGGAGGGATTTGTATGGATTTCTACGGGAGCAGCATCCAACCACGTTTGAGTGAATTCAATGATGAAGTATCCTCAAAAAGAATCACATACATTTGCAAAAAATACTTTCATTGAGCACGCAGGAAGTGCGGTTTTTGATTTTCGAAAATGCGGTCACTTGCAGCCACTTGCAGCCCCTCGAGTGACCGCAAGTGGCC
>VSDK01025684.1:157124-175174 GCA_009767595.1 Symbiodinium kawagutii | reverse complement strand
GGCCGCAATCAGGTGACCGCAAGTGACCGCTCAAGTGGCCGCAAGTGAGCGCAAGTGACCGCTGGAGCAAGTGACCGCTCAAGTGACCGCAAGTGGCCGCAAGTGACCGCAAGTGACCGCTCAATTGGCTGCAAGTGACTGCCAGTGACCAAAGGGACAGGTGGCCGTAATTGACCGGGTCTGTGGCCATGGAAAGTGTCAGCAATTCTCCACACCAGGCCACGGAAAATGTCAAGCAGTTTTCATTGTTCTCCGTTGCGGGTCACGGGAAGCGTGCCGTTGCTTGCCGGCCGAATGCTTGGAGGGAAAAGGTTCAAGATTGGGAGAGCATAGGAATTGGAAGAAATTCAATGCCTAAAGCAGAAAATATCCTCAGAGATTTTTTTTCGCAATAAGTTTCCATGATCAACAAATGAAAGATATCCTAAAATCAGATTGGATAATTCAAGTTTTTTTTCAAAGAACAAAGAACAATCCTTGGTAAAAAAATGATAAGATATTTGTTTTCGAGATAGGAAGGTAATTGTAGCTAAAAGAAAACATTTTACAGTTAGAGAAGGCAAAATAAGATAACAATAAGATTTCATTTGGTAAAAACACCACTTCATATTGAGAAACATACCTTGACATAAGTTGCCTTAAGGTAAGAAATCTCAACATAGGATAAGGCATCTTGAAACATTGGAATGAACATATATTGAGACAAGATGGGGTTTCTCGTGGTAAGAGAAAGTATCGTAAACAAGATAAGTATCTTAGAGCGAAAAACATATTTTGAGATAAGAGAAAGTGTTTTCAGGTAACACGCATACCCCATATCTTAAGTGGTAGCAAGACGCCCCCTTACCATTTCAGAAGGCAAATCAAAGAGTGAAAGGGGTCGAAAGATAAGGTATGATCGGGCACGATCAGTTAGGATAAGCTAAGATACAACATCTTCAAGAGGTTTGAAACAAAACAAGGCATGTCAAGGTACGAGAGATAGAGATAGCAAAATGTCACGAAAGTGATAAACAATTTATTTGAAGATAAGACAAGATAAGATACGGTAAGCTAAGATATGGTATGGTAAGATAAGATACAGTATTTGATAATATTACAAGAGAGAGAACACTTTAGGATGAGAAAACAAGCACGGAACTGTGTTCAGGTGGGGCGCGAGGCTTGATTCATCGTCAGAAGAACTCAGTTCGTACTCGGATCATACGGCTGGTGCGCAGAGCGCCTCTTCAGATTCAGATGGTCCTTTCTGAAGTAAGTCCAAGGAGTTGCCAGGGGAAGCCTCGTTTCAGGAACTTTTGACCGCGAGGACAGATTGCGGGGGAAAAGTTCCAGTGATGGATTCGTGTGCAGCAGCCTCCCGTTGCACTGTTTGTAAAAAGAATTGAAGAGTTTGAAAGGGTCTGTCCTTAGCATTGGAGTCTCTGTGGGCCTGTAAAAAAAAGTTCTTTGGGTAGTTCATGTTGGCAAGCTCTGAAGAGTAGGATTAGAACAATTCACACACTGCATGATACCTGCTGGTTCTGAGGATGTCACACCATGTCGGCGATCCGTCGCTCGCTTTGGTGGTCGCGACCGCTAGGGTGTTTTACAGGTTGGACTCAAGGTCAGGTCCCTCAGCAAACCACCGACTGTGTCCATGTCCGCAGCGCGAGCACCTTTGGGGCAGACCAGCTAGGCAATATAGGGACGACATTGGTTTTTCGAGCGTTACAGTAACCAAAGTCGCAGCTCAAGTTGTAAAGTTACCACATGAGTTCAGGGGTCAGAAGCCAACCAAAAGTTTTTTTGACGTAGCAGGACTAAAGCTGCTAGCCTACACCCCTGAGACACACTGCAGCCATGGATCTGGAAAGCTTCGCGAAACACCTCCGTGAAGCGGAGCGGTTGATCGCTGAGGAACTGACATTTGAAACGAGGGCCTGAGGTGATCATGTGTTTTTGGACCGCCTTTGGCGGCCCGAAAGGTACCGTCCGTACTGGCGGATCCGCAACTTGCTGATACGGATCAAGGTTCGACAAGTGCACCAAGAGATTTCTGTAGCAAAAACCACCAGCCAGGAAACCAGTGGCTCAGCAGCTAGCAGCCGCCAGCAACCAAAAGCCACGGAGCTGCCCAAGGAATCAAAAAGGCCTCGGCAGAGAAAGGAGGGAATTTTTGAGCCGAAAGGCGGAAAGAACCGAGAGTTTTACAAGGCCCGGTTTGGTACCGTCCGCAAGTGAGGCAGTGACAGCTCACGCTCTCCGAGCGAAAGAAGGAAAAGCAAACCTGCAGAGCAGGCGTCTGGGGCAGCAGACAGTGTGAAAGCAAAGAGTGCATGTCAGTCTGTTGAAACATGGTTGAGGTGGAAGTCGAACTCAGCTGTGCAGTGTCCCTCAGCTTTTATCGACGCTTTCTTTTGAAGCCGCATGGTCTGAACGTACTGACATTTCTGCCGCATTCTTTTGTCTCTGAAAAGTACATAAGTCAAAGTGTTCAAGGGCACAGCAGCAAGAGTAATTCGTTTCATGTTAGCCATCCATTTAAAACCAAGTAGCAAAACAAACACAGCAGATAAGCGTCTCTAGGAAGAAAAAAGCCGTAAGACAATATATACGTTACCGCCTTGGAAGAAATGGAAGCAATTCACTGAAAACACTAGAGTCCTCACAGCGGGGCCGTGCGGTCCAGGTCACCGGGCTTCACACTCGGCCAGGCGGGAGGTCAGCCAAACTGCACATAGCCAGCATGTAACGTCAGTCACTGCAAGTGACACAGGCTCAGGGACTGAGATAACGTCCAAGCGGCAGCCCTCGTTCCTGTGCCAGGACCTCCACAGCGAAGAGCGGCAGGGTTCCCAGATTGCATCCAGTTTTTCATGTTTTTTCATGGCTTTGAATAGGGCAGCACCCAGTTTGGCGGGCAAACCGCTCGTCCCTTTGGCGACTTATGGTCGCTCTTCCTTGTTCGGTCTCCCTCTCTCATAGCTAGGTCTCCGACACTTTGGCCGGCGGTCACCGCTGCAACAAGATGGTTTCATGTGTCACACGCATTGTCGTTGTAGCCCCAGCATGCCTGGCGACCCCTGTCGCTTACTCCTCGGACACTCCTCGGACACTCCTCTTCTTTCCCATGTCGTATGTCAAACGCATTGCATTTGTAGCCCCAGCATGCCTGGCGACCCCCGTCGCTTACTCCTTGAACACTCCTCTTCTTTCCCATAGTTCCTCTTCTTTGCTTCTCCTCCTGGCCGTTTATGTAGCCTGTGACCTTCTCAGTAATCAAGACGAAGAGATGAGACATGAGAGGGAAACAGATGATACTGCACACAGATAGCCAGGCACGTGTGCTTGCAGGCGCTCAAACTATGACCTTAGCAGAGATCAGGGCAGAGAGCTGAAGACATGAAAAAGGGGAATGCGATAAATGCTACATGTCATCCATGGTCAAATCACCCCAGACTGCATCAAAATGGTTCACGGGAGAATTCCAATAAAGCCTTTGTGATCGCTGCGGCCTCTGGCGCGAAGGCCGTGACGAGACCCTGCAGCAAAGACCCTTGCTACGCCAGTCTGGAACTAAAGAGTCTGTACACCACACAGTTTTCTCTCGAGAGTACCAACGAAGAGTCTTCTCCCTCGATGCACAGTGTGTGGTTCATGTGGGATGTGCCATCTCAGCACGTTCGATCAAACATGTGTCACTGCACCAACCTGCCGCACTTCACTGCAGCGCGGCTCAGGCCGGCGAACGACATCGCAAGGGAAAAAATCATATGCCTTAAGCTAAGGCAAGCGACCTCAAGATAAATTTTGGCAATTGTATTGCCAACAATGCACTTTAAAATGAAATCAACCATTTTCAAGATATGATATGAAAAAGGAGGTTGGACAACATTTTAAAGTCAAATGAAATAGAATATTTGACCGTAAGATTTTTCAGGGTGAGGTGAAACAAAAATTCTTCGGTAAAAACAAAACATCTTAAGGTCAGATAATATGTTAAGAAAAGGCACGGTGTGTTCAGATCACACAAGGTCACAAAAATGCCTTAAGAAGGAAACAAAATATCTTGCGACCAAATAAGGTAAGGACGGGTGCCTTCATGCAAAAAAATCAATGAGATCAGATTTCTCGAAATAAAATCCGACATTTAAAACTAAACAGTCTATCTTAAGATAGGCTCAGGCTCCTTGACCAAATTAGGATGACAAATCAGCATTTTCTTCAGATACGATATGATGAGATCCACCACCCTAAGATCAATCAAGCTGTCTTGAGATCAAAGATAGGATATGCGGAGGCAAAAATGTTATACCTTGGTTTAAAACATGCTGATAACAAACGAATGCTGCATCTCAAATAGGATAAGGTCTCTTAAGATTAGATATTTGAGATCAGATATGGTAAGATGACTTAAGGAAAGGCAAGGTGAATATAAGATAACATACTATACTTTTGGGTTAACACAGGCATCCCAAGATAAGAGAGCACAAGGCCAGAAAAAGAAAAAACATTGAAGGATCGGAAGGGAAAATGGGACGATTGATAGTTAAACAGACATCGTAAAAAAGGATTTACAAAGTCAAAGCAAGATATCCTAAGACGAAGGAACATATCTTGAGATGGGATAAGATAAGATATCTCAAACGAATACAAGAAAGTACTTTAAGGCAAAATACAAAGAATCCAGAGAAGGCCAAGATATTTTGAGATTAAATATGATTTCTCAAGACTAGAAATATTTCCTGGGATCAGAATATATAGGTTAGCGTAAATTTTCTGAAACAAGATATGTTATCATAAACTAGCCAGAGACACTTCAAAATGACATAAGGAAAAATCACATGCCTTAAAACAACGCAAGAATGCTTGAAGTATCATACAGTATCCTAAGATAAGATCTGACAAGGTTATGTAAGAAAAATTTTTGGTGAACATGATATTTCAAAATGAAAAAACATCTTAAGATCAGATACAGCAAGATAAAGGACTTTGAGATCAGAAAAAATCAGATAAAACACTTTTGATAGGATACGACACCGGAGGTCGGGACATGATAACTTCGAGAACTCATAGTATCAGATAGGGTGCCTTGTACTAAGAGAAGATACTTCAAAGATAAGATTGGATATCTTGAGTTGGGAGGAAATATCTTAGCAAATGATCCCAGGCGACCAGTGGCACTCGTGTTCTGAACATTGCCATGCGTTCACAATTTCCCGGAAAAATTCCAACATTTTCCGTGGCCGGTCTTGGAAAATGTTCGGCATTCTCCAAAGCTGAGCCTCTGAAATGAAAACCCTTGCAGTCATTTGTCGTCACTTCCGCCCTTCTGCCACCACAAGTGACCGCTCAAGTGACCGCAAGTGACCGCTCAAGTGGCCGCAAGTGACCGCAAGTGACCGCAAGTGACCGCTCAAGTGGCCGCAAATGACCGCAAGTGACCGCTGGAGCAAGTGACCGCAAGTGACCACAAGTGACCGCAAGTGACCGCTCAAGTGGCCGCAAGTGACCGCAAGTGACCGCTCAAGTGACCGCTCGAGTGACCGCTCAAGTGACCGCAAGTGACCGCTCGAGCAAGTGACCGCAAGTGACCGCAAGTGACCGCTCTGGCCAAAATCAATTTCCACTCTCTTTGCTCGCTCTCTGGAAATGTCGCGAGTCCATGCAAATCCGACTTGCTCAATGTCGCCTATGAAGTACAAAACGCAACACATAGAAATTGCGATTTTTCCATTTTTTCTCGATGTTTCTGTGCGGTACAGTCTGCAACAACATTGTTTGGTTTAGCGGCGCTGCCGCTCACTACATTCCCGTTGCCAAAATTGGACGTTGCTTGAAACAAGGTGCTCCGAACAGTTGTGGGGCGGACCATTGTGGAGCCAGCGCATTGGAACACCATGCGACAAATCAGTGTCAAATTCGGTGCAGAAAAAATTCTGCATCCAACAGGCCGATGGATTAGGAATATTTTCCAAAGACAATTTTTCCTATGTAGGCGTGTTTGCCCTGATTTGGACTGATGATCGATGGCCAGCAACTCCCACTTGGCGGAATCCTGTTCAGCATCCGTGGGAAAATTTGAACAAAAAACCTTTCTGGCGACGAGGGCGTCCACAAGTAACGACGCGGTCAACCAGTGCCCGCCGTGCAGTTTTGTGGCATACCGCCGGAAACGAATATGTCATTGTTCACGAATTGTATCCTTCTTGTAATTTTGTTTGCGGATGACCCTGGTCACTTCATAGTAGATTTTTTTTTGGGGGGGGAAAAACGTGGCAACTCAAAATTGCAGCGGCCACCTTTGGATTTCAGCATGTCTCATGCCATGCTGTTTGGCGTTGCCGTGGTCCCCCATGACCCAAATGCGATTGAGAAAACTGGACGTGATCCACAGACAAACGTTACGTTCGACAGCCAGTTTGCCAACGAAAAACTGGCATGATACAATGCCGTGAATAAAAAGTCAAATGGGCGCTGCCATGGCAATTCGTGACATTGCAAAATTTGAAAGCGCAATTGGTTCATAAATATTTTTTGGCGGTCAAGTTGGGGCTTTTGATTTCTGAGCGCGGCGTTGTTTGGAATTCTGGGACTCCGCTGGCAAACAGTTCAAAATCATCTCGGAACGAAGACATGGGAAATTAGCCGGCGAAGGTTTGCCATGTTTCGTTTGAATAAACCTTACCAAATCAGTGACAAGCTTTTATTGCGCCACTCCGCGCCAACATTGCGGAGAGAAACATCCGTTTGTGTTTCATACGCAACAAAGTTTTTCAATTTTCTTCCCATTATCCATGTTGCCCGTGGTGAATTTTTCTTCATGGTGTTTCACTTGCAGTCGAATAGGTGCAAAAAATGTTAGAAAAATGTACTGGGCATTCAAAGATAAAAATTGTTCATTGTGCACAATTCCCCCGTAAAATGAAAAAGGTAAAACCAGTTTGTGTCACACAGCCGGGCGTGTCCATGCCAAGAAAAAATTGAAACTTCTGCCGCGAGCACATTCCCAAACCACGCGAGCACCCACACTGATCCGAAAAACGCACGGCCCTTTTTCTCCAAATACTTTGGGAACCATTCGCGCGCGGGGGCACGACTTGCGCGATTGAAATTCAAACTAGTACGGGGGCGATTTTTTTTTTTGAAGTGCGACATCCTTCGTGTGAAAACCGAAGGAAGCGGAACCCCCGTGGAAATTCAAACAGGCAAACCGTTGTCGCCAAGTGTTGTCTTACAATTTGCCTTGCGTCCACTGCAATCCTGGGCGGGGCAACTTCGGAGCCAAGATTGTTTCAATCTTGACAACACTCCCCGCCCTGTTTTTCAATACCCCCTAATGCATCCTTCAAACATCTTGTGGAGTGATTCTAATGGTTTCGAATTGAAGAGGAAGGAATCCATCGAGCAGGAAATCCAAAAAAATATTTTAGCATTGCTAAGCGAAGTGGTTAGTTGTAAAAGATAATCAAAACCAGAACTCTTCAACATTTGGATCATGAATCTGGTATACGGTATTGCTAAATGAAATAGCTGATTCTTCAACATGATTTTGACCGGAAATCATCCAACATCTCGATCGTGAGTTCAGTGTTTCAAAATGAATTTTCGAATGGTTAACATCAAGTCGAAAAATTAGAGGCCATCAAATAAACATAGTTCACTTAGGGGTTTAAAACAAATATTTTCCTTACAACAAATCAGGTGGCAAGGCCGCCCTTTTGTGAATTTGTTTTTTTAATTTCCGGATGAGGCTTTGTGTAAATTAGGAGCTGATCAATTGAGGGCTGAAAAGGTTTTTTTTCATCAATTTCCGGATAGGGTCTAAAATTAGGCTCGGGCTCAGACTAGAGGGTGTGAGGTTTCAAGGCTACCATTTTTGTGACAATCGCGAGGTGGATTTGTTTTTTAAATTTCTGGTTAAGGCTTTAAATGAGGAATTGATCAATTGAGGGCTGAAAGTTTTTTCGTGCCTCCAACATCCGGATCATGAATTTATTGTAGCTAAATGAATTGCCTATTTGTTAGGATTTGATCGAAAAATTGGAGGCCATCAGATAAATATATTTTGTTTACGGGGTTTGAAACAAATATTTAGAGGGTGTTAGGGTATCCTGCGCCCTAAATGGGGGCCGCCTACGGGCATGCAGGCTCAGACTCACACTAGAGGGTGTCAGGTTTCAAGGCTGCCGCCTTTGTGAGATTGACTTCATTCATTTTCGGGACAGGGTTTTAAATTAAGAATTGACCAACTGAAGGCTGTAAGTGTTGTCACGCATCCAACATATGGATCATGAATTTAGTGTTGTTTAATGAATCGCCAAACTTTTCGGGCCTCAATACCGGGGGATTGAGCACCATGGAAATGTATGACAACGACAATTTTTCCTCGTAAACATGCCCGCACAATTTGGTTGGAGGAACCGTGAAGAAAGGACAACAATTAAATGTAAACATATTTTCTTGGAGAAATCGTTGTGTGCCATTTGTGCAAGGTTTTCCTGCAAAGACCCCACTGGAGTCGGCCACAACTTCTATAAATTTTTAATTTCTTTGTTGGAACCATGCTCTCCTCCTCTTTTCTGATTCCTTGCATTCTTTCGGCCACAACTTTGTCCGACGTCTCTGTAAAATATGGTTTGGCAAAATTCATTCGAAACCAGTTGGAAAAATCAAAGTACAAAGTCCTTGCAAAACTTTTGTATGCGAAATTTTTTTGACAAAATCAGAAAAGCACTTTTCATAGGAATTTGCCCTGGATTCTGATACGAAACCCCCACGCAAGATCAGGCCTCTGGGCAACATGAATGCGGCAGCGCTTTTGACAAGATCCTGGCAAAAAAAACAGCAGGAAACAATTGGCAGGGACAGGACTTCTGAAAGTCATACGTGATTGAAAGATTCAATGATTGCCCCCCCCCAACAAGGCTCAATTCCTCCCAGGGTCGTTGCATGTTGCGGTTTTCCTCAACAAAATGAATGAATGCTTTATCGTGGGTTGTTTTCTCAGTCAAGCCTTTTGCCATTCAGCTAAGTTAATGTGTGTTGGTTTGGGGGGGTCGCTATTTCAAGAGAGTTGTGGCACATGACTTTAATCCAGAAAAATGCAAAACATATGCAAAAATGTGCAAAATTATGCAAAATAAGCCATTGACACTGCAGGCGCCAATGACAATAGTTATGCTGCATGCGTGTCTGGATCAATTGTGACATTAAAAAATAGACTTGATCCAGGTGATTGGTTTGCGATTCTTGGGGTGCATCGCTCTGAGGGAGATGGTTGACAAACTATATACCTGATCAAGTGCAACTTCAAGATTTGGTTTTCCAAGTTTGGTACAGCTATGGTTTTGTTTTGGCTGCCATGACCCACGCACAGCGTGAGTCTTAATAGAATCGAGTCGAGTCGAAGCCTGTTAGCCACAAAAGCTGCCCATTTAGGGCACAGGCGGTGAAACTGCAAAAAACATTTTGAGTCTTAATAGACAAGAAATGATGTACACTGTGAAGCCAAGGTCAATGCAATGAACCTGGCTTTAGGATCATTGCGCTGCATGCCCAAAGATGCGCAACATTTGCGTCAGTCAAGTTCATAAGAACCGTACTGATCCAGGTGACTGGTGTACAATATGGTTCAAAGGAAAAATGGAAAAATTAAATTGAAAACACAGATGCATGATTTTGGTGAGGTCGAATTTGTTCAACATGGCTGAAGGTTGCTCAGCACATTTCTAGATTGTTCAAAATATTTCAACCAAACTCAAAATATCTCGAGAAGGCTTAAACTTTATTGGGAAAAAATGCCCACAAATGCTTAGGATTGATCGAATTGCTTACAAATGTTCAAGACGTTCAAAATTGCTCAAAAATTGCTCACAAATTTCAAACATTTCCAAACTGTTCAAGAATGTTCAAATTTGCTAAAGCAAGCAAATAAACATTCTTGAATCAAAAAAACAACCCAAACTTTTGATTTATCATGATCGATCTAGCTTTTGATAAACCACCATCAGTTCAAGCAGAAATAGGTGGTAAAACATCACAAGTAGGGGTTTTGTCAATGTTGGTCTCCCGATTAACCTCTTACAACCGGTTCTAAGCCTTAGTGAACCCTATTGGACCACCGTGGAACTGGTGACTTGCCTAAAATCAACATGTCCAGGGTCCCAGGACCTGCGTATGATACACCAAAAAATGTGGCATCTTGAGCATCTTCATCACCAATGCGCAACGTCCTGAAAAGGACTGGTGACAGGTCTCCGAGCGTGATTGATCAGAAAGTTGAAGTGGAATTGTGACAGGACCGGTCTGACCTTTAGATATCTAGCGCCAAGAAACCTTCACAAAGAAACTTTGGTACATGGAAAATGGGACATGCAAGTATACCTCGGCAAAATGCCTGGTAATTCATCCAATCAAATTTCTAGCAGCTACATCGAAACCTTGACGAAACATTATGGTGGTTCCAACCCTTGGCTGATTTTCCCTGCAGAGTCTACTATCCATCAAGTTCTTCAAAATCAGAAACACACCCCTACTGATCTAAACCCTACTGACGCACCATGCGCATTAACCTTGGTGAGCCATGCTAGCTTTCGTCACCCACCCCTGGCCTCAAACCTACGCATTCCGAAGCTTAGCCGCCGGTCTCTATGACGCTGGTGAGATGACCTGGTGAAAATTGCGCGTTGCCAGGCCAGTTCCAAAATGCACTGGTGGACGCAGTACGTGGTTGAACATTTTCAGCAAAACTTGTTGCACTTAAAAACAACCTAAAATGATTAATCTAAACGTTTTCAAAACAATGGCCCGCATGTCTCGCCAACTTGCATGTAGTTCACTCAAATCGAACAATTGAATGTGTTGAACCAGCAAAACCAGACAATTTAGAATGGATAGTATGTTCAAAACAAAAATACCAAGTAAGTATGTGGACTATTCAAAGTCTGATGGTTACATGTCGTTATAATTATTTGCTAGTGCGTTTCGAAAAGGGCCAGTCATATCTCAGCAATTCCGCCCCGGATAATTCGCAGAAATGGTCGAACATGCCTGAGAAAATCGTTCAGTTTTTTGGGGAATAGTTCCAGACACATTTTACGAATGAGTTCCGGTAATGTTGTTCGTTGTGTTGGTCCTTGCATTGTTTTCGTTCTTGCAAGAGATCTTGGATGCCTTTTGTTTGCCGCATGTGACATGAATATGAAGTGGTTGGATGGGATCCTTCCAGTCCGTGCACGCTCTTCAGGACAGTTTGCTCATTCTCAAATTTTTTTGAGGGCCAAGGACGTAAAATGCAATCATCCAAAATAAGATGATGCTTATCCAACGATTTCCATCCACTTTATGTTTGTTTTTTCCCTGTTGGTTTTTGCACTGGTGTAACTTGAAACTTGCATGAACAGCTCTGTGAGGGTCAAAGTGATCACTTGGACAACTTCCTAACGGGCGCAGGTTTAGACTGTCAATGATGTGGTGTGGCAAGCCGGATCCACAAACCTGACACCATTAGCCAGCACTTTGAACACTGGTCGGCCCATGAATTAAAAAACAACATATGACCTACGCGGAGCACTGGTTCAGCAAGGTTTCCAACTTGATTGCAACAAAATGTGCAGGATGAAATCTGGGAGTCTGAGATTTTTATCCTGAAGCACTGGTTCAAAAAAAACAACTTGATTGCAGCAAAACTTGCAGTATAAAATCCACAGGTATGACTCGACTTTATTTGGGAACACGGGCTCAGGAAGGGCAACTTGATTGCAACAAGACGTGCAAGATAAGATCCGGAGGTCTGAGCTTTTCATCTTGGTGGCTACTGGTTGACGCAGGGTTTCAGTTTCAACTGTGGCAAAACGGCAAAACGCATCTGGATACCAGCTGCTATAAGACTGCTCACGGATGAACTGCGAGCAAAAAGGTGGGGAGAAAGAAAAAAATCAAAACATACAATGCAAGATGCCATGCAAAAGTCTGAGGTTTTTATTATCTGAGCTTCAACTTGCTTGCGGCAAGACGTGCAAGATGAAATCCAGCAACCCATTTTCTGAACCACTGGATGGGAACAACGGGAGCCATGCCAAACAGCAGATAGCAAGCAAGTAAAAATCTGAAAAGTGTGTAGCATTTTCGCTTTCGGCGCCTCTGTTCAAAAACAGTTGTAGTTTTCAAGTGTTCCACCTCGGACTGTGCATTTTGTAGTTCTTCCTCTCCCTCTCCCCGCCTTCTGTCTTTCTCTCTCTCTCTCTCTCTCAATCTCCCTCTCCCTGTCTCTCTCTCTCTCTCTCCCTCTCTCTCTCTCTCTCCTTCTCGCTCTCCCTATCTCCCCTCCCTCTCTCCTCTCCCCTCGCCCCTCTGCCTCTCCCTCCCTTTGTTGGTCGTTCTTCTCGTTATTCTTCATTGTGGCCATTTTTAAGAATCCAAGTCCTAGATTTTTTCAGCCCAAAGTACAATGCTGCGCCGCCGCCATTTGCTGCCACTCGAGGCCTGTTTTGCATGGAGCAGCACTAAAAACACATAGAAACACCATGCAACTACACTTAGACCAGGCAACTATGGCAAGTACATACCTGCCCTAGCCATAAAAGCCTACAGCAGCAAGGTCTCACCAGAACCACCGTAGTTGAAAGCCGGGGCATGGGTCATGGCTCGTGCTGGACGGCGCGGCGTTGACACTGAGGCCTTACCCGGAGTGAAACTTTTTGTAGCGTCCACCGGCTGGCCGTACAAACCAACGCATGCTCCGAAATCGCCCTTGCTCGTGTTCACGGGCGTGCAGGAAGCGCCATATCTGTCAGAGAGTGGCCATATTTGCAGGAGATATTCGGAGCTCTTCCGCAAAGTGGCCAAACCCAGTCAGGACAATATTTTCCTCATCGATGTGTCACAGATTGGAACACCTGAAGAGTGGCGCTCTGAGGTCAAGAATCCAGGCAAAGCAATGAAAATGTTGGTGAAATGGTTCGCTAAATTCAACTGTGTGGATGCTACAGTCTTGGCGCACGGGGATGAAGCTGGATTGATTGTCAACTTGTTGGAGTCACCGATGGTTGGCACATCCAAATTTGCAAAAGCCTTGCTGCTCTCCGGCCAGAGTGCTGCTCCAGTGCAACGCAAATTTGTGGAAAGGCTAAGTTCTATAACCATTGAGATGGTGGAACCTAGGCCAGAGTCCATTGCCAAAGCTTGGAGAGGCCCCAATGACGAAGAGTACATCGAACCATCTTTGGATGACTTGTACTTTATGATGGTTGAATTTCTCTTGGACCCTCGGTCCAAGCAACTGGTGCAGAAGGCCAAGAACATCACTTCCATGGTCACAATTCCCATTAGTGACATTAGCTTGCACAAGGAGGAGGCAGCCAAGGCTGTTGCAGCCAGTGGTGAGGTGCACGGACGGGGCAAATTTGAAGTGCTCTAAGAGTGTCACAGTGTGATCTTTCCCCACGAAGAAACAACGGTCATTCAATACTCGCCAAATTCTGCACTTCTGCAAGTTGAAAGATTTCAGGATGTTTCAGTTACACAAGATGTTCAAACGGGAAGGTTTCATTGTCGCAGATAGCCAAACAACCGAGTAGAAACATAATTCCCATCCCTGAGATGTTTCAGGGCCCCGCATCATTGCTCAGACCCAGATTCATCTGACTAATTGTAGCTCATGGTGGTTTGCGAGGCATAAGCAGCAGCAACAGGGGGTTGTACCATCATGAAACCTGTTTGCGCCTGATCAGTTTTCTCGATGCCCAAATCTGCATTTGTTGCTCCAAAGGTTTATGTCCTTTCTCAAGGCCCAACATGATTGCTCGCAGGTGCCTGGAGTGGTTGGCGCAGCAGTGCAAAACATTCAGACTCACCATTTGTCCTTGGGAATGTCATTTTCGGGTTTAGTTGTGCAAGTTGTGGCCGTGATTTCGGATGGGCCACCAGCTCGCATGATGCTGGCAGACACCGTGGGATGTGTAGAAGCCTTGGTGCCCAGGGAGGCCAAAGCCGAGATGACCCGTGGGCGGCTGGTGTCTGTGACCGGCTGGGTCACCACCGTGAGCGGTCGAATCTTCATCGTCGTAACCAAGGCGACCACTGGAGCATTGAGAGAAGGCTATGAAGCGGTCAAACCAGGTTCGCGCAACACTTCTGAAAGAGCCCGGCGCTATGGACTTCTGTTGTTGAGAGGGTCCAAATGTGTTTTGTCTCGTCAAGGTCCGACGGTGTCAGTGCCTTGTGGAGAAGCGAGCAGCTTTGAGACTCCAGAGCAAGCAGCTACAAGGGCTGCTTGCGAGGCTTGTGACATCTATCCAGATGAGTTCGTGATTCTTCGAGATGTTGCCCCTGCAGTCGTCTACGAGAAAGTTGAGGGTGGGCCACCAGCAGTTGTGACCATTTTCGCCGCATTGGCCACCAACCCACCTCCACCAGGCAGTGAGGAATTCGAATCGGAAGATGAAGACGATCTCTATGACTGGTTTCCCTTCGAGCGTGCCATGTCCCGATTGAACACCCCACACGAAAGGAAAGCAGTGGCCAGACTTGCCGAAAGTGCCACAGAAGCCGTGGATGAGGGGATCATTGTCCCTGAGTACCCGTTGTCGTTTGGTCCCAAGCCCTCTCCAGTAGAAACTGCACCTGTCGTGCAGTCGGTGCCACTTTTAGCTCCATTGAAGCCGAAGGATCTGGTACCTGTGACGGTACTGAGTGGTTTTCTGGGTGCTGGAAAAACCACTTTGCTGAAGCGTCATTCAATACTCGCCAAATTCTGCACTTCTGCAAGTTGAAAGATTTCAGGATGTTTCAGTTACACAAGATGTTCAAACGGGAAGGTTTCATTGTCGCAGATAGCCAAACAACCGAGTAGAAACATAATTCCCATCCCTGAGATGTTTCAGGGCCCCGCATCATTGCTCAGACCCAGATTCATCTGACTAATTGTAGCTCATGGTGGTTTGCGAGGCATAAGCAGCAGCAACAGGGGGTTGTACCATCATGAAACCTGTTTGCGCCTGATCAGTTTTCTCGATGCCCAAATCTGCATTTGTTGCTCCAAAGGTTTATGTCCTTTCTCAAGGCCCAACATGATTGCTCGCAGGTGCCTGGAGTGGTTGGCGCAGCAGTGCAAAACATTCAGACTCACCATTTGTCCTTGGGAATGTCATTTTCGGGTTTAGTTGTGCAAGTTGTGGCCGTGATTTCGGATGGGCCACCAGCTCGCATGATGCTGGCAGACACCGTGGGATGTGTAGAAGCCTTGGTGCCCAGGGAGGCCAAAGCCGAGATGACCCGTGGGCGGCTGGTGTCTGTGACCGGCTGGGTCACCACCGTGAGCGGTCGAATCTTCATCGTCGTAACCAAGGCGACCACTGGAGCATTGAGAGAAGGCTATGAAGCGGTCAAACCAGGTTCGCGCAACACTTCTGAAAGAGCCCGGCGCTATGGACTTCTGTTGTTGAGAGGGTCCAAATGTGTTTTGTCTCGTCAAGGTCCGACGGTGTCAGTGCCTTGTGGAGAAGCGAGCAGCTTTGAGACTCCAGAGCAAGCAGCTACAAGGGCTGCTTGCGAGGCTTGTGACATCTATCCAGATGAGTTCGTGATTCTTCGAGATGTTGCCCCTGCAGTCGTCTACGAGAAAGTTGAGGGTGGGCCACCAGCAGTTGTGACCATTTTCGCCGCATTGGCCACCAACCCACCTCCACCAGGCAGTGAGGAATTCGAATCGGAAGATGAAGACGATCTCTATGACTGGTTTCCCTTCGAGCGTGCCATGTCCCGATTGAACACCCCACACGAAAGGAAAGCAGTGGCCAGACTTGCCGAAAGTGCCACAGAAGCCGTGGATGAGGGGATCATTGTCCCTGAGTACCCGTTGTCGTTTGGTCCCAAGCCCTCTCCAGTAGAAACTGCACCTGTCGTGCAGTCGGTGCCACTTTTAGCTCCATTGAAGCCGAAGGATCTGGTACCTGTGACGGTACTGAGTGGTTTTCTGGGTGCTGGAAAAACCACTTTGCTAAAGCACATTCTTCAAAATGTAGATGGTCTGAAGGTTGCAGTGATTGTGAATGACATGGCCGCTGTCAACATTGACGCCCAGTTTGTCATGGCTGCAGATGTGCAGCAAAAACTTGAGAAGGTCGTCGAAATGAGCAATGGATGCATCTGCTGCACCCTGCGTGAGGATCTATTGAGCGGCATCGTTGAGCTGACACAGCAGAAGAAGTACGACTACATTGTAGTGGAGTCTTCTGGTATCTCTGAGCCCCTGCCTGTGGCTGAGACCTTCACCTTTGATGACAAGTCCAGTGGCCTTCTGTTAAAGGACGTGGCCCGTCTGGACACCATGGTGACGGTGGTCGACGGGGCCAACCTCTTTGCCAACCTCGAATCTTTGGAGACGACCAAGTCTACCGGTCAAGCCGCTTATGAGGGCGATGAGCGTCAAATGGCGCAGCTCCTGGTCGACCAAATCGAGTTTGCCAATGTGATCCTGGTCAACAAGTGCGACCTTCTGTCTCCAGAACAAGTTGCAGAAATCAAAGCAGTCATCTCACGCATGAACACTGAAGCAGCTGTTTTCGAAACGACCCGCTCAAACATCAGTCTGTCCAAGGTGTTGAACACACAACGCTTCACCATGGATGGTGCAGAGAAGCACGAAATGTGGCTCAAAGAGGCCAGGATCGGTGAGCACCAGCCAGAGTCGGTGGAGTTTGGCATTCGGAACTTCATCTACAAGCGACGCAAGCCATTCCATCCAGGACGATTCGCAGAGTTGTTGAACACCACAGGGGGCCTCCCAAATGTGTTGCGAGCCAAAGGCTATGCATGGATCGCTTGCCAGGAGGGCTATGATTTTGTTTCCATCTTTGAGGCAGTAGGTTTCTTGCGATATCTGCGGCAGGGTCAGCCTTGGTGGGCAGCTGTTGAAAAGGACTTGTGGCCTGATGGCCTATGGGAGGACTTGAAAGCTTTGTGGGTTGAACCTCATGGAGATCGAGCGCAAGAGATCGTGTTTATCGGAAGGTTTGAAGATTCCTCGTCCATCGAAGCCTTGTTGGATGCCTGCCTCCTAACTGACGAAGAGATGTCTTTGGAGACTTGGAACTTTGAAGGCCGCGATCAACTGCCATGGCAGCAGTCCGCTGAGCATGAGGACCATGAACACCATGAACACCAACACCATGATGCAAGTGGGCCGTACCCTGGTCCCAAGCCCTCTCCAGCAGAAACTGCACCTGTCGTGCAGTCGGTGCCACTTTTAGCTCCATTGAAGCCGAAGGATCTGGTACCTGTGACGGTACTGAGTGGTTTTCTGGGTGCTGGAAAAACCACTTTGCTAAAGCACATTCTTCAAAATGTAGATGGTCTGAAGGTTGCAGTGATTGTGAATGACATGGCCGCTGTCAACATTGACGCCCAGTTTGTCATGGCTGCAGATGTGCAGCAAAAACTTGAGAAGGTCGTCGAAATGAGCAATGGATGCATCTGCTGCACCCTGCGTGAGGATCTATTGAGCGGCATCGTTGAGCTGACACAGCAGAAGAAGTACGACTACATTGTAGTGGAGTCTTCTGGTATCTCTGAGCCCCTGCCTGTGGCTGAGACCTTCACCTTTGATGACAAGTCCAGTGGCCTTCTGTTAAAGGACGTGGCCCGTCTGGACACCATGGTGACGGTGGTCGACGGGGCCAACCTCTTTGCCAACCTCGAATCTTTGGAGACGACCAAGTCTACCGGTCAAGCCGCTTATGAGGGCGATGAGCGTCAAATGGCGCAGCTCCTGGTCGACCAAATCGAGTTTGCCAATGTGATCCTGGTCAACAAGTGCGACCTTCTGTCTCCAGAACAAGTTGCAGAAATCAAAGCAGTCATCTCACGCATGAACACTGAAGCAGCTGTTTTCGAAACGACCCGCTCAAACATCAGTCTGTCCAAGGTGTTGAACACACAACGCTTCACCATGGATGGTGCAGAGAAGCACGAAATGTGGCTCAAAGAGGCCAGGATCGGTGAGCACCAGCCAGAGTCGGTGGGGTTTGGCATTTGGAACCTCATCTACCAGCGACGGAACCCATTCG
>VSDK01025684.1:130369-150376 GCA_009767595.1 Symbiodinium kawagutii | reverse complement strand
CCTGCCGGCGCCTGCCGAGGTCGCCTACGGGGAAGGCGATGTCGAAATTCCTTCAGAGGTCGAAACGCCACGGCCGCCGATGATGGTTGGTTAATGGCTGTATATTAACGAGAAACAGTAGGGGTACAAGCAGCAAACTAACAAGGACGGATGATGGGCGATGGACGATGGACGATGGACGATGGACGATGGATGATGGATCATGATGATGGTGATGGTGATGGTGATGCTGGCGACGCTGGCGACGCTGGCGACGCTGATGGTGACAGTGATGTTGCTGATTTCATCGCTGGTTCGCTGTGTCGTTGTGGTCTCAGGTCGCGAGACCGCTGGGGTGCTGATGCCAAGGCGCGGCCGGGGAGCTGTGCCAGCTGGCCTTTTGACACCTTCGCACGCCAGGCCGTGGGTTTGTTGTTGGACATGGACGGCACCTTTCTGAGATGCTTCAACGTGTGAAGCTCGGAGTTGCTTCAGCCAGCCATAGCCATAACCAAAGTCATAGGCATAGTCAGCCATGAGTCACCATAGTCACAACAGGACAAAAGTAACCAGCCATAGCCATAACCAGCCATAGTCACCTCTAAGATTGTGCCCATGAGCTTACCATGGCATCACCATGGCGTCCGTAGCTAGGCCAGTCCCTTCTGCAAGAGCTCAGCTCCGAAGGCAGCTACAGGACTTGAACCAAAGATTCGCACGGAAAAGCGATTCATTTTTGAAGGCAATGTGTTGAGTTCTACAGTTCTGCTATGATCTGCTGTTAGGCATTGTGTTCTTTCAACTCCCTTGACATCTTGAGCCAATCAGAGCTGAAGTGTAAAACCTGCCCACCGTGGCAGGGTCTCATAACGGTGCTGGGCGGTCCAAAGGGCATCAGACGAAGCTTCAAGGCGAGCGCGATGGATGGGAGGCTGTAGTGGTATGGAGCACTGCCACCATGCTAAGCCACCAAAGGCTGATGGTCATGAATAGCCACCAAATGTTATTAATGGTCAGTGATTAATAGTTAATAGAAGGCTTGATAGACTAAATAGCTTAATAGCCTTATAGTAATTGAAAGCCATTTCATGCCTTTAAGAACTTGTATGCAAACGCCATACGTGACTATAAGCCATCACTCAAACACTGCCATTGGTGAAGTCTACAAACTATTAGTGACTACCATGATTAACGTTTTGCACCAGTACTAAAATCCCCAGAAGCGAGTTTCGCTCGCGGTAAAACCAGCGGCTAGATCCACGGGCATTAGTACAGTAGGTTGCCTGCTTTCAGATCGCAAGTTTGATTGCTTACCAATCGGTTGACTGTCATGTAAAACGGTTGACCCATCATACGCCACCATTATCTGGTTGGTGGTTTCAAAACATTTCTTATTTTCCCTAGCAGTTATTGACAATCGGTTGGTTGACTTGCGCACATTTTTCATGACGGTGTGGTGAGCACCGCCACCCAGTAATCATCATAATCAAACCATTCTTACCTTATATAACCATTATTAGCCATTATTAGCCATATCTATTCACTATTGGCCATTACAATCATTACATCAACCATTATTAGCCATGATTAACTGTTATCAAGCATGTGAAACCATCATTATCAAGCCACTAGTGAACCATGGGTACATATATAACCACTATTGGTTCAGGAGGCGTTCCAGAGCCAAGGTGTGCCCTTGCTGGAGGCGCGGATCCACAGGCAGCAGCAAGGGTTGTAGATACGCGGTTTGTAGATACGCGGATATATATATATATATATATATGTATATATATATATATATATGTATATATATATATTTCTTTATTTATTAAAATATTTGCAAATATATGTTTAAGAAATATTTCTATATATCTAGTAGATATCAAATAAACAAATAAATATATAAATGAATAAATGAATAAATAGATAAGTATATATAAATATAATATAGAATATTTTGAAATATTTGTTCTTTGTATTTAAATCTGTATCAGATATAAAGATGCATAGATAAAGAAATGAAATAGTTTGAAAACATGCACACACACACACGCACATATATATATATATATATATATACAAGTCTGTACTTATTTTCATTACACGTATGCATGTAAGTGTGTATGTGTGTCCAAAAATGTCAATTTTGACATTTCGAATTGTCATCGTTGCAGCACAGCTGGTTGATCATGGCTGTTTCCGATCTTATCTGAGCGTTTTTCCATCAGCCAATAAGATATCTGGTTGGTGATTGTAAGGGAGTATTAATCCTCGTTATGTAATGATAGGGGATATTCACCAACAACAATGGTTAGACAACTACTAGTTGGTGGTTTGATTGGCATTTTTTATTTCCCCAAATGTATTAGCAGTTTGGTTGGTCGGTTGGTTGGCTGGCTGGCTGGCTGGTTGGCTGGTTGGTTGACAAGCAAATTTTTCAAATGGTTGGTTCAACCACCAATCAGATAAAATCTTACGGTTCAGAGATAACGTGATAGTAAACATATCACCTTCCAGGAACATATTTCGGAGGCTCATGATATATCAGCCAATCCAATGTTGCCATTTCATCTGCTTGACGAACTAACCTGACAAAATCAAATATAGCCTAGGAAAATGCATCATCCGATCCTATTTATCTATCTCCCCATCTGCCTTTCGAATCCTTTGTTCTATCCCATCCCATCCCATCATTTGATCTAAAGCTGTCCCACATATTGACGCGTCTCCCTGTTGCATCCATGCCTGGGACCTATGTGTTAGTAGAGAGTGCAGTTTGCCCTGTGCTCGGACTTAATCCCTCATGAGGACCCTGCCCAGAGTACAAATAGAGAATTGTCCAAGCTATCCCATACCCATGCTTGCCATGAGCATCACGTATCATATCCGTATCCATATCCATCCTCCTCCTCCTCATCACCATCATCACCGTTGTCCAATCTTGCCGTCGTTCGGAGGTTTCTTTAGGATCTGAGGAGCAGATGGCCCATGCCTGTGAGATTCTTGGTCCCTGGCGTGTACTGACGAGCGCTTGGGGGTATTTATTCCTCTGCCATGTTGGGTGGGCATTTTTCATAGGTCACTGGAGGTCCATAGGACGTGTACCTCCTGGGGCGAGGCAACGATGTCAGGGTCGTGCCCTGGAGCCTTTGAGTTTCGACTGGGTGAGCTTGTGCCTGGTTGGGTGGTCATTCTTGGTTGGTTGGTTGGTTGGTTGGTTGGTTGGTTGGTTGGTTGGTTGGTTGGGTAGTGAGGATGCGATTTCGTTGTCAGACGCTTGGTAGTCCATGCGCCGAGGTGTGGCACATTTGAGATTGCAGGCAGGGCCTTGGAAGTCATGCTAAAGCTGTCATTCCCTTGCGGCCATTGACGAAGTGCCAGGATGATGCTGGCCTACTTCGTGCGGCGGTCAGCGATTTGTTACATCTTGGGTCTGAGCCCCAGATGTCACGGTGGCTGGTGCTTCACCAGCTGGATTCTGGGGTTTACAGCCCAAGAACTTAATGCCGCCATATTAGGCTGTGAGAATAAAGACTCCAATAGCATCGCGCCCTCTTTTTTAGGATAACCGGTATAATCTTTTTCATTACCACCGTTAAATCACGTAGAGTGACTCAATCATCCTTTTGAACCAATCGAACCATAGGTGTGATTCAATCATCCATAGTAATCACCCATCAAACGTGTAAGCACCGCTCCAAGCACCGTAGCCACCCACATGGCACGCCCTCCGACAAGCGCTGCCTCCGCGCACGCTGAGGCGTTCGGACTACGAGCGCCTCTTTCGAGCCACAGAAGCCGTCGCGCGTCGTTTGTCGTGCAGGAAGCGCTGACTTCGCTGCTGGTGGTGATGGTGGTGCTGGTGGTTGGTAGCGGTAGCTGTTGAGAATGCTTGTGAATGGAATAGCTGATAGTGATGAAATGTGAATCATTTCATTAGTGGTTAATCAGTGTTTCATAAATATAAAATATTATTAACATGGCTAACAGTGATCATTGGCCATGAAGCATTTCCGGGTGATTCACGGGCAGTGGATCAGCGAAGGGGGACAGGTTGTAGGGTCACCAGGGCACCTGCAGGGACCCCCGTTTCTGAAACACAGCACCATGTGTCGGGGTTGCGACAACGATGCCCCTGCTAGGCTGTTGAGCAAGAGGTTGTGGCGAGGCGCCGTGTCAGGTTGCATGCTTGAACCTGAAAAGATTACCAGGGGAGTCGTTGCTGCACCAAAACCGGCTTGTGGTTGTGGTTGTTGTGGTTGTTGTGGTTGTTGTGGTTGTTGTGGTTGTTGTGGTTGTTGTGGTTGTTGTGGTTGTTGTGGTTGTTGTGGTTGTTGTTGTTGTTGTTGTTGTTGTTGTTGTTGTTGTTGTTGTTGTTGTTGTTGTTGTTGTTGTTGTTGTTGTTTTCCCCTCTATTGCTGATGACCATTTTGGCCAGTTATCTGCCTGACCTTGGGATTGAAACCTGTGATGCGTTCACACCTCGACCAGGTCGCCGGGTGATTCGCAAGCACTCGGAGAAACGTCGGAAGGGCCAGGTGACGGTGGCAACATGCCCCTCGCAAGACACCGCTTGCGCTGAAAAAGGCGAGCGTGGACCTTGGCAATGCGACAGCGAGAAACCATTTGGGGGTTCCTCAAGATAGAGGAATCGATGGGGCCCCCAAAAGATAGTTGGTTTATCACTATAGATGGTTAATATCGATTGATATGGGATGATTTGGGGGTACCCCTATTTTGAGGAACGCTCGTTTAATGTGTATTGGTTGTTGAGCTTTTTTCCACACTCAGTGTGGTGTATTTCTGGAACCTTTTTTGGTAGAATAGTGAGCGGCAAATTAGACATGGCAGGGTTGTCAGGTGTAAGCCGTGATGCTCCACGCAGCCATGTTGGCTGAAACAATTTTCATTTTTCAAAAGATCGAGTTGGTTGGGCCATGGGAGGAGGCAGTTTGCCATGTTTGAAGTGGACCAGCTTGGAGATGCCGAATTTTTTGAGTGCAAAGTCACCCCTGTGGCGAATAGCCGTCACATCTACAGCCAAGCGAGGAAGAAACTTGCACTGCTGACCCCAGGTCATGCGGGTCATCACCCGGAAAAGGTCAGTGTCAACACCTTGGCGCCATCCAAGCGATGGATCAGAGCGGGCTCAGCGATCTATCACGGCGTTCGAGCCACGCAGCTGGCGAAGATTTCCACCGCTGCTGTGAGGCGAATGAATGTGATGAAGCCGGTGGGCAGAGAAGAGCTGCTACATGAGAAGTTTGCCAACTTGCTGGTCATGGGCTGAGGGCTACGGAGGGCTAAGGAGGGCTAAGGAGGGCTGAGGAGGGCTGAGGAGGGCTGAGGGCTAAGGGAAGATTCGCGCAAGACGAAGGTCAAAATGTGTGTTTGTCATATTTTGTCATTCGTCAACTCTTGGGAATCGTTGCCCAAAAGAGGAAGCCTACCGGAAGGGGGAGGCTGGCTGAGATGCATGGATGACAGGCCAGCCACCGAAAGAGCGAGAGGCGACTGGAAGTTGTTTGTTTGTTTGTTTGTTTGTTTGTTTGTTTGCTTGTTTGTTTGTTTGTTTGTTTGTTTGTTTGTTTGTTTGTTTGTGTGTTTGCTTGTTTGTTTGTTTGTTGGTTTCATAGCCAATGCCCTGGTTTCATTGTTTGTTTGTTTGTTTCCGCATGTTTCTATGTCTATCCGTTCGACTTTCTTTTTGTGTATCTCTCCACCGCTCTGCCTCATTGTCTATCGATCTACCTATTCGCTTTCTCTATTTATCTATTCATCTATCTATCTATCTATCTATCTATCTATCTATCTATCTAGCTACCTGTTTATCTAGTTACGCGTTTACCTATTTGCCTAGCCAGCTGTCTGTACCTATCCATCTATCTAGTCAGTTAGCTATCTACCCATCGACCTGCCAAACTGTCTAACATTTTCAAACCATCTACCTGTGGATCTGTCTATCTATCTATCTATCTATCCATCTATCTGTCTATCCATCTATCTGTCTATCTGTCTATCTGTCTATCTGTCTATCTATCTGTCTATCTGTCTATCTGTCTATCTGTCTATCTATCTATCTGTCTATCTATCTATCTATCTGTCTGTCTGTCTGCCTGTCTGGCTGTCTGTCTGGCTGGCTGTCTGTCTGTCTGTTTGTCTGGCTGTCTGTCTGTCTGTCTATCTATCTATCTATCTATCTATTGATCTTTCTACTCGATATTCCATCTATCTATGCTATCTATTCTACTAGTATCAGATCTTTCTACTCGATATTCCATCTATATCTATCTATTCTATCTATTCTACTGGTATCAGATCTTTCTATTGTATCTATTCTATCATATTCTATCTATTCGTTTATTAATTCATTTATCGATTCATCTATCGGTTCATCTATCAACTCCTCTGTCAATTTCTTTATCGATTCATCTATAGATCTCAAACTGTTCCTTTTGGAACTTCAAACCATCATCGCGAGGCCCTCCATATTTTGAATATATAATCACTTTGACTTCCAAATGTGCTTCATGCTACAGTGGCATGCGTTTTCCACATCAAAGAGATTTTTACGTTTGCGACCGTGACTTGCAAATGTGCTTTGCGCCACAGCGGCGGCACTTTTGGGACATGGTAAGTTCCAAGAGTGGTGCGGGACTGACACTTTCTTGCGATTTTGACCCGCAAATGTGTTTCGCATGCTCATTTTCTCTCAACTTCCAAGAGTGATCCGGGACAGTTTTCTGCGGTTTTGACTCGCCAATGTGCTTCGCGCCACCGCGATGTCCCATTTTTCATACAGTGCTTTCGCCGCAGACCTCCGCACCTGCCGCTTGACCGAGCTTTGGACCGTCCCGCAGCTCAAACATATCGACGGTTCCTATCCCGCACGGAGATCTCTGTCTCTTGACACCCTCTTCTTCTCTGAGGTGCCGACGGACTACCCGCTGCAACTTTCTATCCGTCGGATGTTTGACTTCCACATAGCCAACCCATAGTCAAGAAATAATCAACCTGTAGTCAACCCATGTGTATTAGAAAAGCTTGACTGAAAGATAATGAGTCGTTTCCAAAACATTCTGGATCTCATGCACAAAGCTCCTGCAAGAATGCAGGAGACACTTTGGAAGAGCACAAACTGACAGGTTTGTTTGTGGTTCCATGGTTTTGCTATGATTTGTCCAAAGTTTGTTCCAGGCTAGCTTTTGTGTATGGATATGCCCAGTTCACCCTGCCAAAGCTAAGAGGGACAACTGCCAACGACATGGTGATGCAACGAAAGTCCTTGGATCAAAAACATGATGGTCTAGGAAGGCTTGGGCATACTGTAATCCACTGTAGTCCTTTTGACATCTGACGACATATGTACATGGCATTCGCTTGGCTCTGAGGCCATGAATGATCTGGAGGAGCGGATTGCGGTGCGTTATGTCGAGGCGAAGGAATTCACTGAGCAATTTCGGAATATCCAAAAGACCATGAACCACAAAGAGCAGGTGCAAGCCCTAGATGCAGCGCAAAGTGCCTGGACAGCACTGAGAGCAGTGCTGTGTTTTTGTTGTGAAACCAAAGGTGCGAAGAAAAGGCGCATTCTTCTATTGTTCGCGCTGGAGACAGTGGATTCAACTTTAGAGTGTTGAAAATTGAATGATCAATATGGGTTCTGGACCCTGGTCCAAGTGTTCGGTACTACAAAGAGGGGGTCGCAGCATACCTCCCCTAATCCAAACCAGGATAATGAATATTTCGTTTGCTTCTCAAACATGTTGAAGATGTTTGGTTCTCAATGGCCATAAGGACCATGAGAGTTTCAGTTTCTTTTTTCCTTCCGTTCCTCACTGGTTGGTGGTTCATTTGATAACCATGCTTAAGTGCTGGTTAACAATGGTTTACGAATGTTTTATGAGTTTATGATGGCCATTTTTTGTGCAAATCTCTTCATCGACCAAGATGTGCTGGAGAAGCTGGAACACGTGCGGCAAACGGACGTCATTGACGACGAGAGCCTGCGGGAGGTGGACGAGAGCCTTGCGCAGCTGGCATCTCTTTGTGACGCCAAGAGCCTCAAGAGCCAGTTTTACGAAGCTGGTCGTCGTGCGGTGGTGATGGCTCGGCTGCAAGGGGGCGAAGGGGAGAAGCGAGGCACGGACCTCTTGCGTCAGGCCTTCAAGCGAGCAATCAAAAAGGCCAGTGCTACGCGTGCGGTCTTTGGAGAATCAAAGGCACACACTTGGCGCACCCTCACGCGGCCAATTTGGGAGGAGGAGGATGAGGAGGATGAACTTGCAAGCCCTTCTGCAAGGCTTCTACGTGAGCTGGAGACGAGCGAATATAATTTCCTCACAACAAGTGCGGAGGCTAAGGCCGTTGCAAAGAAGGAGCTGCTGATGCTTGATGTACAGCATCTTGGTGACCCCATGTTGGACAAAGAGCCTGGGTTGCCTCGGGTTGATTCTGGACCCATGTCGCCTGCGCGACAAAAACGCCAGGCCACAATCACAGCAAGCTACACTCTGGAAGATGATTTTTCCTGGTCCACGTCCCCACGTGGTGTAGCACATGGTGAAGAAAGCAAAGCACCAAAAAAACCATCCCTGGATCGTGCCGCACTTGCGGCAAAGAAGCAGATGGTTCGTGCCTTGATGTTGGAAATGCATCTGCGAGAATTGAGCGGACAGGGTCCCTTGCCCACGCTTGATTCCAGGTCTCCCGCTTCAGCATCAATGCCCGTCACCCTGTGGGATTCACCAGGGTCCACCCAGCTGAAGTCCCCACGGGTAAAGACTATGCCTGCCATCTCCATGGGTGGAAGGGCTGATCCAGGGAGCTCTGCCACACCACAGAGCTGGGATTCCCCATCCAGTAGCATGTCACCTGCATCACCCAGCATTTCTCCAAGCATGCCATCTCCTCCACAGGCGAGCCACCCCAAGGGTAGATTGCCTGACGGCTCAACCAACCGCCCGGGAGACAACCCCCATCCACGCCGCCCGAATTCATTGGAGGGCGGCACACCTCAAGACACCCAAGATGAATCACCACGGCACCCTCAAAGGGTTGCCGTTGCAAAGAATTTGGCCCCGACTTTTGCAGATTCCATTCGATCTGCCTTCGGATTACCGACTTCGGCCCGGAACTCAACTGGTTTCTGCGTAGCATCGTGCCATTTGGTAACCAGCAAGGGTCGATTCCGATGCACGTTCCAAGGCCCCACGCAAAGCAGTCGGAAGGGGAGTGAGTCAGGACTGCCACCGGGCAGTGTGGGAACCCAGTTCAGAATTCTATGTTGTTTCTTTATGGTTCTTTGGTTCTTTGGGCTCTTCATCCTCTCGCAAAGGGATCCTGTAATGGATAGACTATTGCTAAAGCAGTTTGCTACACCAAGATTCTGCGAACATTCAGCACCAGGGGGCAGTGGCTGTCGGCTACAATGCTCTTTCTGGCCCAGATGACCCAGATTCCCATCATCAATCTAGTGGATTCTAGTGGTTTTGCGTCTGCGGCCACCTTAGAAAGCCACCAAGTTCGGTTTCGGAATTGAGGTGTAAATCCCTCCTGAGGTCGGACCAACCCCAGCCCCGAGCTATGTATTACCAGGCGCAGGGATGCGTTACCAGGGGAGTCAGCGTCCAGCGATGTGGTGCAGGAGGACGTTTCCCAACAGCTGGCGACGCCGAGGTCAACTGCCGCGACAGGTGCTGCTTGGCTCCGGGTGGTTGGCGGCCCAGGGGGGGCTGCAGTTCTCTAGCCATTGCCTTTAGGACAACGATGGGGATGGGAATGGATGGATAAAGGGGATAAAGGGGAATGGCTTGACCCTGCTGGAAGTGTGACAGTGAGTTGTCGTGAGGGTAACATACGGGAACCAGTACAAGTTGGGACCATGATTAGATTATAAGATAAACCAGATTCATGAAGAGGTTCAGCACATGCAGGAAAGGGACAACGACTCGATGAATGCAATCAGTTATAGGAAGGCTGTCTTTCCTTTCTCGTGCAGGTGGCGGTGGTGACAGTGCAGAAAGTACTGCTATGAAGTCACTGCAGGAATCGCATGGAATGCCGTCTTTCCCTTCTCGTGCAGGTGGCGGTGGTGACAGTGCAGAAAGTACTGCTATGAAGTCACTGCAGGAATCGCATGGAATGCCGTCTTTCCCTTCTCGTGCAGGTGGCGGTGGTGACAGTGCAGAAAGTACTGCTATGAAGTCACTGCAGGAATCGCATGGAATGCTGTCTTTCCTTTCTCGTGCAGGCGGCGACAGTGCAGAAAGTACTGCTACGAAGTCACTGCAGGAATCGCATGGAAGGCTAGCGGCGCCTCTCAAGTCTCCCGGTGCCACAAGGATGCGAAGGCCCGCAGCTTCGAACGCTTTGCCAGCGCGAGGCTCCCAGAACTCCCAGAAAGGTTGGCGAGGCAAAAGCTTACTCGACCAGGGAGAAGCTGATGAGCTGACAGCACCACCATCGCAAGCTGCCAAAAGTGCAGCATCGATGTTGCAAAGAGAAAATCCGAACGAAGCTCCTGCTGGAGCAGGTTTGGGCAAGTCAACTCTTGGGAAGCATGGAGACTTGGGCAGCTTGGCATCAGAGCGAACTGCGAACAGATCCAACAGCAACAAGTGGCGAGATAATGACGCCCAAGTCATTCAAGCCAAGCTGAATGAGTTGGATGCGCTGGTCAAGGCACAGAAGACTCAGGAAGCTGCCTTTGCTGCTGCAGCTTTTCTTGCCACAGTTGGGCTTGACACTCCGCAGCTCTTGCAGTGGCCGACACCTGGGAAATCTGGGACATCTGGCACTGGCAGCACGCAAAAGAGGATCCACAGCTATGAAGAAATGCTGCAAGCAAAGGAAAAGGCACAGGAAATCCTAGAGGAAGCTGAAAGTCAGCTGACAAAAACCGATCCTGCCGAAATTTGGGAAGCTTTGGATGAAATGGACTGCATGCTCTCCTTTTTGGAGCCTGTGTGCATCATTGAGGCCTGCTTTTCGAATGAGCCGCCAATCATTGAAGCCGTGCGTAGGGGCTCGGATTACGACTGGTCTGCACACGCCAACAGTTTGCACCGGCTCAAGACCACTCTGCAAAGCTCCAGTCAATGGACATTGCTGGAAGAGAGCCGCAGCATCCAGGACAATGCCATGAAATCCATGAAGACCTCCAGTCTCCGTGAGTACATCTCCAGGGGCGAGTGGCTGCATGAAGACTTTGAGGATTCAGATCCTTTGCATGACTATTCGTGCTCCACGAGCAGCAGCATGCAGCCACGTACAGACCGAGTTGAATGGTTGAAAGATTCGCATCAGGCCATCATTCCATGCCGGAGCCGGCACGTTGAGAGAAAGACTCATCGGATCACCCTGGAAAGGACTGTGAAGGAGCGGCACCACAGAGGCCTAAGGCTCTACTGTGTCCAGCCCGAGATGCAGGACATGTGGGAGGACTATTGCAACTTGGTCTGGGATGAAGACATGCAGCCAGTCTCACCCTTGTCTCCTGGTCAATCAGGCTTCCTAACTTCCAGCGAATGGACAGAAAATCGAACGAAAAATATTCCAAAATATCTTTTTTAAACATGGATAACCAATGAATTTCAAATATATAAGATGTCTTGATTGCAAAAAGTTTTTCTTTTTAATTACACTTAGAATAGCCAGAAAGAATAAAAACATATCCCCTTGCCGATAACCACTAAAGAATCATGATCGTCAGTGGCTGCTAAAAGCCTAATTTCTTTAGTTACTTTTTTTTTGGGGGTATTCTGAGCAAACGGCTTTGATTTTTTAGTGTGTGGAGGGCTTTGAATCTTTAGTCGTTGGTGCTGGTTGGGTATTTTTGGGGCAGTATCTTGACAGGTCAGTTGTTTTGATTCTTTAGTGGCTACAATTTGGACCAACAAGATCCCAAGAGCTTTGATTATTTAGTGAGGCGATGTGGTGTTTGTTCATTGTTTGATTGTCTTATTTTTGTTTTGGTGGGGCTCTCTATTGTTTAGATACATTTCATTTCATTCATTTTTGTTGTATTTTGTTGTATGTTGTTCTTGTGTTTTTTTAGTGGGGGCTACTCACTGTCAAGCACATTGTACGAGAAACTACTTTAATACAATGAAATCTTTGATTTTTATGTATTATGTGTATACATACACTTGATCAATTTTGAGTCCATTTGTCATTCTTCCCGAAAGACTTGGCGAAGGGCATTTCCTAGGAGCCAATGCCTTTTTAACGTATCAAAATCTAGCATGTGTTGATTTACTTTACTTAGCTTCATTGTCTGGATTTGCTAGACTTCGTTTACTTGACTTGACTTTACTTGAGTTGACTTGCTTGACTTAACTCGCTTGCCTTGCCTCGCTTGACATGAGTTGCCTTGACATGACTTGACTTGATTTGATTCGACTTGACTTGACTTCACTAATTTGGCTTAACTTGCTTGACTTGACCTACTTGGCTTAACTTGCTTAACTTGACATACTTGACCTGACTTACCTAACTTAACTTACTTAACTTGGTAATTCTTTGAAAACTTACTTGACTTGACTTATTTAACTTGACTTGACTTGACATGACTTACTTGACTTGCACTTGACTTGACGTGCATTTGAAAGTAATTTGAATCGTTGCTGCTGGTGGTTCTGCTCATGGTAATTTTGCTGCTGGTTATATTATTTTTGGAAATTTTGTTGCTATTAATTTTACTGCTGGTAATTTTACTGCTGGTAACTTTACTACTGGTAATTTTGCTGTTGGTGTTTTTGCTCTTGGTATTTACTGCTGATAAATTTTACTACTGGTATTTTTACTGCTAATAATTTTACTCTTGGTAATTTTACTGCTGGTATTTTTATTTTTTGTAATTTTATTACTGGTATTTTTACTGGTATTTTTACTGCTGGTATTTTTACTTTTGGTATTTTTATTTTTGGTAAATTTTACTGCTGGTATTTTTACTGCTAGTAATTTTATTCTTGGTAATTTTGCTGCTGGTACTTTTACTCTTTATAATTTTATTATTGGTATTTTTACTGCTGGTAATTTTATTCCTAGTAATTTTAGTGCTGGTAATTTTATTCTGGCATGGTATTTTAAATATCGAAATTTTTTTACCGGTATTTTTATTACTGGTAATTTTATTCTTGGTAGTTTTACTGCTGATATTTTTATTACTGGTAAGTTTGCTTTTGGTATTTTTATTGCTGGTAATTTTATTATTGGTATGTTTTACTATTAATATTTTTATTTTTGGTATTTTTATTTTTAATAATTTTATTTTTGGTAATTTTATTATTGGTATATTTTATTTTTGGTATTTTTATTCTTTGTATTTTTATTCTTGGTAATTTTACTCTTGGTAATTTTATTGTTGGTACTTTTACTGCTGATATTTTTACTGGTATTTTTACTGCTGGTATTTTTACTGGTATTTTTATTACTGGTAATTTTATTTTTAATAATTTTATTGTTGGTAATTTTATTTTTATGTAAAATTTTAATTACTATTATTTGATGTAATACTGAAAAAATAGATGTTGCCGCTAAAGCCATCCCGGTTTTACTTTTTTCTTTCGGGTATATACTTGGAATTTAGTTAATATTATATATGCTTCTGGATGAACTGTTGTGTGGCTCAAGCAATTTGGGGCTCTATGGATAGGACCTTAGCTGTAGGTGCCGGATCGGGTGGCCTGTCAGCTTTGCTACTGCGTTTGCTCACCACTGCCATAGAGTCACCTCCACCTGGGCCCTTTTTTGAGTGTCCAACTTGCCCCGAACTGAACTGGGATTGGCAATTTGACACTTTGGACCCTGCAAGCCTGGTTTTGGGCATCATCATTGGGGTACTGCTGGGACCTCTGCTGGATTTTATCCATTTGGTGCGCCAAGCTTGGCGTGTCTGGTTGCGCTCCTGGGTGGAGCACCTTTCTGCAAGGGAGGCTAAGCCCTTGTACCGGCTTGCATGAGCTCCGAGGTTTCGCCTGCTGCATTTGATCGGTTGCTGGCTGAGGTTGCTGCGCTGAGACAGCGCGTATCTGCTTTGGAAGCTCGGTTAGCCGAGCTGAACCTTGCTGAGCCTGAGTTTGAGGTGGTCGCCCCGAGTGCTACATCTACTGCTGCTGCATCTCCTGGCCTTGTGCTCTCTTCATCTGGCGTCTCCGAAGAGCGACGTCAGCTTGCGGAAGGCATTGGCAAGTGGCTGCGCAGGTGTGTGATTGGTGCTCCTCGAGGCCCGAGTGGTCGTGATCAAATCCCCCAACAAAGCAAGTTGTATTTGGTCATTCGTGATCTCAATCTGGTTGTGTTTGATCCCCCCAAGATTTTTTTCAGTTGGTCAGAAGCCAAACCCCTGTGCGTTGCGCGGGGCCAACCTTCTGACGCGATCTACATCGGGCTGCCTTCGAAGGAAGAGGCTCGTGTGGCCTTGGTTTCGGGTGGATTCGCTCTTCCCGCAGCTCTGCTGCGGTGATGGCTGAGGAGATTGAGGAGGTGCCAGATTGTCCCGAGAACTCTGGCATCCGACATCATTTTGTCTTCTCGGGTGAAGAGGTTGACTATATCTACCAGGTTGGTAGCTTGTTTGTGGAAGCTGATTTGGGACTATGCTCAATCATCGCCGTGACCGAAGTGGATGGCGCAGTTTTGGTAGCAGTTCCAGATGCAGTATGGGATCGTACCAAGTCCAAGCGTTTGCTGCCCCCAGATGCCCTTCGCAGAGCAGTAAGAGTGCTAGTACCTGGGTGCCAGGACGAAGAACGCACTACTCCAGAAGAGAGGCCAACTTTCCGAGTATGGCTTGGCATCCTAAAGGAGAACTTCGAGAATCGCGTTTTCTTCGACCAGGATGCGGTGGCCCACGATTTCCCGGTGGACGACCATGGAGTTGCAAAGCTGCCTTACGCCAAAGCGCTGGTTGCTGTAGCAAAAGATCACTTCGAGTTTGTTACCGCCGAAGAGCAAGCCGCCAGTGCTGGTGTTGCGGCTCGGTTGCAGGGTTTGGAAGATACCATGCAAGAACTTCGTGCCGCACTTCAGAGTATGCAGCAGCCCGCTGCTCCTCCTCCTGGACTCGGCGGACCTCGGCCCTCCTCCACTTATCGTGCAGATATTGGTGGCCCTGTGGGCGCAGCAGCAAAACGCAAACCTGCGTTACGCCCAACCTTGCCGGCTGGGATAGATCCTACAGTGGCCCAGCAAGCCTTGCAAAGCGGCATGTCCCTGGAAAGTCTTGCGGAAGTTGGGAAGATGTTGGGCGCTGCAAACTTAGGCAGAGGAGCTCCTGCCCCAGTTCGTGCTGCCCCCCCCCGAGTCACGTTGGATCCAGAGGACGAAGAGGAGGAACTCGAAGAGGACCCCGCCGCTGCTGGATCGCAAGATCCGTTGGAGAAAGCCGTGCTGCAGATGAGCAAGATCCTGACAGTGATCACTCAGGACTCCAAGACCAAGAAAGATCGGAGTATCGAGAGTGTGCTCGATCGAGCAGATGCTGGATCGGCCTTGCAGCGCGATGCCTCTTCAAGCAGCAGTCGCAGCAAAGCGGCTGCCCTCCGGACTCTTCGGACCATGCTTGTCAAGCAGCCAGAGCTGATTGCGCAGGCCTTGGAACTTCGCAGGGAGGAGGACTGGACGAATATGAGCGTTCTCCCGGGAGCATCTCCCACTGCAGTGACGGCGAGAGGGTGGCTGGAGCACAGGAGCAAGGTGCAAAACTTCCAGGTCCCGGTGAGGGCCGCTTGGGCAATTGCTGGAATCTGGGATTGTCTTCGTCAAGGGCGACAAGCAGAAGCTGCTGCTCGATGCGGTCTAGCGCTCGCTTCCTTCGATCAGCAAGGGATCGACAAAGGATCCTGGTTGATTGCCCAGGAAATCATGTTGGAAGACGCTCCACCTTTCTCCTCGTTTGCCCAACATCGTCCCTTGGAAAGCCACGAAAGCCATCACAGTCGCCTTCTCGACGAAAGATGGTTGGACCTGATGATGGCCAAGGTGCGGGACATATACGAGTTCCAAGAGCGAAGGGCAAAACTCAGTGCGAGCTCCAGGAAGTCGGAGGATACGACGGCCGACAAGGAGAAGGACAAGGAGGGCAAAGGCACCAAGGGTCCCAGGAAGAAGGGATCCGGCAAGGGCAACCAGAAGACTGCAGAGGAGGAGAAGCCTCCCTCTGCAGGATGAGCAACAATGTGACTCCTTCGGGTACTGGCCGGCTCCAAGAGGAGTTCCTGAAGGAGGTGCCCAACGAATCGGCCGTGCATGTTCCAGGTGCAATGGCGCCTGTCTGCAGCGCTACAGCCTTGACGAGTTCTATGGCAAGATGGATGCTGAGAACCCCGGGGCCGCTGTCAGAGTTTTTGCGATCAGTTTTGAGCCTCCCGCTGACTGGACAAGTCAGCTCAGCTCCCAAACCTTGGCCTATGCCTTTGCCTTACCCGCAGTGGTTTCTCCCAGAAGCTGCTGAAGTCAAGGGGCGACATGGATATCTGAAGATGAGCAGGCAGAAGGCCGTGAACTTTGTGATCCTGTCGCTTTCCTGGCTACATCTCGGCCGTGCTAAAGTTGCTCCTGCGTGCATGAACCTGCGTGCGTCACTGGATCGTACTCAGTGGGCGATTGTGCATCGGCTTGAGAACCAGCTGGAGGAGATCGTCACCTGTGAGGCCATTGGCCTTGAAAAGATGGGGCGGTTAGCTGCCAAGATGGAGAGCTTGGACTCCGACTTGGAGGACCTGCATGTTTGGGCTAAGGAACTTTTGTTTGAAGGCTCAAATGGCCCTCGGTTTCCTTCGTCCGACTTTCTAAAAGTAGGTACTTCGTCGGCCGCTGGCAGGGTGGTAGGGCAATCCAAAGCTGGTGTTACAACAGTCGCGAAGCCTGTTGAAGCTCAACGTTTGTCCATTCCCCTGGAACCCCCTCAGTTTTGCCCTGATGAGCTACTTCCCAAACATCACAGAGAAGTTTACCAACATCCCATGCAGTTTGCTAAAGATCCCCGCGCTGTCAGTGAGAAGCCTCCCAAAGTTCGACTGCATGCTAGCAGACGCCAAGCTTTTGAACTGCTGCACTTCTTGGATGATCGACAGCGGCTTGTTCTGGCGCCTCGAGAAAAAGTTAGACCTTTGCACACTTGCGGAGTGTTCTCCTTGGTGAAGGATGCAGAGAAAGATAGGATGATCCTCGATGCCAGAGCTGCAAACATGTTAGAAGATGCCCTCAGCGAGTGGACAAGTACTTTAGGTAGCGTGACTGCTTTGGTACAACTCGAGTTAGAACCTGGTTGTCAGCTGTGGATGTCTGGGACCGATTTAGTTGACTATTACTATTGCTACAGAGTGAGCAAGCTTAGAGCATACCGAAATGCACTGGCATATCCGATTACCCCGCAGCAAGCTTCCTCTCTCCGATGTTTCGATGACACTATGTGGCAACATCCTCAACTTTATCCTTGTCTCAGCACTTTGGCCATGGGTGACAATCAAGCTGTTGAAATTGGTCAATGTTCACACGTGCAGATTGGTTTCATATCCACAGCCTTTAAACCAGAGGAGCTTCTCACTGTGCATGGTAGGGCGCCCAGGGGCAATGTCGCTTGCGGCGTCGTGATTGACGACGTTTTGGTTGCAGAGCAGGTGGTGCCTGAAAGTGCTCCTGCTTACACTGAAGGGGAACGTCGTTTGGATTTGCTTTGTGAAGAGTACCTCCAAAAAGGACTTCGGCCTCACCCACGCAAGACCTTTCGGAAGGAAGCCAAAGTAGAGTGTTGGGGTGCTTCAATCAACGGAGTCACGGGCATCGTACGGGCCTCTCCAAAGAGGCTCATTCCACTGATGTGGATCTCCAGCAGGATTTGCTTGTTGGGCTTTGCAACCGTGGGCTTGTTGCAGATAGTGACTGGCTCTTGGATTTCAGTTCTGCAGGTGCGACGCAGGATGCTATGCCTCCTCGAAGTTCTATATGCTGCTCAGCAAGGCCGTGAACAGACCGATGTCGTGCAGCTGTCTCCGGAGGCAAAGTCGGAGCTGTGGTCCTTGGTTGCTTTGGGACCGATAGCGGTCACAGATATCAGTGCTCAGAGTGTCTCGGATGTTTATCTTTCAGATGCTTCGGAAGAGTGTACGGCTTCTGTTCGTGCAAACACCTCCAAGGTCTTTGTGAAGGAGTTGCAGCGCCATTGCCTCTCACGAGGCACCTGGAGCAAGCTCCTCAGTCCATGGGATTGTTGGAAGAAGACCCATGGGCTCCTTTCGGAAGAAGACGAACTACCTGAAGGGGTTCCTTTAGTAAGCCACCCGCTTTGGTTAGCTCTTGCTGAAATTTTGCCTTTTCAGTTGAATCACAAACGGTTAGTGACCTCCCGCAAACACATCAACTTGCTGGAGCTGCAAAGTGTTTTGGAAGTTGAGACAAAGCTGGCGGCGAAGCAACAGGATTGTCGCTATGTGTTGGGGGCTGACAGTCAGGTCACCTTAGCAGTGCTGGTGAGTAGCAGCAGTCCTGCATTGAACACTTTGATGAGGAAGAGTTTGCCGACAGTGCTAGGAAATGGGATCTACGGGAACTATGGATTCGTGCCATCCAATGCGAATGTAGCAGATGACCCTACTCGAGACAGACCGGTGCGGAAACCTGTGAAGTTGCCAGTTTTTGATTTGCAAGCTAGCTTAGGTGGGAATTTTTCCAGTTTAGATGGATGGCTGCATAGGGTAGGCTTTTCTGTGGAACAAGTAGTAGGGCTCCCAACTCTTTTAAAACAGCAGCCGAATCGAAGTGACCTACAAGAGTTTCTTTTTGATCCTTTGCGTTCTGTACAGAAGCCTGAGAAGTTAGTCGATTTCGATGCAAAGCGCAAGATCATCTCACCTTTTTTCTTTGCTGACAACGCGCAGAAGCGCGAGGAAGCCGAGTGTAAGATAGCTGCAGCTGCCGTCTCACACCCAGTTTCTGAAGGAAGAGAGATCGACCAAAGAGAGCATAACCAAGAGCCTGAGAGCCAAACCAAAAGTTTGAACAAGAGGCCAGAGAAGCCCAGTCAAGCTGTATCCTCTGCTTCACGGGTAGCTCCTCCCAGAGAAGTTCTGGAAGGTGAGAAAACCAAAGGTTCGGGTTCCACTGGCCCATCGGGCCCCCACCGGACAGCGCGCTCCCGCCGACGCCATGGTCGATGGGCTGAAGATGTTGCGCTGCCGCAGCTTAGTGCCGCTAGCATGCAATGGCTTAGCACTCTGCCTCGAGCACAGTTTTTGGTCAATGGTCGACGGGCTGCCCCTGACTTTGTGCCGGAGCGGCAAGGATTTCTGGATCTCTACTCAGGAGAGGCGGGTGTTGCTAAGGCTTTAAGTAAGCGGTTTGGAACTTGGGTTTTGACCTTTGATTTTTGCCATGGTGAGCGCCAAAACTTACTGGATAGCAGTTTGCAGCAGACTTTGTTAGCTCAACTGCGACTGGGCACCTTCTGGGGGGTTGGCGCTGCTCCTGAATGCGCTAGCTTCTCTCGAGCTGTCAACCCACCTGTCCGAAGCCGCGAACTCCCTGCTGGGCTGCCGGACCTTTCAGAGCGCATGGCTTTAAAGGTTGAACGAGGCAATCAACATGGAGCTTTCGTGTTGGCTGTGCTCAAGACTGCGCTGCAAGCTGACCTGGCTTACTGGGCGGAGAATCCTGATGGATCTTTCCTCTGGCTACAAGAAGCTTGGTTAGAAAGCGGCCTGGCTCGCTTTGACGCCTCCTACCGCTTCGACATGTGTAGATATGGAGCGATTTGGAGGAAGAGGACCAGGATTTGTACTAACACAGAACTGCAGGGGTTGCGTGAGCTATGCTGCGGAGGTCACAGTCATCAACAACTTCGTGGTCGCAGTCTGGCTCATCAGATGAACTGGACTCGCATAGCTCAGGTTTATCCTCGGAAGTTGTGTTCACGACTTGCTGGAGCTCTTGCGAAACGAGCCCAACTCAAACAGCATTCTATTCAGAAGTTTTCTGTTTCAGCCTGTGCTAAAGCTGGTGAAGGACGGATTGGTGAAGCCTCACACC
>VSDK01025684.1:83864-121961 GCA_009767595.1 Symbiodinium kawagutii | reverse complement strand
TTTAATTATCTAATTTAAATAATTAATTCTAAATTATTAATTATTTTTTATTAATTATTATTTTTAATATTTAATATAAAATAATAATTATTAATTATTTATTATCAAATATTTTTTATATTATATATTTTTATATTTTATTAAAATTATTTAATTAATTTTTAAATTTATATAATTTAATTTTTTATAATATATATATATATAAATTAATTTTTTTATTTTTTTCGAACATCCGGCTCGCTACCACTTGGTATGCCAGATTATGCTCAAGTAGTTGAATCTCAGCCCCCAGAACTGAAACCCAGCATTAAATTCCCAGCTGGAGAAGAGTTCAAACCTCACTCCCTGGCAATCAAACATGGTTACAACAAGGAATGAATCTTGAGTGAAAACCCTCACTTGGTTACAGCGATTTTTTTTGGCATATTGTCTTTTTTTGAAAGCAATGTTTCACTGCCAGAGGTCACCCCGAATATCGACAGAAAAACATCACGCGCCAGCAACCCGAGCTTGATCTGAAGGTTCTACATCTCGAGTGTGCAACCTTCACAGCTCGAAAGGGAGGGTCGGCAAAGGAAGAAACCTTGCGGTAAAACACTAATGGATGAAACATGCTCTGAATGAAAATTCCTTGTTGTTAAACCATCCACATGTTGTGATTCTTCGCTCGCAATTGTGAATATGTGTGGGGTGTTGTGGGGCCATATCCATCCAATGTTTTGTTCAATGGCCCAGGTCAAGTCTGGCGTGCGCAAGTACAGCAATCCAACAGCTGCGCACCACATCTACACCATTGCATTGCCACATCTTTTTAAAACATTTTTTGACTCACAGTCTTAACAACTGCACTAATTAACAAATGTATACATTATACAAATGTTCACAACTGCTCCAAAAAATGCAGCGACCTCCTAGTAGCGCATAGATGTGCCAGTCACATCAGAAGTAAAGGTCTGACCACGACCACACTAAACACTTGTTGCCTACCGGGATCAACAAGCGTCGTGAAAATACAAGTACCACAAGCCTCCACCAAACATCGAAATCGATCGAGTGACTGATGCATGTATTCTTCCACCGTCTCGCGCGTGACAAAGCGCCACACATGTACTTCTGCTCGTTCTTGGCCAACGCGCCGCACACGCGCCAACGCCTGGCGCTCGTAAGCCACTGCAGAACTCAACGTCTCTGCGTTCATGGGATGTACGAAGATCACATGGTTGGCAGCCGTGAGATTGGTACCGGACGCAGCATGTTCCAGCGATAGCAACAGGACAAAAGTCTCCTGTGGCATGCTGTTCAGCTTGGTCCAACGCTCAGTCTGTTCGTGTTTATTGATCTTGGAATCAATCATTGAAAATCAGGGGAACACTCTCATCAACCAGAACGCGAGCAAAAATACTAAAACGGCATGCCAGTCAACAGAATTGCATTGTCCTAAATGTTTGCCTGGTAATGAGAGTGGCATCATGAGTCATCACTATAGGTCAAGAAAATACACTAAAATATAGGCGCCGGTTCGCAATGGTTTGCAAGCTGATTAGTGTATATTAACTAATTATTATTGTACGAACCTTCCATGTGAATTATGCATACCTGAGCTAAGCTCAAACTCGTCCATCCAAAATGGAGGCTGAAATTATCTGAGATTCTGGCTTAGGTTAGAAGGCTTACGTGAGGGAGACGAATCTTTCATGAACTTTAATGGCACAAGCGGTGTTTGGAAACATTCGGCTGGACATGTTTGCAAGTGACCGATTCCAGTTACCGCTTAGAATATCGTGGTTTGTTACCTGATCAACCAAACAAGTGATTCGTTCATCTCGCAACAGCACTGATTGTCTAAGTTGTTTCTCTAAGCTTACCTTTCTGCTCCTGGTCTTGGGTTTACCTGGAAAACTGTCACAAAAACGACCATGCAAATCCCAATGTGGCTGTTTCTCAAAATAGGGGTACCCCTGAGTTATTAGCTAGCTTATTAATCATTTTTCGTAATAAACAAATAATTTTTGGGGTCCCTATGGTTTAAGAAATCATCCATATAGCAGTTGTTTCACCAGTGATGTTGCTTCCTATATGTTATTATCCCCTGTTATCAATTAAGCGTTATTACCAACCATTGAAAGTAAACAACCAACCATGTGTTAGTGATTATTCCTATTAATCCCTGCTATGAACCATTATGACCCCCTGCAAAACTAGCCCCATATGTGTAACTACTGTATGTATCAACACCCATATGGGTCTCATCGCTGGTTCTTATCCCCCATCATCAACCACGCTCATCCGGTATTAAACCATACAATTTATGGTCCCTGTCTATTTTGAGAAACTGTATTCACCCACAGTTGTTGCTTATTATCCTGATTAAATCTTGTAAAACCATCATTCCAATCCTCTATCAAACCAACCATTCTTGTTGGCTGCTATCCCCTAGTATTGACCACTGATTATAAGCGCTAAAAAAAAAACACGAACCACTTCTGTATCACCAGCTGCGGCTCACCTTGCACCCGTGATTTCCACCGAGCGCTCCCGAGCTCGTCCTTCGAAGTCGTGAAGCTTTTGATCACCTGTGCCATCTCGCGGCTGTCGTTCCTCCCACGTGGCAGTTGCAGTGCTGGAAGGCCGTGGTCACGGAGGGCAGAAGCCACCTGCGCTTCACCAGAGATGACCGTCATCATGGGCATCATCAATCACCATTCTATTCCCTAGTATTGTTGATTGTTATTGATTATTAGTTCATGGTTAATGGTTCATGGTCAATAATACTCCCTAGTTAATGGTACTAACAGTTAATGGTACTTTTCCCTAGTTATCAATAGTATTGATAATTACTTTTTGACTAACAGGTTATTGGTTAATAGTATTGTTGATTGTCATGAATTAATAGTTCATGGTTAATGGTTAATAGTCAATGGTCGATAATACGCTTGTTGATTTCTTTTAACTAACAGTTGATGGATGCTAATGATTCATAGTCAATGGTCAATAATACTATTGTTGATTACTTCCAACTAACAGTTAATGGATGCTAATGGTTAATAGTCAATGGTCAATAATACTAATTATTGTTGATTACTTTCAACTAACAGTTAATGGATGCTTATGGTTAATAGTCACTGGTCAATAATACTATTGTTGATTATTCTAAACTAACAGTTAATGGATGCTAATGATTAATAGTCAATGATCAATAATACTATTGTTGATTATTTTAACTAAGAGTTAATGGATGCTTATGGTTCATGGTTAATGGTCAATCATACTATTGTTGATTATTTTCAACTAACAGTTAATGGATGCTAATGGTTAATAGTCAATGGTCAATAATACTATTGTTGATTATTTTAAACTAACAGTTCATGGATGCTAATGGTAAATGCAATAGTTAATGATTAATAGTATTGTTTATTACTATGAATTAACAGTTCATGGTTAATGGTGAATAGTTAATGGTCAATAATACTGTGGTTGATTACTTTTTAACTAACAGTTAATCGATGCTAATGGTTAATGCAATAGTTAATGGTTAGTAGTATTGTTGATTACTATGAATTAATAATTCCTGGTTAATGGTGAATAGTTAATGGTCAATCATACTATTGTTGATTACTTTTTAACTAAGAGTTAATGGATGCTAATGGTTAATTCAATAGTTCATGGCTAATATTATTGTTGATTACTACGAATTAATAGTTCATGGTTAATGGTTAATCGTTAATGGTTAATAATATTGTTGATTATCATTAATTAATAATTAGTGATTAGTAGTAACGAGAACGCACATTCCGGAATAATAAAGAAACAACTTTTCATACCATGATTGGTCTTTGGAAAACCAGACCCTCCCAAGTTGTCAATCAATCGCTTAGACATGCCAGAAGAATGCAAGCAGCTTTGAACAGGTTCGTGTGGCTCAAATCTGATCCCTCATAGGCATGACTCTGTGCCAGTTCGTATCCATGCATGCACCGCCGTGCAACTTTCACCGGTCCTTCACTGCAGAAGGGCACCTGTGACTTATGTGCAGTTCCTATGGTGCGAACCTGGTCGAGGCTTCACAGCATATGCGATGCCAATCTGGTTGGTGGTTGTAACCCCTATGGAAAATACTAGTCAACCAAGCAACCTTTGGTTCATATTGCGGAAAAAGAGCGCAACATGTCATCCACAAACCAGTAATTGTTGAACCATAAGATCCATAAGCTTCTTGGCGATTATCCCATTATTACTCAACATAAGCATTAATCAGCAATAAGCTTATTGGTTGTACCATTAGTCACCATTAGTCAACCATTATCAACCATAGTTAATGCCGACTCAATGCTGTCCCGGCCTGGCCCTCCAGCCCCAGCCACTGCACGAAGACGATGGCTTTGGCCTTGGGATCCTCCTGCCGGATCTTCTGCAAACGTCGTGCCACTGCCAGCAGCTTGGAGCCATGTGAGCGAAGCTCCAAGGGCAACTGCTCCGCTGGGGCGGTACCAACCTCCACCTTCGAAACCAGCGAGGTCAAGGGGAGGACTTAAGGATTCAGGAAGCTTAGTTTTATCATGTTTTACCTACTACAAGGTTTGGGCTCAAACCTGAGTGGGTCCCGCCTTTGTTTGACCCACGGGCCCGTCACCCTTGCTGTCATATTGCTATACTGAACTGGTGCGCCCTGGTATTTGCATTTGGCAGCATTGCCTGAGGGCCTTTGCTGGAGTCCCGGCTCCGTTAACAAACCCGGGCACATTGTGTTTGACCTTGCGGTCGGGCTTGGTGCATGGGATCGTGGTGGAACTTTGTGCTGTTCTTCATCTACCACGTTGGCTGCTACTCGTCGGAGGGCGTTGCGTCGCTTACGGGCCCGCTGTCGCCTCTTGTGGGGTCAATTTCGGTCTGGACAGATCGATCTGGCTCATTCACAACTCTGCGAGATTCATCGTGTGCTCAGGCAGCACCATTCATTCGATCCCCATTTCCTGGCAACTATTCAGCACGCTGCACTCGTGAAGATGTGGCAGAAGCAAGTACCATGGAAGTGCAGGCCCTGTCGACGCATGGTCAGTGGAAAGCAGACATATTGTGGAGCATGCGGACAGCATTGGCAGCGCTGCTACGACCAGACGTATGTGCATCTGGATCCTGGCCATTGGGAGGACGATGGACATGGAGATGCTCGGCAAGAACCCAAGTCGCCTCGTCGGCCCCGCAAGCGCTCACCGAGCAACAAGGGCAAGAATGCCAAGGACAAAGACAAACCCAGGAAGCCTGCTGTCAAAGAGCCAGATTGGAAGCCCAACACGATGCCTCTGCCACCGCAACCTGCAGCAGGCTCAGGAGCATCGCCAGCCGAATTGCAGCTGAAGGCTTTAGCATTGCAGCTGCGCAAAGAGAATACAGCTTTGTCTCCCGAAGTGCAGAGCCTTCTCCAGGAGATCAACCTCAAGGAGACGCAAGACAACGCAAAGGCAATGCACACGATGATCAACAAGTTGAGCAGCCACAAGAAGGCTTTGACTACAGCCTTTGCGGCACGCACAGCTCATCATCGAAAGTGGAGACAATTCATCGACGATGCTGTTGGACGTTGGGAGAAATACCTCGAGGACTTCTCCAACCAGGATGCTACGCTCCTGGCCAAGGTCAACGAAGCTCGAGAGAATCTGAACAATTCCAAAGCTGCCTTCGAGAAACGGAAAGAGCAGGTTGGAGAGCAAGTCGAAACGTTGGAAGTTTCCGACGACGAAGATGCGAAAATGGATGCTCCCACAGTTTTGCAGACAGATTTGGAGAACTTTGCCAACCAATTGCGGTTGCTGAAGAGCAAGGCGGACGACAACATGCCCGAAGAGCCCCAAAGCAAGCTGGTGAAGGTGGGTCCCTTCACTACAAGCTCTGGAGGGCACGGATTTGGACATGGACATGTGTCGGAATTGCCTTCGCCTGCGACACCTGCGCCGCCCCCTCAGAAGGCCGATGGATGAGCGCTGATGCGACATTTCATCGATGGCCTGTTGACTCTGACAACGCATTGATTGGTTGGCAACATAGCATTTGCCATGAAGAGGATTTTGTGTCGCCTTGGCTTGCAGACTGGTGTGGGTTCGAGTCTGCTTTTGACATGGGCTACTCTGATTCTCCATTGGCTTTGAATAGATCTTGCTTCCGTAGACCAGATCGAATGAACAAAAGTTTCAAGGTCTCGTTTGGCGTTGAAGCGGCACTATGCCTCGGTCCTGATGAAGATGTTCGACGAGGATGGTGCGTGATCCCTATTGACCTCCAGACGCTTCCACTATGGTATGAGAAACCCTGGTTTGGAGCCTGTGAGCATTATGTGGACCCTTTCCATGCTTGGCCGGTTGAACTTTGTCGAGATCCTTGTGTACAACGTGCTGAGTCGATCTCCAAACGTCGACTGAATGCCTTAGCCTTTCAACCCCCCGATGATGATCTCTTTCTGATGCAAATGCCGCTCGATGATGTTGGTGGTGGTGGTCAGTCTGACACCGAGCGTCATGCCGATTGGGAAAGATATGTGCCGTTAGATCAACATCCTCCTGATGATCTACATGCTGACGATGAGAATGGTGAATCTGAATACCCTTCTCCCTCTTCGCCAGATCGTGATGCAGAAGGACAACCAGCACAGGCTGAGAGTCCACATAGCCGTCCTATGCAACATGGTGGCCCGATAGGACCCCTTGATGTTGAGACCACATGTTGCTGGAAAGCACCATGGGTAGAAACATTGCGCTTTGAGCTCTAGCTTGGTGTGATGAAGAAGCCTTAACCCTGAAGCCACGGCTCAGTATCTAGAAGCAAGCATCTTTTGGGACGCACACTTTGCTAGGCTAAGCCTTGCAAAGCGAAAGCAGCATGGTCCACACCACATGGGGCATCTAAATGCTATACGCCAGGCTACTAGTCCACCTGTGAAAAGCTTGGTTGTAGTGACAAACGCCATATCCACATGGCCACAAAAAAATTCCAAGGGTGGGCGGGAAACATTTTCCTTGATTCCGTTTTAAGAAAAAATACCATTTGGAAATTTCCGCCTATATATGAGAAAATACATATCTGATATGAGAAATAGTGTGAACGTCTACTTGTAAAAACCAGGCCATGCCCATATGTTTGGCGAAACACACCCATGAATCACGTAAGCAACCCATACTTGTTTGGGGGCCCCAAGCTTCATTCATCTTTACTCACATACTCACAAGTGAAAACCTTTTCGCCAACACCCCCAGTGAGAGAGCCAGTTTGCAGCATTTTTCCAACCAGTGTTTAAGTAGCGACGGGCTGGCTCCAACGAAGGCATACGCCAATGGCGTAATGCTGAAGGCATCTCTCAGAGAACACATTCGGGTGAACACTCTTGCAAATTCCTTTCACCTTGGGGAATGGACTGTTGGTTTTCAAAAAACAATTTTGGGCTTACAACAAACCAACACATCATTTAAACCTTGGAAAACAAATCATTCAAACACAGCCCCGCATAAGTTATATCGATCTCGTAACCATGGTGGGAAAACATCTAACTATTGTGCGGTTGCCCTCACTATGACCGTCAAACAAAAAACGTGCAGTTCTAAATCGCTAAACCAAGCACTCTTCGAATCATGTCCTCATCTAAGAGGCACTGGTAGTACCGAGCGTTGCCGCGTTGCGGCACAAAGTCCAGCACCCTGAGTGTGGCCACTTCATGTGAACAACCCATAGTTCTAAAGGAAAATTACCAAACACTTGGTAAATATGGTTCCTTACTTACATGGTCTCGCGTTGCTTGGTGTTATTTTGAAAAATCACCCGCCTGTATGGGCCATTGGTTTTCACAAGGTTAGGAAAGGGTCAGAGTTTCCCAAAATTCAACCTCGAGAAAGAAAAATTACTGGGATGCATCCAGCAAGGCTCAAATGTTCGAACATGTGCTGTTTTGGTCTCACTGGGAATAGCAGCTTCCGTTCGTCCAACGCCCAGAGTGCCAAACCTGAGGATTGTTTTGGGGGATCATCCAAAAACCTGACTGCAGCTAGAAGCCCGCCAAACCCATGGTGTTTAAAACCAGTTAAAAACAAGTATATGCATCGAAGGAACTGTTGTAAGATTCCCTGTGCTTCAAGTATTTCTGCTCCACCACTGCATTTGCTTCAGCGGGCATCCAGCCAGGCCCATGCTCAGCGAAGGTGATAGAAATTGTAGCTAAGGCTTCCAAACAATCTCTGATCCACCTGTACAAAAGCAACCATGACCCACCCCAAAAGATTTTCAGCTTTATCCTTGACAGATTTGGGGAACCTCTGGTCACATATTTTGCCATACATCTTAGTTGACTTGATTGAGTTACATTGTATAACGCACACATTCATGTATCAGTTGAAACTTAGTTTCGAAGTGTGAACTTTTGTGTTACGGACTAAATCTATATCCATAAACATGTAATTATATCAATCAACAGTATCTAGAAAAACGACGTGCTGTTTCGGTCCGTGTAGCCTGTTCACATCGGATGGGTGGGCCACTGCAATTTCTTCAGAAAGCACAGCTCCGAATTGGATCATGAGACGGGATGCCGCACCATTCAACTTCTTTTGTCCGATACTGGGGTAAGCAGTGGCTTTCTTCTGCAAAGTTTCTCTTTGAAAGAAAGTTGCTCTGGCACGGCTTCCAGAAGGAATTCCTGACCAGTTTTTGATGCATCGATGGAAGGTACACCATTTCCATAAATCAACCCCCCAACAAATAGTTTGGAAACATTAGAAAACACATGTGTCAACACCCTGTAAAACATTTGTTGTCCCAAGATATTTCAAACAGAGTTTCTGTTCTCAGTGCACCATGCCAAGTACCGATGCCAAATGTGAAGAAGCCGCTGATCTCGCGATCGTCCGCTGTAAATGGATTCATCAGCAGTGTAGTGCAAATACATGCTCGCATACAAATCTGTAAACAATGCCAGGTCCAAGATGTGGAGGAGGTCAGGAAACACTCCTTTGCCCCGTGTATGTTTCCAAATAATCAAAGAAACTCTATGCTGGTTCTATCTACTTTGAAAACCATTTCCAAAGAAACTCTTAACATCAATACTGGCTAACAACCCACACCAACGATACAAAGGCTGTTTATATCAGTAAAGAATCTCCAAGGTGAGAACCCTTTGATTGAAGTCAGCGGAGACCGACCGTTCACCCTCACGAACTCATCCACAGTGACCAACCTGACACAGGTGAATGGCACCCAAGACATGGGACACATGAAACCATCTTTTGGATCTTTTGGGAGTAAACTTGGGTTTCCAATTTTTTCATTGCAACACCCCGGTGCCCCGGCGATCCGCAATGGACATCGACTGAGCGACTCGGAGCGGTACTCTGCATCTCGGCCCCAAAAGGTGTATAGAAGTGGGTTGGGCGGCTGACCGTCAGTGTCATCATCACCATCGGCAGATTTTGCGATGGCTTTGCAAAGATAGCAGCATTCACGATGTCTATAAGATCCTTGTTGGTGGTGCCAATTAACTCCGGAACACTTACCATAAATAAAGATAAATAAAGGGGCTGATCATGATATGAAAAATATTTCAAAGCATGCGCTTAAAGTACTGCCAGGAATCTTTGCAGCGTAAACAGCGCTGCAACGAAATCAGCATCTCCCTGCACCCCATCTAGCACAAATCTCAGACCTCCGGCCAAGAGTTGCCCAGCCTTGGCAAATCGGTCAGCGCAATAGCTGGCGGAGAAAGCTCTGCCCCATGGATCTGAATGAGGATGCACCCCATCGCCTCCAGCACAGGGCCAAACGAAGCAGGTGTATCCACTTTAAGTGAGATGGGAAAGCCGATCTTCAGTTTAACACCCAATACCGTATTTGATAAGTATGCCTTATACTTGATAATGGGAAGAAATAGAATTGGTCAACTAGAACAAAAATACAATTTGTTAAAAGTCTGAGTTACATAGAGCACGGAAACTCCATGCAACCACATCCAGAATCTTGGTTCTGCACTCAACCATGGTCTTGTCAGAATTGCGAACTGCAACCAATATGCGTGTGTCCATGGTGCTAGAACTGGCTGATAGAATCGGGAGGATCGTGATCATCTCGAAATGCTGGTTGGACTGCGCATCAGCACCATCGCCATAAATACGCAAGGGGACCAGCAAAGTTGTGTCCTAGCAAAATGCACCCCGAGTTGGCAGTTTCTTTTGGGATAAATTAGCATCGGCATGGGTGATTGATGGGGGTTATATTCTACCAATCAAAATTAAACCTGCATAAGACTCCACCAAGATTCTGCATCAGGAAGTTGCAAGGACTGGAGCAAATCATGGTTTTGGGACCAGTAGCGTTCCAAAGCATCAGGCTGCCCCGTGAATAGAGGAAAAAATATGGCTGGGAAGTGAAACAATGATGAAACGATATCGTGCGGTGGCATCACATGCTGCTTCATGGTGTCCCGACCTTCCAACAAAACTTGTTGGTGCGTTCGCCTCACCTGAAGTGGGGCGCAAAAGATGGACAATTGTTTAAACCAAGCTTGGGGCCCAAATCAAAGAATACCCAACACATACTAATCAAATCCCAGGCACAGGCACATCGAACCTGACCATGAACACATTTTCAGCTCCATAGAGAAAGATGGGAAACAAGAAACATAACATACAAACAAATGGATTCGGAATCTCACTAAAAAATGTTGATTAATCACTCGAAGAGTTACTCGAAAAAGTTCAAAGGCATAGGCTGTCGCCATGACTGGCGACACACCCACTTGTTGAGCGTTCTCTCTAAGCCCCACGAACCACCAGATTCGAAACGCTCTCCCAATTCCAAGATGTGTTTCCTGAAGTGCGAGCAGGCTGAAATCTAATCCCATCGTATGTTCATTGTTTGAAATTTGGTTTTGGTGATACCTTGGGACCCCTTTGCCCACACAAACGGTCCACGCCAGCTTAGCCAAGGTACGGAACCAGGGAATGGTCGAACTGGCAGATGCGACGGATCAAGTTCGCGATCTCCAAGCAACCTGCCTCAACATGCGGCGGCGGTGGGGGCAACTAAGATACTTGAGGTAATTAAGATATACTGCGCACATGCGTGAAACAAATTTTGAGCCAAAGAACTCCTCTCCCTTCAGCAAGTTTCTCGAAAAACTCCGTGGTCATCTCATTGATGATCCGCCTGTGCTCGGCATGAACTCGCCTGCCATGCTTTCAGGGCAACGGCGGCCAAACCCCATTTTTGGGTTGCTAAAGCTATAGGCTAGTTTGGATGTAGTTACAGCATGAATTATCTCAATGTTTCTTGGACATGGCTCGCCATCCACTCAAATCACAAGCGAATTAGAGAAGGTCGTAAGTGATGGGCCAAGAAAGAAAGCAGCACTCGCACAAACACCCCCTTTTTGGTCCGTGTTGAGGTTCTCCCCAAGCTGTCAATCTAGCAACGCTAAAACCCGGCATCCATGAAGATGCACTGCGCCAAATTGTGTCGATACAACACAGGGCGTGGGCTCTCAAGAAATCCCCTGCAGCCATTCATCTGAGCAAGCACTGAAGAAACTAGAGTTTCATGACTAGTTGAAAGTTAATTCATACGATATATGGTGTGTCAAAAGCGTTCTCACCCAGATGGAGAATAAGCTGAGCTATCATTTTCCCCAAAATCACTACTCTTCCATTTCTTCATCTTCTTCATAGTTCTCTTCCTCCTCACCGCCTTCATCAGCATTATCCAGCTCGTCGGGTTCCTGAGCATGGTCCTGTTCATTGGCTTTCTTAGCTTTCTTCGCTGCCTCCTTCGCATCTTTCTTCGCTTTTCTTTGGGCCCCTCAACAGCAATCATGGTGTTTCTCAAATTTTGTTTTGAAGGCTGCAGTGGGAGGTTTTTGTTTTTGGTAGGAATGTTAATTTTTGGCAGGACCCATTTGAGGGCCGCACGGCTCTTCCAACCCTTGATCGTGCTGGAAGCATTGTCAATGTCTTCGATAGCTGCCTGCAGAAGTGAACTAGTTGGGAATAACCAGCGCGTTCAAATCAAAGTGGGGTTGGGCCAAGCCTCAAGTTGGACGTTCTGCTTTTCAAGCATGGCATTGATGCTTGCAATAGTGCCTCCATTGAAGGCGGCATCCTCCATCCTGCATCAGAAGAACATTGTTGACATGATAGGGCATGTAAAAAAGAATTCGCTATATAGCTGGCGTGGACACAGCATATACAACATGTTCCTGTTAGCCATTGTACGGAGCCAGGCGTGGTGCTTTTGAAGCACAGTCACCATGGCCTAGCGCAAGAGGCTTTAAGATTCAAGCAGGCAAAGGTCAACTTGATACAGTACCTGGTAAACAATTCTGGTTTCCAATCCCAAGCCTCCTGGTGGGGAATATTCAAAGCTGACATGTCAAGAGCGTGCTGTCTTGCTTTGGAACTCTTCTCTCGAAGCCTCAAGAGGGAGTCAGACTGAGACTTGGTTCTTTTTTACATCTCGGTTTTTAGTGAACATGCAGTAAGTGAAATTCAGCTAAAGGACGCTTTGATATCCTTATCCAATTTCTTCTTCTCATCAGGAACAGAATTTCGCCCTTGCCCTTTCCCACGACCCTTGCCACCGCCGGGACGACGTTGTCGTCCAGAATTCGGCGCAGCTCCTTCACCACCAAAACCTGCAACGCTTTGATCCAAGCTGTCACCCAATGCCTTTTTCCCCGTTGAGGTATCGATGGAACCGCCAGCTGATTGTCGAGTTCCATGCTTCGTGATGTCTCCACCTGGGATTGCGCAGAAGACCCGGATTCTGGCTGCACTGAAGCAGGCGATGCTAAGATGCCACTAGCAATCAGTAATCAATCAGTACACCATAGGTGACACCATTGTATCGACATGACAGCCGTTGAATCATCTGTGGGCTTCAACGCTTTACTAGCTGAGTCTTCGAGATTAGCAAACCTATCCTAGCACTTTGATACTTGCGAGCCATAATGGGATTTGATTGAAAAGAATTCATGGCTGCTCACCATGATGATGAAACCTGATATGATAGTGCTGATAATGGATGTTGAGCTGTCCAACTAAAGACAGTTTCATGCCATGGAGCTGATCATCTTCATCTTCTTGTAGACTTTGTAGATCTTGAAGCGGTCGTCATCAGGGAACTCAGCACGGATGGAAAACCAACAGGAAAGGGTTCTCAAAAAGGAAAGCTGTTTTCTTTCAGCGAACACAGCCGACTGTGTGAGGCAACAAGGCAACACAGGTCAAATAGCAAGAGGATAGAACTTGAAGGAAAGGCTGCAGGCCACAAAGGTCTAGTAGGGAGAGGATAGAATTTGAAGGAAAGGCCACAGAGGTCTGGTAGCGAGAGGATTGTACTTGAAAGGAATTACCTACATGAATGCAAAAATGTTGGGATGCTCCTTGCAACTAAGGTGCTTGTGGATTCGGTTCACCAGCTTGGCCTGGACTGGATGCATGGGAGCAACTTGATTTGCAAGATACGGAGAAGAGTTGAGAACCAGGCTGCTCTTGACCTTTTCAATGAAAGCCCTCAGGTAGCAAAATCAAGTGCAGGTATTGAGCCATTATCATTAGCCCAAAGTAGATAAGACAAGTATAGTGTTCCAGCCAAAGTACTTTCCCGCTTCTGTTTTCCCGTACTTCTCTTCCAGCTCAAACAAAGCCATCTTCTCATAGATCTCGTTGTTTTTCTTGACCGCCTCCCTGTTCAGACACTGACGCAATGAAAGCTATAGGGGAGTTGGGGAATGCAACCAACATAATTGGGACCCCGGCTGCTGGAAGTATGCTTCGACTTCGACACCTGACCTACAGCTTCCACACAGGTGGACCAACATGTTTCAATACATTCTGATTTTTTCGGGGAAGACTTTGAACATCACTGAGGGTTGAACATGTTTTCATCTATCATGAACTCTTTCAACAACTTCCATCGTTCTTTCGTGGATGACATACAGGCCATATACTTCTGTTGTAATCCTGCTGGAAGCCCATGACCAGACTTGACCCTTCTTGCCATCGCATTGTACAAGGCTCGTCTTTTGCCGATAGGAATGTCTGCCTGAGACATAGCCCTGATTCGTTCTTTCTCAGCATCACTCATAGGTTCGGCCTCGGGTATAGCGGGCACAAATGGATTGGAAATACATACCTTGTAAACATCATAAGACAAGCCACATTCAGAGTCCTTCCACAGGGCGAACTGGTGACGCATGGCCTAGCCTGCCAACAGCAAGAAATTCGATTGTCAAGTTACTTAGAGGGAATTCCCACCTCCACTGGTGATCCTTCTCCGGCCTAGGAAGAGGTTTCGTTGTCACAAATGATACCTGTGCTTAAATGTGCCATTTTGATATGCTGAATCAATTGATCCAAGGGACGCTCACATTGGAAAAGGTCCTTGACAACCTTAGAGGGCGAGAGAGAACGAACATGATGTGCCATTCTGTGCATGCCTGCTTGTTTCCAAAAAGATTTCTGTTGGTTTTTCGAACCCTCGTTTGCTAGGTATGTAAAGTGAACTAACACTAGATCTTTGTTCATCCAAAACCTCATTTGTTGACCTGGTTCCAAAAGAATCGAGAAACGCAGCAGGAGAGGTACTCTCTGGTGTAGTCGTTGGGGTCTCGATTGGTGTCCGTCCAGAAGCCGGTGGTGGGCTCGCAAACTCAGAAGGCAAGCTTTCCGAGCTTGTTTTCGTCCTGAGGCGGACAAGCTTCGCTGGACCTGATGGCACAGTTGCTACCATCTTCTTCGCCTGCGCCATGGCAGCACAAGGGTGGAACAAATGGGCAAGGTCCATGACAGCTTTGTATCTAGAGATCTAGCGCCATTGGTTGGAAAAGTTTTGTGATCAACATGCAAACCACATATGCTGGCCTTCTTTCCTTTCTTTCTTTCACTCTTACTCTTCCTAGTCTTCTTCTTCTTCTTCTTCTTCTTCGTAGGCTCTTCGCTTTCTTGAGGCGGGTATGGCACATGCTTGTCGGTAGCTAGGCGGCGAAGCCTCTTGAACCTACTAGTTTCTGCAGCAGGTGTGTTCGCAATGGCAAGCACGCCACTTGGTGTTGTCTCCTTTGTCTCTGGATTTGGATCCTCCTCTGTGTTGTCAAGCCGGTGGGAGACATCGACGATGACATCATCATCACTTACCTCTTTTGCCTTGAGCTGTTTCACCTTTGGTTCTGACTTCCCACTCATGTCAGTGTTTGCAGGAGGGGTATGGGACGCTGCCTCGTGATTATCCAAGTCTGATTTGCTTCTCTTCTTCTTCTTTTTCTTGCCTTGTTCTTCTGGTGCTGGTGGATTCTCTCCCTTACCCTTTCCTTTGGTCCTGATCATCTCCAGAACCCATTCCTTCGCGTCAGCCTTACTTTTGCCTTTTCCTTTTGAAGCCTCAAGCAAGCTAAAATGTTCGAATTCCAACAGTAACAAGCCCCAAACATGAAGTGCCCCAGTGCAAACCGAGCTTCCATTGACGGACAAGCGGTCCAAGGACCCACCCCTTTGATCCGGTATGGCTAGGGATTGGACCGAGCAGTCTGACACGCTCTGACACGCCGGGGGGTGGTCCTATGAGGCATTTGACACGCTCTGACACGCTCTGACACGCATCAGCTAAATCCCAAAAAGAAACTCTAGTGTCGTTTGAGTGTCGCTGGAGTGTCGTTTGAGTGTCGTTTGAGTGTCGTTTGAGTGTCGTTTGAGTGTCGTATGAGTGTCAAACATGTTGAAACATCATTGAAAATAGAAGCTGTTTATATCAAGTTAACCTTCTATATGCAAAGATATGGGAATGTCAATTTGTTTTCTATTTAGATCAAACTGTCTAAGCTTTGGGGGTTCAAGTCAGAAGCTCCGAGCGAATACATCCATAAGTACAGGTGATCATGATAATATGTTTGGAACAAGGCATGCGTGCCTCATCAACCTACAGCCTCAAGATCACTGAAGCCATCCACCCATTCGACCGTGAACCAGCAAGACCCATGCCTCGCACGCTTATTGGGCCGATGGTCTCGAGAAGAATCGCTGGAAGCCATGCGCCTGTCAGCGCCAACACTAAAAACATATTCAATTGATTTCAAATCTAGCAGTTGTTTTCCAGCCATCGAGCAACATGGATGGTATCTACGGTAGCGAAGGCTGTGCCCCGGAGCGATCACCCTCTCAAGAAGCAACACATTTAATTTTTTTGTGGGCTTTATGCGCTAGCATATTTCGCAATGGGATCAAGGATTCTAACTTGTAGTTTCATGTTTTCATACATCAGTCTACAAAAGAATTCTATGATCACTCCTCTTCGCTAGAATCATCATCCCCTTCCTGGATGATGTCACCAAGCTCGGAATCAGATGAGCATGGGTCGACGTCTTTAAATGAAAGGTTTCGGTCAGGCTGAATCTCTTCAAGCCCCAGAGTGTCCACTTTCTGTTTGAATAGCCCACTTACCTTGGCAATGGCGCGCAGCTGAATGCTAGATATATGTGAGGTACCCCTATTGATCTTTTTGGGCTCCAACATTCAAAAAGGGTTGGAACCAATAGTTACAACACTAAACCCTGTCGACATGGGCAGAAAATCATCAAACCATATCAAGCCAATGAATCAAGGATAATCAAGGCACAGTGTAGGCGAACAGCCATGGGTATTGTTGGCTACTTCGAAGGTCTTTGGCACCAGCCTGAGGACAAAGTGCGTACTACTGCGGATGTCCCTTATGCCTGCGAATTCGAAGCTCGCACTACGTTCAGTGGACTCTTGGCGGTTGATTGGGCTTCTGACAACTCTGCTGCGTCCTTCACCATCTTGGTATTTCTTTACCATCTTGATGTTCTTGACTTGTTGGATCGATCTCAATGTGGCCCTGAACCAAGATGACAATCAAAACCAGAGTTTAGAACAATTTCAAAAGAAGTCCCGCCTTCGTTCCGGGGTCATGCTTTCACAAGCCAAGTTGTTCAACCAGTCCGCATTCGAAATCAGCATAGTTCGCTTCCTGTGGCAACCACATTCCACCATGACACGGGGTATGGCTATCCTTCCAATTGTTTGTTGGAAAAGCTTTGTCCATTGTCTTGTTTACGGTATGACTGAATAATTGCGGAACACACCCACACACACACCACCCACAAAAGCCCGACATATTGAGCATCCTGATCAAAGCCGAGTGTCTCTGTGCAATGTCCGTGCATACCAAGAGGCAGGAAGAAAAACTTCGCTTTGTGGCGGCGAATGAGATCCTGCGGTTGATCTAACAGATTTCGTTTTCAAAAGATCATGCTTAAATTTCAAAGGTTACACAGCTACCAGCCAAGTCATCTCCATCCCACCTCTAATGGTTTGTAATGTGGCAACAAAGAGCTGGCAGGTTGTTCGATGATCCAGCTGATGTTCTTGGCACGTGCATACTCTAGCCTCAATCGAACCAAAGTGTGAACCCCTCACAATGAACATGTTTCGATGAGGACAATTGTCTGTATAGACTCAACTCAACCCTTCTCGATTTGTAATGGTGTATTAACTGGTATAGCCGGGGAACAAGTAGCACAAGCGGCGCACCAACTTGTTTGCCTCAGCAACCTTCTTGATTTTCTTGCTTCCTCGAGGACGAAGTGAGGATCTAAAGGTCGATCCTCTTGAGATCCACACCCACGAACTACAGGGGGCCCCCAGCCATAGGGTGCCCCCGGCTACCACTCGCCGAAGGCATTGGAGAGCAGCCATGAACCCTATGGCTGTGAGCAGGTTCTGGTGGCGACTGTAGGCGACCTCGAATGGACCCGGTCAAACTAAGCATGTCATTGAAATTTATTGAGCTTTCAAGCTGACATCAACTTTGCTTGTAAGTGACATCCATCGCATGCGCCAACAAGTTGTACTCCAACATGGCGTCAGTAAGGGTATGGGATCCGGCGCACAGCTCCACAAAGTGTAGCCTCTCATCATTCCCAGGGGTACCAAAGCCTTAGTCCCAGGCACAAAGAACATAACATGTTTTTAACCAACAACATGCTCTCCAAGGATGACTGATCTAAATCTGATCTAATTACCTTTTCCGAGGATGTTCAATATTCTTCCACGTAAATTTAAGAGAAAACTTGTAGATTACCCAAACCCAAACTCCTATAGTCTTGTTTAGTCCAAAGGGCTTTCCAGCAGCACCACCAATATAGCAGCAATGCAGCTATACTTCATGGCTCCGGATCCAAAGTCCCAGTGAAGGTGGGCACCAGCGCAACCCAACCAAGGATCGGGCACGATACGAGATGAAGCTTGGCCAACACCGTCGGGCGGGGCAGGAAGCAGGCTTTGGGAAAGTGACAAGATAACGATAAAGGAAGTTCAGAATGGAAATGAATCAGCATTTTTTGGGAATTCAAGCTAATGTCTAACAATAAAACGTATCGACACAAAAACCATTCGGGATCGCAATTGCACATATCGTACGATACAAATGTGACTCCAACCCATGTTTAACCAGGATCAGCCTTCTGGAAACCAATGTTCAAAAGCAAACTGCAAGGCAACGTTTGTTCCATCCAGGCGTCATCGTTGAAATCTAACTGACCTCAGCCAAGCCTGCGTTTATCAACACAGCTTGGCCTATAGGTAACCCCGTAATAGCCCACAAAAGATTTTCTGATTGTGCGCTTTCACACAACCAGCTTTGTTTGGGGTCAAGCAACTGGCTTAACCCTAGCCTCCATTCGAGGCACCCCAAAAAAGCTCAGAAATGTGGCCGTATCAGAGCTCTTATTATCGAATTACAAGATTGACAAAGCTAGATAATAGTTTGCGATCGAGTACTGAAGCCATTCCTTGACTGAAGCTATCTTGGTTGTACGATCTAGCGCAATCATATTTACTTAGCAGGATCGGATTCTGACCTGGCCAACTAGTACCGCCTACGTTTGATCTCAGCTGGGCTCACATCTTTCAAGATCTCCTTGCGCTCCCCGCTGAACTTCCAAAGATCTTCAATCTCTTTGTGTCGGGCTCCAGGGAGATCTTTCTTCCACCTTGGATGTAAATGGGCTAAAGACATGGTGATGGGAACTCACCCCAAACTAACCGTGAAACAAACCACATCGCTTGCATCAAATCTATTGCGTTTGGTGAATCTAGGTTCAATAACATGGCACACTCAACCCTGAAAGCGGAATATTGACTCCTGAAAAGTTGCTTGAAACAACAAACTTCCCAACCCGTTTTTGGCTAAGGAACTTCTGAACAAAAGCCTTCTTTGCAATTGCATATGGGGTTGGTTCCCTGGTCGAACGATCCCCTCCCTTACCCTTCGCTTTGGCTTTTGGCTTCCCTTTGGCTTTTGGCTTCCCTTTGGGAGCCGCTTTCGGTTTTGCTGTCCCTTTTGCCTTCGCCTTCGCCTTACCAGCCTTGGACTTGCACTGCTCAGGATTCTTCGCAGGATGATCATCTGGCTTGGAGTTCTTGTCGGCCCCAGGCTCCTCGTCCTCAGAGGGAGCAACAAAAAGATAGTAGTATACCCTTTTTGGTTGAGGGGCCATGTCATTTGCCATGTGGCTTTGCAAGAGAATGGTCAGGTTTGATGTTTGTAGACTGTATGTTGGAACAATCATCTTTCAATATGTAATTTGTTCTTTGGGGTTTTCATTCAAAGCACCCAATCTGATAAATCGCAAGCAGCAAATCAAATTAAGAAGAGGTTCTCCAGTACCCTTTTTGCTGGCTGCCAGTCTCTTGTTGGCTGCTAGCTGGATTTTCGCAAAAGGGGTCACCACCTTTGGGAACACTCGCTTTGTCATGTAATATGGTTCTTTCGCCTGGCTGCACATTATCAGAGATGAAAGTATATGGGCCACAAAGTCAGTGACATAAAGACAACCACAGGATGTTGAATGGTTCAAACTTACCAGACACACACACACACACAGCATGAGCCTTTTCAGGATCAATCGGTACCCGAAATATGTAGAGCTCATTCGGCGCATTTATCGGCACCGCTGAGCCAATCTCTTCTCGCTTCAGGTCCTATGTTGCCCCCTATATCTCAGCTAGCAATGAAATGAAATCCAGATCAGCACGTAAGCTGTCCTGCGGTGGCACAGAGATCTCTTCACCATGACCTTAAGTCGCGAAGACCAGAAAGGGTGGCTAGGAAGCATCAACGGAAGATGCAAGAAGCCAAGTGTATAACACAAACTCAGAGACATCTTTTGATTCGAAAGTGTTACTTCCAAGTAATCCAAGTGACCCTCGGAAGCAAGCTCCGCAGTGGCCGAATCAACGAGATGGTATTTGTCAACCACTTCATCTTCCTAGACAGGGCAAATCAGCACAAGAATATCTCCCAACAATTGCTACAGGTTGATGGCTGGTACATGAAATCGACACTGAATGGTTGGACGAAGATAGGCCTCCGGAGTCTGACCCAGCCGCAAAGTTTTTGCCCGGAGCAATTTCACATCCTCGGTTTAATAATAACTTTGGTTTCACATGTAGACACAGCAAGAAGCCTTGAAACCGTCACCAGCAGCCATCACATCCAAGGAACCTGGTCTGGCAGAAGCTCCATGGGCCCTGCATATGGTCCTGCATGAGTGGGCTTGGGATGTGTGGACACCAATTTTTGCGGGAGCCAGATCGCAGGGTTGATCATCATTGCAGCATGTTGCACTGCCAGATGGACTCACTAGAAATCTACCATGGCGGGAATCCTCCAAGACGTGTCTCCGAGCGTGGTGGGTTCGGAAGTTCATCGTGGCCACCTGCATGGCTTGAACTAGCAGGGCATTCCCAATCCAAAAGATCCACGGTAAGTAGGCTCACCCCAAACCAGGCCTTGAAACTGAAACCGTTCCCAAAGAGTGTCGATATCAGCATCTCCATGAGCATCCCCTGTACAGCCAACGGATTTGATACACCCCGGATTCACAATTGCAGGAAACAAAATTGGAAGCGGAAGAGTTCAGCAACCACTCAGATTCTTAACCCCGCCAAGTTGCAATTGTCACAGACCCATGTGGCGAATGCTTCCTCCAAACCATCAGCAGGTTCTGGGCGGTCAGGCTTTCCTGAAATGTTTCTCGCAACACATGGGATTGCGAGGGTGCAATTGCTAAACGCTGTCAGTCCATTAAACCTACTAATCGATGGCGTTGGAAATGTTTGCCTTGATTATTAAATTCTTTGCGCTCCAACAGGTTGAGTGTTGAGAAACCATTGGCACCCACTGACTACAGTAGGCTAGGCGCCAGGGACATCATCAGGCACATCGGAATCTTCGGGAATAGCGACGCATCCTTGGATCAGAATATGAAATCAAGACCAACCAGCCAGCCATCAATCAAAGAGGGATCTTTATATTACCATCATGGCACCTTAGAACTTATAAGTCGCATTGCGAAAAAAGCACTGGCATGTTTATGACTAGCTTAGGCACCATCAGCATCATCAGGTTGGCTGCAATCTGCGAAAGCATCAGCAACGGCCGCATCCCAACTGGTCGGTCCTTGGTGCAACAAGGAAGCCATCATTATCCGTAAAAGGTGTATTTTGATTGAAGTCAAAGACATACTGCCAAATTCAAGTGAGATTTCAAACACGATGAAAATCGACGGCACGGCTTAAATGATTGAGAACCTGGTTGGAACATCGAACACTTGGTTGGAACATCGAACACTGCAATGCTGGTAAAAGGAACGTGGCGGGGCAGCCGAGGTTGATCCACCAGTAGTGGCAGCCCACATCCAATCCACCATAGCCTTCGATTCCGGGTCCATCGCATCATAAGGGATCAGAGGATCATTGCCTCAGAACGGACATCAACCCTTTGACATATAATATGACATCTGATAAACTTTCTTTGTACATTTCGTGTTAAGATCATTAACCCTCCTGTCGAAACTTCCAAGGATTGCCAATCACCATTGCACCATGTCAATGTTGAATTGGGACGAGTCACCAGAATTCTTCTCGTCCAGTTTTTCCAAAGTCTTTGATGCCTCCAAGGTGGCAGATTTACGTACTGTGAGTGGCGAATGGCGCTGCGAGTGGCACGCATTGCGAGCAGCACTGCGAGTGGCACTAGATACATCACAATCTACTGATTTACATGAGCCTTGCCTTGTGTTCCGGAAGGCTTTCAGGTTCAGAATTCTTCAACTTCCACTTCCGCTTGCTAGGAACATAAGTTGGTGGCGGCATCACCTAAGAATGATTTCCCAAATTGGAACAACATTGTTTTGTCACTATCAATCACTGCATCAACGATTCACATACGGCAAAGATCTGAATCAAAATTAATACAGCTAAGGGTCAGGAGGCGTAGGGCTGTCGACAAGGTGACGTGCTAGAGGATCCTCAACGGGCTCCTGGAGTGGCAGTCCCCAAAACTTGTTCCATCCCTTTTGCAACTAATATGATTGGAAAGAACTACTGAAGCTGCTTGGGTCAAAATGAACAATTGTTTGGATAGAGAAGCTGTCCTGGTCAACCGTTGGGATACTCTCATCAGCCCCCATCTCACCGGAACCCGGTGCATCAGGCAACGTCTCGTCAGCAAACGGTTCGTACGGCAAAGTCTCAAGGTTGTCAGCTGAAGACATGGCACGCCCCTTTTTTGAAACAACCTGTGTGTCAAGTTTTCTTTTCCGAGCCATTCGCAATAGGGTATGCATGCGTCCCACTTCATCTTTGAACTCAACCCCAGACAGCTTTTCCATCCCAAAGCGTTTCCTGAGAGATGTTACTACAAACTCAGCCAATTTCTTGGTCATGACCCTTCCTTCCCCAAGATACTCGCAGATCCAACCAGAAAAAATCTTTTTAAGGGATTCCTTCTTCAAAGTTCCCATTGGTAGAATCCGGTTGGTTGTAAGCATTCTCTGCTTATGGGTTCGGATAGATAATCAGCGACCGATTTGCTTAACTATATATTCAGCATGCCATTTTCGCATGTACTTCTGCGAGCACCGGCGCGACGGCATGGCTAAGGCGCCCCAAAACAAGTTGTTCAAAAGCATTTGTCTCTTTGACTGCTATATGAATGTTTGCTAACATCTGGTAACTATATATATATATAAATATATGGTTATGTAATTCTGATGACCCACTATACCAGCCTGCATATACTTGTTGGGAATCACCCCCTTTCGTCCACGGCAGTTTGAGCTGTTCTGCGCCCCCCCCCCCCCCCCGCCAGCCAGTGCCACACACAGCCTGCTGCGGGCCTCTGCCAAAGTGGGCACGCCAGCTCGGCGCAGTTGGATGGGAAGCTGGATAGATTGGAAAGTGTAAAATAAAATTGGATCATCAAAACACTAGAGGAAAACAATCAGGTAACCATCTCCCAATATAGTCCACCACATCCTAAAAAATATCAACTTATGGGTTTAAATAGAACATTGAAGTAATACAATTTCCAGTTCCAAAGAAGTAACCGCTGCTACACAAACCCGAACGGAACTCCAAGTTTTATGATTGTGGTGAATTGTCAACCCAGAAGTTCTGATGGTGCCAGTCTATCCGCTGATTTGATCGACGTGTTGCCACCGGCTGAGCCAATCCTGGCAAAAAAAAGCGAACGATGACCGCTCGCAAGGTTCAGTCAATGGCGGTGATTTGTTGACTGCTCGCAGGGTTCAGTCAATGGCGGTGATTTGTTTCAAATCATACATGCACAAATGAATGTATATACATATGTATGTTTGTATGTACACTATATATATATATATGTATGTATGTATGTATGTATGTATGTGCACATGCGTGCGTGCATGCGTGCATACATGTAGTTCAATACATATATGTATATTATATATATATATATATAGACTTAAGTTTTTATGTGTATATAATACATGCACGTAAGCAAGTTCATGCGAGCCTTACAGAATCGATTTTACATCGCAGATGGATAGCATACATGATTAAAACCCTCATGTTCCTATCTACCCCAATGAACCAACACAAAATGAAAACAATACATAAATCAAAAACAAACATTTACTGTAGATTAAAAATAGATAAGAACCTTTCTCTCTGTTGCCCGGCAAGTGTGCAACACTTGTGGCGTGGTGAAACGTGAAACTGGGATTCTGGTTTGGTTTTTTGTCTAGCTAGCACAGCTGACCAGTAAAGTTCAGCAAAGAAACAGGCCCAAACCAACTCAGCACATCATGAATGCGATCGCGTTGCGGATGTTTTTTACAGCAAGCCACAGCCAAAGTACGGCGCGCTTCTAGTCTGGAAATGACAACGTGATGCAAAAGCATGAGCGTGGAGGGTGGGCGTGTGTGAAAGAGATCCATACTTGAGCGCCCATGTAGCATAGCGTTGTTTTTCTGCATTCCACCATTGCCCTTGCAGCTGTATATAGCATCATGTCTTGAACCACATGGAGCAAGCAGCCCTATGAGGCCATAAGGGGTCCTATGGGACAAGCTGTCTAGAGGGACCTATCAGGCCGGTCAACCTATGCTGGAACCCCCTCCTTTGGATGTGAACGACCAGCTGGTCGTCATATATCAACTCAATGCTGAGCCACGACGAATCTTCATGCCTGTCAACAGTTTTGAGGACATGATTGTGAGGACTGCACAGGCGCTTGGTCTCCGTGCAGATCGCATTGTCTGGCTTTGGGAAGTGAGCGCCCTTTTACAAGGAGAGGTTGAGTTCGCCCACGCATACATTCTTCAGAAGGTTGGAGATGTGCCACTTGGGAGTCCTTCCAAGCTTGTCATCATCGACTACGAGGTGCATGGCATTGATGCGGTTTTGTCAATCCCTCAGAATAGTCGGTCGGTGCGTGCTGTGAACCCCACTCTCAATCGCCAACATGTTCTACAGCTTGTACATGCTGATGCATACTGCGCTCGTGAGCGTAACAGATGCCTGGTACATGCTGACAATCGGATCTGGCCCCATCAAGAGCGTGCAAACAGAAGAATTGGCCATGGATTGTACCTTCGTGTCACAATTCCAGCACCTGAACGTGTCCGATGTGATGTGTCTGACACCCAAGACGCAGTCAACCTAGCTCAGCTTGAGGCCAGGTCCAACTCTTCTGACTCAATGACTGAGCCTTCACTCTCGGAGCTTTTGGAGGATCTAGGAACTGAGGAGATGAGCTCCTTGCAGCTATCATTGCAAACAAGATTCCGAGTCACGGATCAATTTTATGCTGATCCCTTTGAACTATGCGATGATCCTGCTAAAATTGCAATTCCTCGTGCCCTACCCATTGACATCGCCGATGAGAATTTTCAAGATATCCGCCGAGTGTGGGAACAACATGCTGTGATTGCGCAACTTGAACAGGGCCCCGTGGCAACCTTCCTGACCTTTTACCTCACGGCAGATTGGTTTACTATGTGTGAGCAAGGGCGATTTGTCGAGTTCGATGCCAACGCCATAGATTGGCTACGTGTGCTTGTTGAAGCCTGGGAAGATGTCATTGATCGTGCCTACACCATGGATGTATGGTTGGTTAGGCCTCGACCTCCCATGTCTCCAAGGATGAATGTTGCAGGCTTCCTGATATTGGTTCAGCGACCTCTCCCGCAGCTACATGCCTGCCTTATCGCTGTCCGGCATGCTGCTGATGACATCCAGTACACGGCACACATGTTGCCATTGGCAATTGATCGCTCCCGTCTTCTGTCTCGTCAAGGCCTTGACCCTTTCTGTTACCGTCGACATCGTGAACAATGCAGGGCTTGGTATCATGACATTGAACTGCATGACGGACATGAAGTAAGAACCTTTAATGGACAGGCCTTCGTGATTGCGCTCCAACCTGACCAACGACCGGATCCAGAGTCAGTTGGGCTATCCTGGTCAGCGATTGGTTCGCGGAGTGACCACGAAGATGCTGAGACTGGTGACAGCTCCTCTGAAGCATCAGAGTCTGAGCGCCTAACAGACGACTCGGTGGCTCATGGTCGTCGGCCTGACTCATTTGGTGCTCAGAGACATGTCATTTCTTTGGATGCTTTGTGTTCGCCACCTGTCTTTGTTCAGATTGCTCTACCGCATGTACTGTGTTTGCGCAACCAGCTATCTATGGTGGAGTTGGGCCCGCACTTTGATATGAATACATTGGTTCGTTGGCATGATGCGACGTGGAATTACTGTGAGCATATTCCTTACTGGCAGGATGAAAGACCTTTCAGTTTTCATTTCTTTACAGATGGAAGTGCCACAGAAGGTGATCCCGTTCCCGCTGCAGCTGCTGCGGTCTTCTTGGTCGTTTGGACTGATGGTGGCTGGCGTTTGGCTGGATTCCGCTCAGCAACCATCGTGGACAATGCCACTGCGCCCTATGCGGAGAATGCAGCAATCTACCTCGCTTTGCTTTGGTTGATCGGGATCGACAATGTCTGGCCGGGAGTTGTAGCTGGAACCACTGTCTATTTTGGTTTTGACAGCCAAGTTGCGGGACAATCAGCGGCTGGTGTCTGGCAGATGAAACGTCCATTTGATGTGGCACGCATGAATCGCTCTGTGGTTCACTGGTTGACGGAACGATTCGCATGTACCTTTGACTGGTTCCACATCAAAAGCCACACTGGCCACCCTATGAATGAAGCTGCTGATGCCATAGCTTGGGCCACTGCCTGCCGTTGGATTCAGACAATTGCCTTCGAGGATGTTGTGGCCTTCACTACTTTGGACGGACGCTTCACCACTGAGTTTGACTGGCTTTGGTTTCTTGAGCGATCGCTTGCTGGTGGAGGCGATTGCCCCTCCGTTCAGGGTACAGTCCTCAAGGTCAATGTTGCGATGCCCTTTGAGACGCCTCCATCAGCTGACCACCATGATTTTATGCTTGCCCACAAGGAACCCCCGGCACCTGCACTACCTGAGCAAGCCCGTCAACGTCTCAAATTTGTGACTGCGAATGTCCTGTCCCTATCCCCTGGCGGTATGATACATGGTCACTTTGTCAGTGCGCGCCAAGAGGCTTTGGCTGATATGTTCGCTGAGCAGAGCATGTTTTGCATTGGACTCCAGGAAACACGCAGTCGACAAGATGGTTACGGTGAGTGTGGTGCCTTTCATGTTCTTTCCAGTCCAGCAGTAGATGGTCAAGCTGGCGTGCAAATATGGATTGCGAAGCAGTGCCCGTTTGGTCGACATCGTGTTGAGCCTCGTCACCTTCGTGTTCTACTTGCATCGCCCCGAGTGCTGCTGGTCGCTATGAAGACCCCTTGGATTCGACTGCATCTCCTTGTTCTACATGCCCCTAGTACCACATCGGATTCTGACGTGGAACGATGGTGGCTACAGACCTCGGGGCTTTTGACTGATATCCTCAATCGATCGAATCTCCCCTTGGTCGTGATGGCCGACGCCAATGCTAGGATTGGTTCAGAAGTGAGTGATGCAGTCTCAAACCATGACCAAGAGGATGAAAATGAGTCAGGGGCAGCCTGGCATCGTTTCCTTCTGGATTTCAACCTGTGGGCACCTCAAACTTTTGCTGCCTTCCATGTTGGTACATCGGAGACATGGCGCCATTCAACAGGACAGACAGCACGCTTGGACTATGTGGCCATTGATCGTCGACTGGGTGCCGACAATCTGCGTACAGCAATTGCTGATGTGGATCTTTCCATCCGGAAGATTGATCATTTCCCTGTTGAACTGGAGATTGACCTACCCTTGGTTCAAGATGCTGGAGTCATGCCTCCTCCCCCATCAGAAGGCCCAGAGGTGCTGCCAGATCCGACATGGGCAACAGATGTCCACACTCATGCTGCGACTGTGCAGCAGTGGCTATGTGGTCTGCAACAACCTCGTCCCAGATACCCCAGGAAGCGTCACATGACCGAGGATACTTGGATGATGGGTCAGCAGAAGAGCTACCACTACAAACAGTACCGGCGCCTTGCGCGGTCTACACGCCATGATCGTTGTCATGAGTTTTTGTGGCGATGGGGGCACCTGCGACGCACTAAGACTACAATGATGCGTGCTCCATTGTCCACTCCCTTTCTTCGACTTCGAGTGGCAACTATGGCATGGCATCAATGGCAGCTTGATTGTCTTGGCCCGCTTGTTCAAGATGCCCTCCGCCGAGATGATCGAAACTTTTACCAGGCACTGGCCACCCGTCAGGGTGAAGTGGCCGCCGACGAGGGCATGCCTGGTCTCTGGCGTGTCATCCGTGGCCTTCTCCCTCGGCAACAGCGCAAACGGCTCAGCCGAGCCACGTGCACTGGACCTGAGCCAGTGGACCTTGCGCAACACTTCTGTGACCTTGAAGCTGGAGTACCTGTTCACTATGGGGAGCTACTTCAGAGATGTTTTCGTTCGCAGAAAGAGTCACTGAGTGACACTCCATTGACGGTGGAATTGGATGACTTGCCAACCCTTCATGATTTGGAAACGGTTGGACACCGAGCCAAACGTCATAAGGCTCCTGGATTGGATGGCGTCACCAGTGAGACCCTCAAAGACTTCCTTCCGTGGGCCTCCAAAGAAGTCTACATGCTCTTCTTCAAGGCCTGGATCACAGCAGCAGAGCCTCTACAATTTAAAGGAGGACACCTCCATGCAATCTCCAAGCGTCCAGGTCGGATGACTCTGGAGAACGTACGGGGGATAATGATGCTCAGCTCCCTCGGAAAACTATACCACGGGGTCATGCGACGTCGCCTCGTGGACTCTGCCGAGGTGATGAGATCCCCCACACAGCTCGGAGGATTCAAAGGGCAGCAGACTGGCTTTGGTGTTTTGATGCTGAGGACGTACACGAAGATCGCAGCTGCACGAAGCGTGTCGGTGACAACACTGTTTGTCGATGTGAAACACGCCTTCCACGCCCTACTTCGTCAGCACGCCTTTAGCGGTGCGTCTGACATGCCCCCGAAGCTGCTGGAGACCCTTGGCCGTGAAGGTTTAGACCCACAGGCTTTGTTGCAAGATGCTCAACGGCATAGTGAACTCTTTCGCTCTACAGTCCCGCTGCAGACGGCCCGTGTGGTTGAAGAAGCCCACCGTGCCACTTGGTTCACGATGCAAGGAGATGTTGACATGGACAAGCCAGCGTGTGGTAGCCGTCCTGGCTCGCCAATGGCCGACATGGCCTTCAATGTGTTGATGTCATCAGTGGTGAGTGAAGTGGAGGCCTACCTGTTGGCTGATGATGGTATCGCTCGTGCCAGCACTGCAGTTGGAATGGCGGCTCCGGCAATTGTTTGGGCTGATGATCTGGCCCTTTCGCTACCTAGCCCCACAGCGGTTGAGGTGAAACCGATGCTGTGTCGCCTGGTCCCAGGACTCATTCGCATCCTCAATGGCTACGGACTGTTGGTAAATCTGAAGCCTGGTAAAACTGAGGCAGTGGTGACCCTCCATGGCAAGGATGCCCCGAAGGTCCAGCAGGAGATACTTATGGAGGATTTTTCTCAGTTGATGCTCCCTTCGGGTGAGCGCCTGCGATTGGTCTCTTCGTATCAGCATTTGGGCACTACCTTCGTGCAGGCCTTGTCGATTCGTGCAGAAGTGCAACATCGGATCCATCTTGCTCGTGGTGCTTTTCGCCAGTTGAGTCGTAAACTGCTGCTTTGTCGCAAGCTGCCTGTGCGTCTACGACTTCAACTTTTTGAAGCCCTCATTGTTCCAATCGCTCTATACGGTTGTGGCACATGGCCCCTCCTGTCGGCCTCCTTGTATAGAACCTTGAAAGCAACTTTGGTTGGATGGCAGCGATCCATAGCAGATATCGGTCATTGGTCTGACCAACGCGTTTCTGATGATGAGTTTCGAGCACTTCATCGTCTTCCTGCCCTCTCCCTGCGATTGTCTAAGCATCGCTTGCTGACAGCGTTACAGATGCAGCGCAATGCCCCGACTATCCTTTTTGACCTTTTGTCGGCAGAGGACCAATTCTGCAAGGACTCTTGGTTGAACGCTTTGCGCCATGGATTGCGGTGGTATGTCAATGAGGTGGGCGAGGAACATCAGCTTGCAGGACGCGAATTGACCGTGCCTACAATCTATGCCTGGTTGGCTGGAGCCACTCATCTGGAGGCCCATGCTATTCGGCGGCAGGTCCGTCGTCGTCTCTTGGAGGAGGAGACGATCCACGATGTGGCTTCCTTCCACCGCCAAGCTGCTCGTCTTTGTGAAGAACATGGTGCTGTGCTCAGTGAGCCGACTTCGGAAGATGCCCCGGTTGGCTCTTTTCCTTGTCACCTCTGCCATGAGACCTTCTCCTCGATTCAGGGCCTTACAGCCCACAAATGGAAGAAGCACAACCTTCGTAGCCAAGAACGCCAGTACATGACTAGTACGACATGCAACGCCTGTCGCCGTTGTTTCTGGTCGGCACAGCGCTTGCAGCAACATTTGAAGCGATCTCGTCAGCTGGAGAATGGATGCTACCATTATTTGGTGCAGCATATGGATCCGGTGGATCCAGCCACAGCTGCTGGTTTGGTCGAGATTCCGCCGCATCTACAACGTGTACATCGACTGCCGGCTGTCCCTGCGCTGGGCCCTGCTCCGCTACCAGGTCTGACGTGCTGGGAACGACACCATCAAGCACGCCGGGATTTGGTTGATGCACAATGGCAGCATTTTGGATACCCTGCCAGCCTCCCTGCGGCTGATCGAGAACGTCTTGGCCTCGCTTTTGATGATACCCTGCGCACCTTTGATACAGTCTCCTTTGCGTATGATGATGATTCTCTGGCCTTGTCTTGGCTGGCATTGATCGACCAAGAGGACATCCCTGATGTTGGGCTGTGGGCGCTCATCGATTGGGGAACTACTTCGCGCTACGACCTTGTGGAGACCTTTGACAATGTTGACTTCATCGCTTATGTGGATGAGCAGTTTCAGGTGGCTGTGAATGACTTTCCAATGTGGCAGCTCTTGACTGAGCGTGACTTTCTGGCTCGTCAACGACCCCCTGATCCGCCTGTTCCTGAATTGCCTTCCGATGCTCCTGATCTTCGCCTATGCAAATTGCGTGAGCCTTTCCCGGACCGCTACTTGCAGCAGATCTCGTTCTTAGCGCCTTGGACGATGCGGACTATGGTGTTGGCACCGGAGCTACAACAGATGCCTCTGGTGGAGATGGAAGATGGCAGTCGATGGCTCTATATTCTTCACCTGTTCAGTGGTCGCCGCCGTGCTGGCGATTGCCATGATTGGGTAGAAGTTTTGGGCCCCCAGATTTTTCAGGACCTGAACATCCGTGTGAAGATAGTATCTGTTGATACGGCTGTGAGTGGACATGGTGACCTGCTTGGCGTGGGTTTTCGCAATGCCTACCACCTTTGCCGCCTAGGCATGGTGGGACTCTCTCTGACAGGCCCACCATGTGAGACATGGACCTCGGCTAGGCACTTGGCCTGCCCAGAGCGCCCATCGGCGCCTCGTCCTTTGAGGTGCCGATCTCGGGCTTGGGGATTGGCTCATCTTACCTTGTCCGAATTGCGCCAGTTATCAACGGGATCAGCATTGCTTTGCAGGAGCTTGATCGTGGAGTTGCTTGTGGTACTTGCTGGCGGAGGATGCCTCATGGAACACCCAGCACCTCCTCTTCAAGATGATCATGCTACCACGTGGGCTACGGAGATCCAGACGAACTACCTGGGCCGATTGCCCTTTGCAAGAACCTGCCACTTCTCGCAGTATCGTTTTGGGGCACTGAGTGTGAAACCCACTACGTTTCGAGTGGCAGGTTTGCCTGGCTTTGCTTCCCTCTTCTACAATGAGCAGGAGGACTATGACCGTCCCACCACGCACCTCGGTGGTTGGAACATCTATGATCGCTGTTACCGAACAGCGGCAGCGAAGGAGTACCCGCCAAAATTGTGCAGGGCGATGGTATGGTCCACTTTGAATGTTGCTCGCAAGCGGATTGCCCGTGAAGGCGCACGTGTGGTCCCATGGACTTCGCTACCGGAAAGGGAGCGATCCTGGTTGAACCAGCTTGCATCCGCTGCGCTTGAGCTCTCGCACGAATTCATGCCCGATTACCAGCCGCGCCCAGGGGACATGTAAAGTCATCCGTGGCCGGCTGGGAAAGGGAACCCGTGGATGAAGGCACGAGGGATTCTCTCAAGGCCCTGAAATTGGAAAATTGGAAATTTACCTACTACAAGGATTCAATGGATTCAAGTACTACCTACTAGAAGCTTAGATCTGTGAAACTAGTTCGAGTTTCAAAGTCGCTCCAGGTGTGAACTAGTAACTAGGAAGACCTCAATCTTTAGAGCTGCGGCTGCTTTTCTTGTTCAGGAAAGAAACGCCATTGTGGTTCAACACTTTTTGGCCGCGGTTCTAGGCCAGAACTTAAGGCTTCAACGGTGAAAAATGAAAAAACAATGAAGACAGAGCAATATAATTATATAACATGTTCAAACTTCACACTCACATATTGGGCGAGCCCACATGGGTTTAACCTTGGTCGCCCAGCAAGATTCTCTGAACAAATAAGCGGCCCTTGACGGGTACAAAAATTCATCCCTTCTTGCCTGAGGATTTGTCATCCGAAGTAGTTGCATCTACTCTTGTCCCATTGATTTCAGTGTTTTGACTCGTTCTAAATAACGTTCATAATCATGTCCCTAAAGTGTATGAAAGCAAACAAACGCAAGACAAATGTGATCACCCCATGAACAAATTACAAATACTGACTATCTTTTCGCGCAACCCTAACCTTTTCTTTCGCATCTTTACGCTACTCTGCTGAACATCTGATTCTGCTCAACTCTTCTTTTACACAATCCAAGAACTGTTGAGTAGCTGTTGAGGAAAGTTTGTGCCCCGACAAAAAACATCAGCACATACAATGTGGTTGTTTGGAAGTTGAACTGTTCGAAACTGGCTGGCCTCCAGCAACACCGAGGACAAGGATTTGGGAGGCGCGTCAGCACGGCAGTATGGACACTTGGGATTGGTTGCAAGCGCCTCACGCACACAATCTCGATGAAAGAAGTGCGCGCAAGGCAACATCACCAGATCTGCAAGGTTGTCATTGGGACACAGGCACACGGAGCATGTCTGACTTGTCAGCTTCTCGGTGTCCGACAGGCAGCTCCTCTGGCCTTCATAGAAGTCCAAACTTTGATGAGCTGCATCCAAAGACTGTGCCAGCACTTCGAAGCCTGCACCCATGGCCACTGGAATATGTCCTGGATCACGGCAATTGATCTGTCCGCACACTTGCCTTGCTCAACGTGAAAAGGTCAACCAATGACATGTTGAGGTCTAGCGTTGTGGAGTGCATAAACGAAGGGAGAGGTTCTAAATAAAAAACCTCTTTCTACCGAAAACAGGTTATAAAACAACATGCGTGACACATTCCCTATACTATGCGATCATATGCGTGTGCGTATATATGTGTATGTATCACGTATTGCTTATTACATGATGCGTTTTTCCAAACCTACCATTGTTGCATTCATTGCATCTAACGCTGTCTCCGCAGCATGTGAACACTGCCTGGAACTGTGAGCACCTGGCGAATCCTAAGCCTTCAATCTTTATCAAAAACGAAAACGATAATAGAAAGTCCAAGCGGTCCAAGCTTCATCTGTGACAAGAACTGATCACAGTGTGGCGCGCTCTGGCGGGCCACCGCATGCTGAATCGCATGCCGAAGGCCTAAATGATTGTAGACGTCGGCATCTCGAAGTGGCTGCTGAAAACGTACTTCAGGACGCACTTGGCGGACACCATTTTGGTCCAAAAGCTCCTGGTCAGATTTGCCTCCCCTTCCCCCAAACAAAAATCTAAGAAGTGTAAACGCATGGGTGGAGCGTGTGCAAATGCTTCAATCAAATAAAAAGAAAACTGTCCAAAACCAACAACCAGGATCAATGCCCATCCGGAAGCATCGCTTCTCTGGATCCTTGGCCTTCAGCTCTTCAGCACTGGACTCGTACAATTTCTGAATGAAGTTCTGGGTTTGCACATGGTGTGCTTTGTGCGCCAGCAGCCCATGCTTGCACTCCTCCCAAACACCCAGCTGCGCAGCACGGTGTGCATCGATCTGCAGTTGTTGCTGCACTCGTTGGATGCGGTCCCGTTTGCGACGGCCCAAAAACTGCACTGCCTCTGAGGCATCGGCTGCCTCCATGTCGAAGTGGGCACAGCGTTTCAGCAAAGCTTCGCGGGTCAGAAGGCTGGCCGTTTGGTAGGCCAATTCGGCATCAAACATGCCGTGATCATGGCAGGCCTGGCGGTATATCAATCGCTCCTCCGCACTGAACTGCACGAATTCCTCATGCTCTTCCACACGGATGGCCTTAAGGGGCAAGCCTTGCAGCCATGCTTTTCTACACAGAGCTCGTCTCTGAGCAAACAAGCAGAATAATCGAAGAAGAATCATTAACGTGATGATGATGATGATGATGATGATGATGATGATGATGGTGATGATAATGATGATGGTGATGATGATGATGATGATGGTGATGATAATGATGATGGTGATGATGATGATGGTGATGATAATGATGATGATGATGATGATGATGGTGATGATGATGAGGATGATGGTGATGATGATGATGGTGATGATGGTGATGATGGTGATGATGGTGATGATGATGGTGATGATGATGATGATGATGATGATGGTGATGATGATGATGATGATGGTGATGATAATGATGATGGTGATGATGATGATGATGATGATGATGATGATGATGGTGATGATAATGATGATGGTGATGATGATGATGATGATGGTGATGATAATGATGATGATGATGATGATGGTGATGATGATGAGGATGATGGTGATGATGATGATGATGATGGTGATTATGGTGATGATAATGGTGATGATGATGATGATGGTGATGATGGTGATGATGATGGTGATGATGATGATGATGGTGATGATGATAATGATGATGCTGGTGATGATGATGATGGTGATGATGGTGATGATGGTGATGATGGTGATGATAATGGTGATGATGATGATGATGGTGATGATGGTGATGATGATGGTGATGATGATGATGATGGTGATGATGATAATGATGATGCTGGTGATGATGATGATGGTGATGATGGTGATGATGGTGATGATGGTGATGATGATGGTGATGATGATGATGATGATGATGGTGATGATGATGATGATGAAAACAGCAGGATGGAAATAGCGTAGGCCGCTACAAAATGTTGTGATGCCAAATCGACAAGAGTCGACGAGAGTACTCAAGGGCAAACGCATCACGAATTGGTTCTCAGGATTTTTCAGCACTCAACATGATTGGAAAATAAATTGGTTGTCTAACGAAATTATGCTTGGAAAACTCAAAATTGCACCGGCCTCGACCAACTGCGAGCTGTTTTGCCGCACCACATCACGGATCATCGCTTGACATTCATCCTGGGCCGCGCAGGATACCATGAGGATAAATGCGGGTACAAAGTCGTGGAAGTTTCCAGGATTCTCCACGACCTATGAATTGTCACCCTGGATTAGACTTGTGTAAACTTCCTTGGAGGGGCTCCCAGATTGAAGAAAAACCTCAGGGACAAACTAATTTTCGACAATTTTGGTGACTTAAAATAGACTCAGCAGAGACAAACATGTGAAGAATGGCAAACTGTTTCTTAAATCCTCAGGTCACCAAAACCAGTCACTCCTGAGTTAAGATCTTTTCAAAATCATTGAGCCCAACAGGTTTTCAGGAGGGTAGCCAAGGAGCAGGCCAGATCGTGAATAAAGTGGTTGGCAAGCTAGAATTGTTGGAAGATATTCTTTGCGGGGTTGGGAGGTTTGAGAAATCATAGGACAGCTGGGTAAATTGTAAGGGGCTACTAGAACAGTAATACGACAGCAATAAAGAGGTAGTACGAGACAAAAAGGGAAGTAACAAACAAGCAACAAGAAAGTAACAGGAAAACAATAAAACAACAAGGAAGTAATAGGAAGGCAAGCGGAAACTGATAGGGAATTTACCCCCAAAAAAACAATGAGTAGATAACTGGCCAGCATTGGCCAGCAACTAAGAAGAAAGCAATACGAAAGAAATAAGGAACTAAAAGGGACTAGCCAGAAAGCATTACAACGAAGAGAAGGTGTTGTGAAATGAAACATATCACTTCAATATAGAGGGTTTCATGGGGAAAAAACACACTAATGATTGATAAATTCCGGCCAACAGCTCAAAAAAAGCAACACATATTGGGATCGAACGAGAATGAAGATAAATCCTTCTTAGGAAACTGCAGGCAAAAATTGGAGGCAAACATTTTTAAGGAAGTCCACGCTATTGTAGCCCCAAACATTTGGCTTGCAAAGGCGTCAGGGGACGTGGTCCCTCATAGCCATGATCCAAAAAGGGATGTGCGGCGGAAAGTATTCGAACAGTAACTCACCATCATAAACCATCATTTAAATAACCAAATATAATGATTAGTCAATCAATAACCATCTTTCAAAAACAATTGAAACCAACAACCATCAGCCGGATTAATGGCATAGCTTTCCAGTGGCTAGAGAAGAAAGTGCAAGAAAAAAATCAACCTGGTATTTTGCAAATAAGGCCTTTCACTGATCAAAAAGTGCCCTTGGCCACAAACTACACAAAAAGAAACACACCAAATCATCCCGGGGTCCTGAATCTGCTGTTTGTTTCCAGGTTCTGCCATCCACTCTGTCAACCTCTGGAGCTGGAAATTCTTGTGCTTCAAGCCTTGCTTCATGAAGGGCGTGGCCTCTGAGATGTAGCTGAGCATCTCTCCCACCTCCAACACTTCAGGCGTTGTGCCCAGCGGAGGTGTGCCAGTGAGTCCCCAGCGATGCGTTGCTCCCAGGGATTTCACCACATCCCGCACTCTCCTTGACCAAGATTCCGATTCATGGAACTCATCCAGAACCATCCTGACCGGCACTGCTGGAGATGATCAACACTAGAGAACTAACGACTCGTTCGAAGATTGTCATTCTAGAAAAAATGTACAATCATATCATTTTCATCTTGGACTTGTTATTATTCTCAACAAAACATTGACAGCTGCTTAGGACCACCGTACATTGAACAGGTCACCCTGGCAACCGTTAGTGGCTGGCAGTGGCAGAATGCAGGGTGGCCCCCACGTGTTATCACGGCACTGCCAGCAAAACCAAGAAGTTCCAGCAATTGGAGGATGTCACTTGGAAGCATGCAGCATGCTTGGGTCTACATTGCGGGAACATAGCAGCAGCGCTGCATGAGGTAGTCAGCTAAGAGCCTCGCCCTTTGAACCCACTGACTGTGCCTTTGCCACTTTCAGGCCAATATCATTGGGAAAATGACTATGGTGATGATAAGACCATGGAGATTGCAAAGACACCATGCTCATGACAATGATGACAGCCGTGATGCTGGAGTTCAGGACGAGGATGTGGATAATACCGAAAATCATGATAATGTATGATAATAATCATTCTCTCAGGATTACGATCATGTAATCATTCTCAATAAATAATGACAGTAACAACGGCGAAGACAACGGCGACAGTCGTGATGATGATGATGATGGTGATGATGATGATGATGATGATGATGATGATGATGGTCATGATGGTGATGATGTTGATGATTCAAATGCTAGTAATTAATGACGATGTCAGGGATGACGTTCATAAACTTCAAGGGCCGCTTTTGTTTTCACAGGCTTAGTCTTAGTTCCTTTTCTTTTGCATTTTCTTGGCTGCTTACAAAATCTTCACTCCACAGTGACAATTTATGGCTTATTCAAAATCATTGCGTCCAATGGGTTTTCAGGAGGGGCACCAAGAAGCAAACCCGATTTACTGTGAATATTACTTTGGGCTGCATGTATGGAATGTTTTTTTGCCGGCGGGGTCCCACCTTTGAAAAGTTCGAGCAAAATCATCAGGAAGGTAATAGCAAAGTATTTGGTATTTTATGTATGTTGATGTATTTTGTAAGCTGCTACTAGGACAGTAATAGGCAAGCAATAAGAAGGTAATAGGAAAGTAAAAGGAAAGTAATAAATACGAGTCCGAAAGCCATTGGAGATACTAATATATGGATATATATGGGCCAATGGCTGTGGGTCAAAGCAACGGGTATGGACCGTTCTCCAGTGATCCATACCTATGGATCGGAAG
>VSDK01025684.1:65820-83854 GCA_009767595.1 Symbiodinium kawagutii | reverse complement strand
TTTTGCTATGGATCAGGGTATGGATTGTCTGTGGGTTCTGGCCCTTGATCCAACCACTCAGAGGGGAAAGGATATGAAAGCAATGGGAAGTCATAAGAAACGAATAGGAAAGTGACGAGAAGGTGGTAGGAAAGCAATGGGCTTGTAAAACAAAACTACATGATTGGAACATATTGCGTCGAAGAAGAAATAACAAACGTAAAACCAAGGAACAATGGCTTGAGAATGAAATGAAACAAACATCATTCTCAAGAAATTGACGCCCAAAAATGAAGGCACATTTTTTGAAAGGCTTCATCATTCTAAGCCAGGCATTTGTTAGGGGTGCCCTATCGAGCGATCATGATCCAACATTGATATACATTATAAATGTATGCATCGCAACTTCAATGCACTTTAGCCACTTCCCAATTCCTGTTCCACCACATGGCTTCCAAGAAGGCAGGTGTGGCACTCAAAGCAGCCTTCAGAAAGCTATCCTTCTGGTGCCATTTCTCCACGCAGTCGCGCAATTTCACCAGCCGAAAGCCCATTTGCTTCCCACATGATATATCCTCACCGTCTTCGGCCAGCCAGTCATTTAGAGCACGTTTGAGCCCTTTCATGTGCTGCTCCGTTCCGAGGATGCTAGTCGAAACCAGAATGACATTGAAGGGCTCGAGAAGATCTCCCAAGTTCAAACGTGCAAAGTCTGTGTTTTTGGCCACGGTCAGAATGCGAAACGGACCATCACCTTTGAAGGGCTTCATGTGCGGCGACCTTTCTCTCACCACTGTGATGTGCAAGGTGCATCCTTCCTCACACTCGGCATCAAGAAAGGACTGGTAGCTATGTGCCCGCAATACATCCTTCTCACAAAGCGTAACTAGTAGTCCCAAGCTGGTCACAATTTTCAATTGTTTGATCACATCACCCACTTTCAGCCTCTTGTCTGGTGCAAGCTTAGCATTGCGGCGCTGCATTTCTTGACTTAGCTCTGACACGGCTAGGCCGTGTATAGTGAAGAGCCTCGAGTTCGAAACCTTCAAGGGCGGAAGCACCTCAGTCTCACCCCTGATCCTAGGTGTCCATCTGAGCTCAAACCAATGGAAATTGGAGAATTGATGGAACCACCGTGGCCAAAGAACGGATTCTGTGGCATTTTCAGATGGCAAATCGTCTGCTCCAAAGCTGCCAAGTTTCATATGAACGTTTGGATTTGGCTGGAGGTGCAGGTCGGACCAGTTCGACCTGATCCCCCAGAAATTTGCAGAATTCATCTTCCCATTGCTCCACCAAATGAGGAGGACATAGAATCAAGGTCGCTGGATTGCTGATGTACCCGCGAGGCCTCTGCTCTGGAATTGAGCCGGGAACCTTCTCTGAGAGCAAACCAATGGTGGTTGCGGTCTTTCCATAGCCCATTTTGTCTGCCAACAGGCCCCCTTTCAAGCGATGGTCTCGGTCTTCTTGGGCATACATCCAGGCCAAGGATCGGCGTTGCTCCTCACGCAACGGATACCTGGCTGCTTTCTCTCCCATATTTACCAAACATCCCCAAGCACATATTGAAAATGGCTGAAATCTCTAAAAAGTCCGTTGGAAAAACAAGGAAAACAAACATATGCAGTTCTCAAACCATCCATGTACTGCGGATCTTCGGGTTTGTCATCGATTGAACCAGCCAGGATGCTGTTTGAAGGCCTTGGGGTTCTCGGCCGTCGGCCCAGCATTGTAGTTGGTTTCGCTCCAAACAAGATCATTTTTGTGGCTTGTTGGGTACTCCTTTTTCAGGGCAAAGCCAATTCAGTTCACATCGATGGCGTGGGTTTAAACCCTGGTAGTCTTGGGATTGTCCATGAGGTGAACTGGCCACGCCAAAGGGTCAATATTAACCAACCAATAATAAGGCAAACAATGGTTAATGATAGGGGAACCAGGGGTACGGGGTTTTGACCCACAGCCACCATGAAGCATGAGTTGCCACTTAATAACTCACCAATTCATCGACCTGACATCAAGCAAGCAATGGTTAAGAAGGAACACCTGGATCAGGGTCATGTGATCGCTGAGCACGATATGGAACAATGACACACTGTGATTGATTGATTTTCAAGGATTTACTATGAGTCTCGCCTGATTTGAAGCCGCAGCATCCACTTCTGCTTCTCCCATGTCCTGATCATCTTGCACAGGTTCTATTTGGGCAGGTGGGTGAGGCTCCGTTGACACTTCGAAGCCAACTAAGGCTTCCAGCTTCGAAAGTCTTGGGAGCAAAGGCCCAGTAGTTTCGGATCCACAGCAACAAACCTCCAGGTGCCCCACACGGACCATCAGTGTCCCAGCTGAAGCTGAGCCCAATTCTTGCTCCAAACGGAGGATTCGTTCTGGAAGGGTGGACATGGCTGCAAAAGCCTAGAGATGAACAACTGAACAAGTCCACACAAATGCGGTTCATGATCTTTCTGAATGATCTGACACTGGCGCTTCACGCAACTTTCTTGGATCAGACTGGATTCTGGCCGTGTGCGCATTTGACTTGCTCTTTCTGATCGTCTCGGATGTTGCTGTGTTGCTCCCTGCCTAACGCATGTTCGGATCCATGACAATAAGAAACGCTTCAGAGCCATGACAACATTGTTCGAAAGCCAGTGCCACGACCTATCCCCATGTAACGTAAAAAACTGTGCCACTGCAAGACTTGCACATGAATGTAATGGCACTCACACGCACACAGGAAAGCAGTACACTCTAGTTTTCCACACGGCAATTCTAGGGTACAACTTTAACATAGATCGATATGATCGATGACGGGCTGGCGCCGAACTGATCGACGTCTAAACTTTTCGCGACGCTGAGGTCTTTCAATCAGCTAGCCGCACTGCCAGTGGGGCGTAGTCATTCCTCCTTGATGGTGCCGACAGGCCGTCCTGTTGGAAGAATCTTCATGGCGGGTAACCGGAGCACTGACATACATCTCAGAACCTAGAGGTCAAAGAGATGTTCAACAAACAAAAGTATAACAAGGACTCCTGTTCCGGGGTCACAGCGCCACCCTCAACTTTGCTGTGGAAGAATTTGCAGTCCAACCTCGTCTCCGTAGATGTGGTATTCCTTTGTATTCCTCGTCTTCCACCTTGATCTGGCCCATGATCAGCATGGACCCCCACCAAGACAATGGCGGATAAGGACCGTCCAATGCGTTGGGGCGACTGAACGGTTTCGCACCTATGTTTAACTTCAATCCTTCAACTGTTGGACTGGTGTGTTGTGAAAGGTCAGTTGGAATAGAAATGCTGGATCAAACGTTTATTCGTTTCACTCAAACCAAATGTTCTTGAGCGTTCTGTAGTTTGACAATATTCAGCGATTGTTCAATTGTACTCAATGGTTATCTAAGAGTAGATTAATTGTCTTTTACTCGTTTTTAACTGAGCAAGGAAAAACGCCTGAAATCCTAAACCCTTGTGATACGCCGTTGACTGTAGACACATGTTTAGTGAATGGACAGCAGCGGATACCAACCGGTGTCCTAAACCGTTGCCTCCCAGCTCAAGGTAGGGCAGAGAGGTGGGCAGTTACCGCGTCTTGAGGAACTGCTGACATTCGAAAAATCAAGGAGTTTTGTTCAGCATTGTGTTTCTCAAAATAGCAGCCAAAATAGGGGTACCCCCAAATCATCCTTTATTATAGTAATAAACTGACCATAACTTTGGGGCTCCCCATTTTGAGAAACCCCCAAATGGTTGTTGCAATGGTTTTTAGTTGTTGGTACACTTACCTGATTGATGATGCATAAGGATTCTTTGACGAACATGAAATGGTTAATCACCCCTGAAATTTGATCCAGATCAGCCGGAGTTGTTCCCTTTCTTCATCCTCCCTGTGACTTCAAGCTACTGCCTCGACCGCCCGTGAATTTTCGGGGACATGAGGAAGGCTATGCTTGTCGTAGCAATAACCAACCGATGAATTACTATGGTTCGCAACTAGCAAGCCCTGATTGAACAATTAATTATATACCATTCTCCTACCCTATCCTACCATTTACCATTGACTAACCATGTGACTGACCTTTGACTTACGATTATTCAGCAGTCTTTTGCCATTCTCCTAACATTTATCACCACTAACTCATCATCAACAAAGCATCAAATAGACATTGTGAAACATCTTCCCTGTCAGTCCTTCATGATGCGGCAACTGTACCCATTGTAGAATTATCATTGTCGTATGCAAGTCAGTAAGAGCATCTACATCGACTCACCACCAAATCAGAAATATATTCAAATCATAAAAATTGACCGTATCTACCATCATCCAGCTTATTTTGTACTTACTTATATAGCTATCCAACAATAAATAAACCATCCAATAGTCTTCCATGCATCATCGAACCATCATCTAACCATCAAACCATCATCTAACCATCATCTAACCATCAAACCATCATCTAACCATCCTTCTCCCCATTAACCAGCATTACTTCACTTAGTAACCCCCCATCATTTTACTTCGCCAAGCGGTGCCCCAGCAGGAGCACCAGCATCCAGCACCACTTCCAGCCTTGGTCATCAACACCAAGCGCCTGGGCCACGGGAAATCGATATGAAATGGTGACAGGGAACGTTTCTGAATGGTTGATTCAATGATGTTCACTGATGATTCTGATGATTGATAGTTGATTCAATGATGGTTAACAACACTGATTCAACAATGATTTAATTCTGAATGGTTGCCTGATTGATTAAATCGCTATGTTGATTCAATGATGGTCAACAACACTGATGTACTGGTTAATAATGTTCATTTACTGGCAAATGATGCTTATTTACTAGTTAACCATGCTTCAATAATGGTGAATGATGCGTAATTCATGATGCGTCATTAGTGGTTATTGATGCTCAATTCATGGTTCGCTGACCATTGGGTGAGATTCAGTAATAGCCATGAAATGACGGTCAATCAATGGTTCATTAACGGCAAGGAAAGTAATGCTGGTAAACGATGAATGATGGAAGATTAAGTGGTGATTCTTGATGTGGATAATTCCGGCAAATAGTGATGATTCGTGGGTGATTGGATTTATTAGTGATTCATCGTGGATGATTGGATTTACTAGTGATTCATCGTTGATCATGGACAACTATTGATGATGATGATGATGATGATGATGATGATGATGATGATGATGATGATGATAATCACTTGGACTTGTCTCCGCCCAAATGGGCGTGGACATCACTGCGCGATGTTGACGTCACTAGTCTCACCAAAATAAGTCCATCCGCTGCAAAAGCTGAGCTACGCTGTGGATTTCCAATCCGCCTTTAGGTTAGTGACAGGGACCATGTTTTTTTTTTAATCATATTTTATAACTTTTTATCATTCAAAACATGTTATCTTCATTGGTCCGACCTGAACTTGATGCACAAATTTGAGACAAATGCATCCATCATCCTGGTTGAAGCTCTCAGCCTCCTCGCCACCTTGGGCCGAAAGCGCACCTCCCCGCACGAGGTGATGCCACCGATGTTGCTGCACCTCTGGAGATGGGAGAAATTCATCAGATGTTATTTCTGATTCAAGAAAAGCACTGCGAGTTTCAACAAAAATCTTCACCAACAAAACCAGAGAGGATCTTCAATTCTTCTTAACCAACAAATGGTCAAACCCTAAGCCTCACGGCGTTGGTGATGGCTTCCTGTCACTTGAGGTTCAGGGAGAGTAGACGTAAGCTCATGGCTTGAACAATGGGTGCAGGATCACCGTGAAGATCAAAGGATTCAGAGCAACCTGTCGCTTGATTGGAAGAGCCAAGTGGGCATACACCGTTGTGAGATTCAAACTGCCCAACTTGGTTGTGCTTGGTGGTTTCAACCCCTATGCAAAATATTAGTCAACCAGCCAACCAACCATGGATGCAACTCTCAAGATGTCCGGGGCACCAATGGACAGTTCGCTCGACACCAACGGCAGCTGATGTCGATGTGCAAAGCCTGGCGCCAACAAACGAGCCGCCCACATCTTTAGTTGATGAGAAAATGGAAAGGACATGAACGGATCCAATGAAAACAAGTTGTGGCCAGGGAACATTTTGCACCTTGCGCTACGCAAGCATCTTCTTTTCTGTTCATGTCTGGACCTAGAGGTGAGGATGATGTTCCTACAAATTGCTGACAAACTTTAGAACCAACACTTCTATCATGTTGAAAGCACATGGGCCGGTCTTGAATCATGCGGTTGGGTGCGGTGGGTGCTTCAGGGAACCATGAGGGGCTCACCACGGTGCCGCTCCTTGGCCTCAGCTTCTTCGGCGTCCTCCCGGTCTGGCCGGATGTTCGGAGGGCAATGCCTCGGCATCGGCATTGCTACATGATATCAATCCAGAGCCTTTTTTTAACGTAATTAGCAATGGTAAATGAAGGCTCTTACTGCTAATTACAATCATTGCTAATTGTTTCCAGTAGCAATGGCAAATTAGCAATGGTAATCCAGAGTCCGCTACTCAACAAAAACAAACAATTTGTCATCATGAGCCTTTTTGTTACGTAATTAGGATGAACTCCCCAAAAAAAACAAATGATCTGAGCTATGATCAATATGCCCTGTTTGCGCTCGTGTTTCGGTCCTGGATTCAGCCAAAATCGCAAACTTTCGCTGGATGACCATGCGACATCATGCGACTGCTTCACCATAAAGCTTTTGACCCATTGGCTCAATCTCAAAATCCACTTCGGTCATCATCAACCACCGTCAAGAACCACTGTCAACTATTATCAACCATTGCAATCATTCATCCACCACTGGTGTGATATACATACACGATAGCTGATGTGTATCATAGCCGAACGACTGGCATGCATCTGCAAAGAAAAAACACTGTCATCATCAACTATCATCAACCATATCAACTATCATCAACCATCAACCATCATCAACCATCAACTATCATCAACCATCAACTATCATCAACCATCAACTATCATCAACCATCAGCTATCATCAACCATCAGCTATCATCAACCATATCAACTATCCTCAACCATTGTAATCCTTCATCAACCACCCTCACCATCCATCAAACATCACCATCCACCTCCCCATGATCACCATCCGTAGCTGCCCTCGCACTGGCTGCCGCTGAGCGCCGTGGCCACCCAGGCTGGACCGTGTCGAAGGTCTCCGAAGGTCCTCGCGAAGGTGCAACAGCGGTTTGAGTCGATCACCAGGCGCAAGGTTCGTGCGAAACGGAGGATGGTTCTCAAGCATTTGGGTGGCTTCTCAAGTCATATGGGAACCCCTAAGTCATGGTTGGTTTGTTACCAGACATGATTAATTAATATATACATTTGGTGGTTTCTCAATGGTCTTACCGATTAATAATTATATATATTTGGTGGTTTCTCAATGGTCTTACCGAGGATGATAACATATTATAACCAACAACAATGGTGAAACAACTATGACTTGAGGAACAAGCATTTCAATGGTTGATGGTGGTTGGTAATGATTAACAATAGGGGACAATGACATGTAGTAATGCACCAACAATAATGGTTCAACAACTTCTGCATGCTGGTTTTTCAAGCCATAGGGGAAGCCCCATGTTATGGTTGGTTTGCTACTATACATGACTGATATTGGATGTTGAGGTTGGGTACCCCTATGACTTGAGAAACACCCATTTCAATGGCTTGATTAATCACGGGTCAATGCTAGCGTTCTTCATCAGTACTGGCCAGTGGATCATCATGTGTTCATACTGACTAGTTTTATAACAAATTACTATGGCATGTTGTCAAACAGTTGTTCCCAGAAACACCGTGAAAGACTGATTTGGATGGAAGCCCGCCCTTTCCTGCCACCATGCACTACCCCACACGATCGTTGATGCACATCACCCTGTACACGGCTGAACAACTCACCGCAAAGAGCCGGGCCTGGACTCTAAAAAACATCGAGGCGAGAGTCAGTGTCAAGTTTCTCCAACAATGGGCATGAGTTCACAGTGCTGGAGCTATGCAAGGCTGGCCCTACGGCATGTTTTAGGGACAGAAACGTAGATGTCCCTAATCACGAGGTGAGCCCAAGATGTTCTATGATTCCATGGGGACTCTGTGAGGCTTTTGCCTAGCAGGGCTATAGCCAGCCGTGTTAGGCTCCGGCTTTCCTACGAAGCTTGGACTGAATGTCTCCAGCCATTTGTTTTGAGGAGTCCATTGTTTTCAGTACATCAACGGACGTTCTACACGCGTAAGAGGAAGGCAATGAAGTAGGTATCTTACCAACCTCCAAGCAGAACACGTGAGAAGGAGAAAATGCTACATGCTTGCTGCGGCTAATTGTTGCTGCATTTTTTGGAAAGACTCCATTGCGACGTGGCAGATTGTAGGATGGCAATGGGGATGGCGATCAAGCTCCAACACCTGAAACTTTCGTGCTGGAAGGGGCAGGTCTGGGCAGGTGGTTGTAGCAGGTGAGAATCGGCTTAAGAACCGAAAGAGCGCAAAAAATAAAGAAAAACAAGAAAAACAATCAGAAACCAGACGAGGACTTTGAGACCCAAACATTTCCCTCAATTCTTTTGCTTTTGCAAATGCTTAGGGTTGAATGTTGGGGGGTCCCCTATGACTTGAGAAACCACCATTTGGGGCTCCACCATGAGCAGCGATCCGCAGCTTACTCCCAGCAGCGCCCTTTGCCTTCGATGATAGTTGGCCAAATCCTTGGCTGAGCTAGTGCTGTGAGAATGATGGCTTGCTGTGCTCGAGCAATGGCATGATAGTGATTGGTACTACTCTTTGAGAAATAATGAGTTGTAGTACTTATCAGATCTATCAGTGATAATCACCAATGGCGTTTGATACTCATTACTTGTGGCTGATACTCATTCGACCGTACACTTCGCAATGGTGTTTCATAAGCCTTGCCACGTAGTTGACTCGTCGATGGTGGCCAAGAGCCGATCGTAATGGATACCGCCTGTTAAAAAATGCCAACCCAAAGCGGTGTAAGTGTGGTTTACCGTGATCTTTGACAGTTGAGAGTGGTCAATGTTACTGCCTAACGATCATGGGGGCCGGGGGATGATATCCAACAAATGTAAAAAAAGAAGTATATTTGAAAAAAAGCTGGCACGAACAGTCATGCTAGCATCGCCAACCTCCCGGTTGAACTCGACCCACTCTGAGCTACTGGCAGGATCGTCTCGAATTCGTTGAGCTATCGCTTGCTGTTTGTAGTCAGACTTCTCCTGATGCCGATGGTCAACAATGCGTGTGTCTGAAAACCCTTCGCATCATTCACTCTGATAAACAAGCAGTGTCAATTGAGTTGCAAACAATCACCGCCCTGTTGACTGCCCTGTTTGAACATACCGGAAGTGACGCTTGTTAAGCATCATTAACCAAAATTAACATTATTAAATATCAAATAAGCTATGGTTTCATCATCATATTAGCCATTTCCAACCTCCATCAACCATCATTCATCATCATATCAGCCATTTCCAGCCACTATTAGTCACAATGATCCATCAGAAGCCACGACGGAACTGAGTCCCGCCGTGGCTGTAGCCGTCCTCCATTGCCTTGCGTAATTCCGCCAGCTGCTGCAGTTTGGCAAATCTGAAGGCGCAAGCACAAGCAGAATCTGTGGTAGTCGATCTTGGCAAATGATTGATGGTTAAAGGGTTGATGAATGCTTGATTAATGATGGTTAATGATTGCTGGTTGAGTAATGGTTATATACAAAAGGTTGATTAATGGTTGGCCAATGATGGTGCTGAATAATGGCTAATTAATTATGATCAATGGTTGAGTATATGGTGGTTTCTTAAGCCATAGCGAATCCCCAAACAAATGGTTCGTTTGTTGATTTAAATGTTGAATACAAAGGATGATAATGTGCGGTCCTTCATTTTAAAAAACCAGCAAATAACAGTTGATAAAGGGGCGGTTAATGGTAGGTCCATGATGGTCAATGATGCTGGAGAATGAGTAATGATGGTTAATAAGTCAATCATGTTAAACTGATGGCTAATCATTCATGGTTACCCATGAATGATTGACGATATCTAATTGATGGTGTTTTTCCGATGATGGATACTCAATCACATGGTAAACTATTTGCGATTACTGGTAGAACAAAACTTTTAATGATGATGAGCGATCGTCAATGGTGGATATTCTTGCTGCACAAAGTGCGGCGGAATTGTTGCACAAGCTGCTCCGTGCTGTAATCTTTGACCACCCCCGCCCACTAAACACTGCAAGACTTTTCCAGACTTCAAAATCACTGGAGTTACTACCCACTAGTCACCTGGTTGAGCATTCTTACTACACCCACTTAGTCACCTGGTTATGCTTAGTACCAGCAAACCATATCCAGAAACTAAGCTCTGGACGGATTAGAGGCATCGGCACCTTCTGCATAGTCCCGGATCTTAGCCGCGCCGTGCACTTGCCGCAGTCCCCAACTGAGGCACTGCCACTGATAACTGGCTGTACCTATACTAAAAATTCAAGTTCAGTTCGCCGGAACCTACCAGTTGGTGGCCCTCCACGGCACAGTGAAGTGTTTCTCAAAATAGGTCACACACCCCAAATCATCTATTTGTTGACCATTTTTGTCGTAAACCAACCATCTCTTTGGGGCTCCCAAAGTGCCTAGGACTGGCTCACCCCCCCACTGGACCAACCAACCTGCGGGACATGTGGACCACCGATCCGCGACGAGAACTCAGCCTCCAGCGATCCAATTGGCATGGTGAAGCACCAGCTCTTCCGGAAGGTCTCCGTCAAAGGCCTGGCTACCACGACCCTGGCAGTGACCAGCTGTACCAGTTGCATGTGTGACGTTTGCGGTGCGAAAACACGAGTTACACGCAGTCGGGCATGTTAGATACATGTTCATTCATACACATTCATATTCATGGATTTTCATATATATATATATATAGATATTCATACATGTAATGTATATATGTGTATATATATATATGATATGCAAATAAAGAATTATAAACGCATAAGTGTACATGAATAAACATATACACATTCACCGTTTCAAAGCAATACGCTCGCAGCCACAATTTCACTGGATTTGTGCCATTGATCCATGAGTGAGCAATCCCATGATATTGAGACGGATCTAACAATAGTCTTTGTTCTAGCCATCAGTTGAACCATTAATTTGACCGTTGGTTTGACCGTTTGACCACTATTCTAAGCATTATTTGTTCATTCTTTTAATCGATGACCTAACATCCATATCAACCATTAGTTCAACCATCAGATCAACCACTGGGTCAACCATTAGTCCAATCATTAGTTCAAGCCCTACTCTTGACCCTTAATGACAAACCAATAATCTAAGATAGTTTAACATAGAATCGATAGTTTTATACACTTTACCATCTATGTTATATCCATGGTTAATGTGAATGTTCATATTGTTTAACTTTAAATCATGGTTCAACATATACTTCAAACCCACTCCATGATTGACCCTTAATGACCAACCATCAATTTAGTATAGTTTAAAATAGATTAAGATCGTTTTATAATGTTTCAAATACTTTACCATTGTTTAACCATGATTCTCACCATGGATTTTCACTGCTTCAACTCTTCCAGCGACCACCATAGGAGCTGGGCCTGTGAGGAGGCCCAAATCCTTGGAGCGAAGCAGCCCCAGCGCCTGGCAGAGCGGCCAGCGCAGCGACGTGGTGACGTGACCAAGGTTGCGAACAGCCAATGCTGGCAGTTTCGTGCATGGTCCATGTGCAAGATATATTTTGTCCTCAAGCATCTATGTATATATATACACATAAAATATATATATAATTAAATATATATATATATATATGCAATCTATGTGTTTTCAAATGTTTTCGATTCTGCATTCTACATGTGTGTGTGTATATGTATTGTATCATGTTGTATGCGATTGGCAACAGCAGCTCCACGGCAACGAACAACAAACAGAAAACAACAAGAAAACAAACATACGGCCAGCAACAAAATCAAACAACAAACCACCACCAACTACAAGCACTACCAGAATTGCAGAGACGTACACTGAAAGCAACGCAACGACGCGGAAACAATGAAAGGAACACAACAAACAACATCCCCACACCAACAATAACAAACATCATGGCTTCGCAAATCATGGTAATCCGGTCAACTTTGATGGTTATTTGATGGTTGATTAATGCCAACTATCATAAACATCATGGTTAATCAACCATCATGTTGATTAATGCCAACTATCATGGTTTAACCATGATTAATGATGATGGTTGAATATCATGGTTAAACAGTGGCTTCGCCTCTTCAGAAACCACCCACAAAACCAACGACCTCCTGCAGCAGCTGAACCAGCGAGGCTCCGACAGCTCCGGGATCTGCTGGGTGTACAGCAGGTTGTTGACGATGCGCTGATCATGACCTCGGCATCGTAACGGCACCGTAGGCAGCGTTTTACGACGCATCAAGTCATAGGGGTGTTTCTCAAGTCATACCCGGGGTACTTCCAATCATCCAGTTGACTCACCATTTCTGGTAAGAAACCAACCATAACTTGGGGGTCCCGTAATTGAAGAAACCCCCAGATCAGTGGATGATACAAATTTGGGATGTCCAGGGTTTACGAAGTTTGGGATCTTAGTGTTTCAGGTGGTTCAAGTGAAAGTGGCCTAAATTGGAGGTTCCCAAGAGCCAAAACATGCGGACCTGCTGCTGGAAAGGGTGAGTCATCCAGTTATAGCTTCAGTTTGCCCAAATCCTGTCGGGATGAGGATAATCATGAGAATGATGAGAACGAGGAGAAAAACGAGAATGATGATGATGATGATGGTGATGATGAGGAGGAGGATGATGATGATGATGATGATGATGATGAGGATGAGGATGATGATGATGATGATGATGAGGAGGAGGATGATGATGATGATGATGAGGATGATGAGGATGATGAGGATGATGATGATGATGATGATGATGATGATGATGATGATGATGATGATGATGATTCAAAAGGACATATGTCTCCCAAGTTTAAGGGATATCTAAGCGTGTTTCATCCACCAAGCCCTTCATTTTCCCGTGGGAAAACCGGCGATAAGCTTTGTGTGGTTTGAGCTACCCATGTGGCGTCATGGTTTTCCGGGTGGTTCATGGGTATAAATGGAAGTTGATGATCCTTAACATCCGAGATCATGCCCATCATCATCCAGTATCTCATTGACAAACAACTCGTTTGTTGGTCTATCATACTTCGAACAAGCATAGCTATCGTAGTTATCACAGTTATCCTAGCTATATGATATATATATATATATATCTTCGTCATCCCATGGTTGTTGGTTCGCGGATGATCGACCCGACTCAACGCCCGACTCCGAAGGCTCCTCGGATGCCCGTGCGTCCTGTAGGAAGCTCTTCCCATACTCTGTGCCTGGCTGCCAGCTGCTGAAACGAACAGCTGGGTTTCCGATATGGCGAGCTGGGTCAAGCATTCACCCAACCAACTAATGGGGAATGATTCATATTAACCAACAATAACAATGGATATCTAGTGGATATATACCAAGTATATCCAACTATGTGGCTATGGGTTAAGCAGTTAACCAACCAACCAACGGTAAATAGTAGCTGGTTAATGGTCAATAATAGGGGATAAGAACCAACAAATATAGGGGATATACCAGCTATGGCTATGGCTCAAGGCTTTAACCAACCAACTTTAATTGGGAATAATAGCCAACAACAACAGGGAAAAGGAAAACAATGGTTAACAGTGGGGGAACCAGGGGTACAGGGTTTCGGCCCATAGCCATACGGCAACAAAATGGCGATGCCAGTGGTTACTTTTTGTTGCTGGGTCCTTACTGGTTGATAGTGGTTAATTGGAGAGTTTGACAGGAGATAGTCAACGAAACGGGTGCAGCACTGTGCCAAGTAGGATTAAGTTTGCCCACGATCAAGGGATCGAACCCAGGGCAACAACAACACACTGGGACCACTGTTGCAGGTTTGGCGCCACCGTGTAATAGCTGCTGCGATCACTGCAACATGGTGGCGCCACCAAAAGTCAATGGCTGCTGCAGTTCTCCGAATGGCCACGAAGCCAATGTTGACACCTTAGATTCCACTGGTGACGTGCACCATGGAGAAGTGTCGAGGTGCATCTTTTTTGGGAGGTCTGTTGGTGGTTACTGGTTAATCACCGGTGGTCACTCGATGGTAGCTGCAACCATTCACCAGCCACAAGGTTTATAGGCCTGTGGTGGCCCAGTTCCTACCCATTGCACATCCTCCCACGGCATCGGAGTGTAGCTTCGCTCAGATGCGAACCCAGCTTGGTAAACTCTCGCTGAAAACACATGTCTTTCCCGGCAATGCCCTGGCAGCATGGGCAGTTATGAAACATTGCCGTTTGGTGGGAAAATATGGTTTACGACACAAATGTCTAATACATGTGTGCAGACATGTATGATTGTGAGTGTGTATGCAATACTGTTGCTGTTGTAGTCGTCGTCACCGTTGTCAACATCATGTGTGTTTGGCCTCAAAGGCATTTTATCAAAACAAGGGAGTGTACAAGCAAGAATCATCATTATGATTCAGACATATTCAGATGACAATGATCCTCACCATGATCCTGATAATCACGTTGAGTAGACATGCACAGTTTGCCCTGCCACGACTGTACCGGCGGCCTCACGAACCAATGGCATCACCTGGTGAGCTGCGATCTCATCCCGACTCTGTTGCGCGATCCGCATCCGATCGCTTGAGTCGTGTGAGTCAGGCCGTCCCCAGTCGCATGTGACCAGCGAGCGTTGTTGGTAGCTATGGCCTGTTTACCAGCAAATTGATTGATCAATATCAATTGTGTATTATTATGCCTATTCTGTATTATCCACTCATAGTTGACTATTCTGTATTATCTTGATCATGATCAATTATTATCATAACTGGCTATTCCGTATTGTCCGCTCGAAGATACTCGAAGGCATCCCGTATTGGGTACATATCCCGGTTTTTGTTGGCTAATATGACTCCTTTAAAATTAGGGTATCACCAAAAGTCACTGACCACAAGAAGTACCAGCGACTCGTTGCGAGTCATTTGCCATCATCTGGGTACAGGATCCTGGATCTTCATGGATTTCCCATGTCCCAGGTCAATCGGTTGAATCATCCAAATCAGTCAGTGTTGTGCCCTGCTTGAAGAAAAATTCTACTGAAAAACCATTCATGTATAAATTGTGTGTCGGTCAACATTCCTTTATTCCAACTCTGCTTACAAGGATCTTTAGATCAACTCCCAAAAAAAATGTGTACAAATGGCCTCTTCCCACCGCGATCAGTTGTTTTCATGGTGCTCGGGATACCCCCAACATCAACCAAATGCACAAGTCCCTTGCTCCGCATAACTCGATCATCATCACTGGTATGGTTGAACTATAATCAGCTACTCAAAATTAGTTACTTATAAGGAGTTATTCATTAATACAGCCATCATCCATCCAGTTGGTTGTTGAACCGCCCGTCTGAAAAATATTCGTCAACCAACCGATCATTTGTTAACACAATTATTGGGAACGTAAAATATGTTTGAAACCACCAGCCAGTAATCACTGCTATTCTGCAAGTTAACCATTGTTTCCCTTGTGAAATGGTTGGTTAATACTTATCCCCCATGAACGTTGGTTGGTCACTGCTGACCCATAGCCATATATATAGCTGGTATATAATCCCCGACTAGTGTTACGCACAGACGCCGTGGTTTGCCCAAAGGGCAAACCACGGCTGTTCCTATCAATTGAACATTGCTCGAAGAATCAGTGAGAAACACTGGCTATACGCAGGGATTTGGGGTTTGAGGTTTTTGGGTTTAGGTTTTGGGGTTTAGGGCTTAGGGTTTTTACAGTGCCACGGCTGCGTCCCCCAAGACATGTGGCGAAGGGGGGCGCGCCGTCTTAGCAATCGTCAGCCCACCCCAAACCGCCCAAACTTATACCTTTCACGGGTTTAAGGTTTCACGGCTCTTCGACCCAGGTTTGGACTCCACAGGGTTCGCTGCTTGAAGCGCTCCCTTCAGAGCTTTCTTCCTCGCAAGAGCTCTGCTCCTCATCGGCGTACTCTTTCTCCTGAAATGGGACTCCACAGCGCTCGCTCCTTGACGTGCTCCCTTCAGAGCTTTCATCCTCGAAACAGCTCTGCTCCTCATGGGTGTACTGGTTCTCTTGAAAATCCAGGATACCGACCACTTCAAATATTTGAAACTCCAAAATGGCCACAGAATTGAGGAGCGTGGCGCCGTGGCGGTAAGCGTGATATCGTGAATACCGCCAGGCGCCACGCCGCAGCCAGGCGACGGCCACCGCTCCAGTGCCTGCAAACAGTCATCTGGCATTTCGCCTTGTGTTTTGCGCACGTTTGTCTGCCCTTCCTGCCAGCCCACGGCTTGTTCTCGTTGCGGCAAGCTAGCTCCTCGTGCACGGTCGCCAAAGTCAAGTTCTGAGCGTCCCATCCCACAAACCGGCAGCGCACGTAGGGGTACTGGGCGAAAGCTTTTAGGGAACCAACCCGGCCCTCAGCTGCAAGTCGCAACTTCTGTAGAACGAACGCGAAACTGCGGCCAAGCAGTCGCAGAGATGGTAGTTTGGCACGGTCGAGTGCGGCGAGGAACTCCTCTTTCACCGACTCCGGGACGACCCCTTTCGCAGCCAAGCACCAAGCACCCAATGTATAGAGATCCACAAAGGGCAGAGCCAAGGACACGGCGAACCTCTGCATGGTTTGGTCTGCAAATGCTTCAAGAACGGACCTGCCAGCACGAATGAACTCTATAACCATTTATTGCGTCAACACTGTTTGTTGCTGAAGCCAAAAGCCATGCTCGTACATGTCTTACATGTCATCCAAGTGCCTGGAGACATTGCAGCGAACTATGTTAACTGCTTCACAGCTCTGTCATCATCAAGTGACCTGCCACAACATGGAGCTTCACATGATGTCATCATTAAGTTACCTGCTACAACATGGAGCGCTGACGCATACTTGTGTGTTGCATTTGTTCCTTGCATTCAACTGTAGCAGAGATATTTACGATGAATGCTATCACTGGAAAAGAATGTTTTCTGACACTGACTTGCATTGAACACATGTCACCTCGCTTTCACTTTGCATCCCAGGCATCTGCGTCAGTGGTCCTTCTTTTCCCTGTGCTGCGGATATGTTCTAGATCCTTGCGTTCTACTGCGCTCATGCTCTTTCCGGGGCTCTCCACGGGCTTGCTGATGTCTGACCCAGTGGAACCCACCTCCGTCAGCACGCTGATAAACGCATGGTGTCAACCGACCCGAGAAACTCTTTGATGATTCGCATGGTTTCAAGTGCTGCAAGAACTTGCTGCATCTTCAAATACGGCAGGTGTATAGTTTCTGGATGTTTATAAAATGTATCTAGACACCAAGACATATGGTTTCAAGTGGTTTTGCACCGAAACTCTCCGGCTCTCATTATTGCGAACGAATCCTCTTTGGAAACTTTCCCATAAATTGATACCTGCCTTCAATCAACCAAAAAACATTACACCTGTGTTGAACTCTCCCGCTCTCGTTGTATAAGACTCCTTTATCTGAAATCTTCCGACAAATTGATGCCTGCTTTCGAAACACAAAAAGCATGACACTTGTGTTGAAATCTCCCGCTCTCCTTGTATAAGACTCCTCTTTTGAAATCTTCCGATAAGTTGATAACTGGTTTCAGAAAACAAAAAACATCACACCTGTGTTCAACTCTCCCGCTCTCGTTGTATAAGACTCCTTTTCTGAAATCTTCCGACAAATTAATGCCTGCTTCCGAAGCACAAAAAGCATGACACTTGTGTTGAAATCTCCCGCTCTCCTTGTATAAGACTCCTCTTTTGAAATCTTCCGATAAGTTGATAACTAGTTTCAGAAAACAAAAAACATCACACCTGTGTTCAACTCTCCCGCTCTCGTTGTAAAAGACTCCTCTTGTGAAATCTTCCGA
>VSDK01025684.1:0-65206 GCA_009767595.1 Symbiodinium kawagutii | reverse complement strand
CGATCAAGTGATGTGGCCTTGCCTGCTCCGCAGCTGGCCAAAGCACCTGGTTCAGGGTATGGTCTACCGTTGGGGTTACTGGGGGCACGATCGCACGTGAACTGAATGACTGCACCTGCCAACAAAAAAATCAAGAACGAATTCGGTAAACTATCCTTTCAACTTGTTTTTTGGCGCACTAATATTGTTTGAACAGTGACATTGCCCAAGTTTCGAAACAATTACCGGACGAGGTAACATATTTCCCGCGCGGAGGCCTCCTGTACCTTGCGAGGCCCGGCCTTTCACCGCTTTGTCTCAGGATTCTACTGTGCTTGACTCGGTCCGGTGTCTTGAAAACTGGCAGGCCTCCTTTGCCTTGTGAGGCCCCGCTTTTCATCGCTCTGTCTCAGGCGCCGACTGTGCCTGTCACGGCCCGTTGTCTTGCATGCCTTTATTGCATCACTCAATGCTTTCCTCTACGTGGCACTTGAAGATGTGCCAGTACAGGGTGAAAGCAATGCTGCAGTACTGCTTCCAGTTCGCTGGCTTTTGGCTCTTAACCTTCTCCAGGGCAGGCAAGCCGAAGGCGACGGCCACGTCCGCAGGAATCAACGCGACCAGCTGCTTCGCGTCCTCCTTGTTCGGTTCTTTGGTCTTGTGCTTTTCTTTTTCTGCGAAGTTCAGCGCAGCATTGTCATTGGGCCACAGAGCGCGCAGTAATGTGGCGCGGGCGTCCTGATTTGCCGCCGGTCCGCCTTTCAGCGCAGCTTCCCATGCACCACGATTCTCCTCGGGCAGTTTCTCTGTGTCAAACTTTTCAAAGAGACGTTCCTCTGACAGCACGGCCGCGTTGACCTTGCTCTTGTCGGCCTCCACAGCCGCGTGTACCCACGCCAGTCGAACGTCCTTCACCATCTGCACGGCGTGGTCCATGAGGCTAGGGGCGTTGGCGCGCGGCACAGAGTCCTCCTCCGTGGTGGGGAGCAGCCCCGCGCGTTGCCATACCACCTTCCGGAGTTCTGTCGGCAGCTCTTTGGTGAGCGCCAGCTTCTGCCCCACTTCAAGGATGGCACTGTCGGCGGCTGTCACCTGTTGGGCAGCTTTCTCTTCAAACTTCTGGAGCTCTGAAAACGACCAATGCTTTCGCAGGTAGCTCTCCACCAGCTGCGGTACTGCTTCTGTTGCGGAAGCTTCGGAGCTAGACTTGGTTGTCTTTTGCTGCTTCTTCTTTCCACTTCCCACAGGTGCGCTGCTTGGCTTGCGCTTCTTGGTGGTCGGCCCGCTGTCGGCGGAGGCCTTTGCAGAGGAGCTGGACTGGCCGTCTGGAGAAACCGACGCTGCCTTGCGGCATGACTGCGCAACCTTCTTCTTCTTCTTGTCTCCCTTGGCCTTCTTGGACTTGCCTTTGGTCTTTTTCTTCGTGTTTTTTGCGGGATCCCGATGAGGCCGCGGAGTCGCTGCTGCAAGGCTGCTTGCCAAGGACGAGGACGAGGACGAGGACTCTGGTTCTGCCGACGTCCCATTCATATGTCTTTGTCTATGATCCACATTTATATATTTATCTATATATAGATACATTCCGCTCCAGCGAGATCAAAAGAAGCAATAGATCGATGGCTAGATAGATAGTTAGATAGGTAGATAGATACATGATTGATAGATACAGATATATATAGATAGACAGATGGATAGATGAGGCTAAAAAAGCATGAGCTTTCCTTGGTCTTTCCCAGTTGCATGATCTTTAGTGATCTTGTGGTTAGCGTTTGGTTGAAGTTACCTTTGGATGGAAACAAGACTGGGATAAATGCATGGATAGATCCATAGTACCGAGATATATCAACGATAGATAGATTGATACATCGTTTGAGAGAGATGATGGATACAGAAACAGATAGATAGATGATTGATAGATACATCGATCGATAGATAGATAAAAAGATAGATACATAGATAGAACATAAACGGAAAGATACGTGGATAGAAAGATAGGTACAAAGGAAATGGATGATCGATAAGTTATAGATGCACTGAAGATAGATAGATAGATAGATAGATAGATAGATAGATAGATAGATAGATAGATAGATAGACAGATAGATAGATAGATAGATAGATAGAAAGATAGATAGATAGATAGATACATCGATAGATAGATACATCGATAGATAGATAGATAGATAGATAGATAGATAGGTAGATAAACAGATAAATAGATAGATAGAAAAATAAATAGATACGATTGATGAAAAATAAATGCAGTGATGCGACAACGAGGTTAGCTGTCACGACCAAAAGCAGGCACCGAGCAGCAACTCCTATTATGTCTGTGTCGGGCAAGGCTGTCATGCGCGGAACGCGCCACGCCACACCGAAAACAACAAACCTCTTTGCTTCTACATTTTTGCCCGCCAAAGGGCAGCCAAAAGCACCCAGAAGCAGGCAAAAGCAATTAAAAACAGCCAGAAGCAGCCAAAAGCAGCCAAAAACAGCCAAAAGCAAGCAAAAACAATCAAAAGCACTAAAGAACAGCCAGAAAGCACTGCAAAGCTTCCAAAACCTGAAAGCAATGGGTTTTGAACATTTTTGCCAAATCCTGCCGCGGAGCTTTGGAATTTCAACCGTGAAATTTGGCCATTGGCCAAAAGCATGCAAAAACAGCCAGAAGCAATCAGAAGCAGCCAGAAACATCCAGAAGCAGCCGGATACAGTCAGAAGCAGCCAGAAGCAGCCAAAAGCAGCCAGAAGCAGCCAGAAGCAGCCAGAATCAACGAAAGCAGCCAGAAGCATCCAGAAGCAAGCAAAAGCAGCCAAAAGGAGTTGCAAATGTGTGCAAAACCTTAAAACTCAAAAATTTCAAATGCCACTTCCTTATTAAAATCTTTATTCGGGAACAATGGGTTTTGACCATTTTCCTCGAAATCCTGCCCCGGGACCTTTGGAGCTCAAAACCTTGATTTTGGCCCAAAACGGCTTCGAGCTGCAAGGGGCGACCCTTACCCAAAACTAGCCCCCGAAGATTACTTTTAACTTAAAAACCTCGTTTTTAGACCCAGCCTCCGGGATGAGAACCGTTCGAGTCGTATGCCCAGGGTTAAGGGGATTCACTTTTATTAGTACCCAAAGCGTATGGCTCTGCTCTAGGAGTTGTACCGTGCTCGAAAGGCAGGTGGAGGCCCCTTGCCTTCCTCGCCGAGCTGAAAGGCTAGAGCTAGGCCAGGGAGGCGCGCACCAGGTGCGCGCTGAGGTTTAGGGTTTTAGGGTTTATGCTTAGGGTTTTAGGGTTTAGGGCTTAAGGCTTCGTGATTCTCAGAGTTTCTGGGCAGGTCTTGTGCATCCGGGCAAACCATGGAGTCTTGCCGTATTGTTAGTTATCATCCCCTATTATTAACCAGCTAAACCAGCTATAACATTGGTTGGTTAACTGCTTGACCCAGCTCGCCGAGCTCGCCGGTGCTACAACTACTGGCCGCAGCTCGCCTCCTTGAAGAACTGCACGTCGACGTCGGAAATCAGGATCACTTCCTCGATCGCTCTCCACCGAGATAGGACCGTTCCCCGTCCACGGTTTAGCTGTGCGGGGCACGGTGGGGGATAACAGCTGGTTAACCAACCAACTAATGGGGGAGAACCAACGATAATAGGGAATATCCAGGGGATATATACCAACTAGATCCAACTACATGGCTATGGGTCAAGCAGTTAACCAACCAATGTTATAGCTGGTTTAGCTGGTTAATAATAGGGGATGATAACCAAGAATTGTAGGGGAATGTAGGGGATATATCTACAAACTATATATGGCTATGGAGTCAACATTAACCAACCAACAAAGTTCGTGGGGGATAATCACCAACAAGAATAGGGAAAACAATGGTATACAATGGTTAATGAAAGGGGAAAACATGTACAACGTTGTACTTCACAGTTGTAAGCTTTGCAGGGCAAACAAATAGCTTTGACAACCGACTATGAATGGAAGCCTGTCGAGATCCATCAACTGTCATCCATAGTGTAAGTAAACCCCATTAAGTGAGTTGGATAGCTAACAGTTGTTAGGACCCATCAACTGAAATTGGATAGCTAAGTGTACCCCCCAAGTAACTGCTGCTTTGCCAAAAATAGCTATGGTTGGATATGGTGCAGGTAGGTAGCACCGTTGAACTGGACGCATGTGATGAACCACTGTTGTTGGTATTATCCTACATAGATATCATGAACCCTCTGTATCCCTTATAGACCTATGTTCATAGCTGCGTATCCCTGATCCCTGTAATCATGGCTGATTATCCTGTGTTGGTATTATCTCTATTGCTAACCCTCATAAACTTACAAACCTCATAGGATAATCAGCCCCTGATCAGATTCGAGATTTTAACCTGTTTCGCGCTGAAGCTCCTCGTTCCGCGCATCTTCCAAGGCATCCAACAACAATTTCCTCAGAACCACGAGGTGCTCGAAGATGATTGCAGCTGGTTATGCCAGTAGCTGGTAGCTGGTTATGGCTGGTTATCCCTGATTATAGCCGGTCATAGCTGAGCGATAGCTGGTGAATAGTCATCAGCTAGGAATGAATTATGACAATTCTGCTTGACAAAGAACCAACTATAAGTAACTACAGCGATTCATTCATATTGGTGAACTATGATTGATGCCAGATCACCAACAAGACTCCCTAGGAATCCACTACCGTTCTTCAGAATTGCTTCGATCCTCCTTGGTTCGTTTCCATCATCGAACCAGCCTTTCGCAACCAGGAGCAACTGGTCGCATTGGGGGTTCACCTCAAAACAAACCCCAAATGGTCAAGAATGAATGGTTAACAATGGCTTTTGGTTATAATGACTTAACAAATACTGTTATGACCTAACAATGGCTTAACAATGGCTTTTGTTCAACAAATAATGAATGGTTGACAATGGCTTTCGCGGCTTTTGCGACAGAGTGCACTGAGCGAGAACAGTGGCCGCATTAAATCGTGCCACCACTACAATGGTTGACAATGGCTAAACAACAATGGTTGATACTTGTTAACGATGGCTTTTGCTCTTGCGGTTGCACGCTCCAAACGGCTATAAAACACATCAGCTAGGCGTATGTACATCACAAAGTAGACAAAACATCATCCAACACACACGTAACAATGGCTGACAATGGTCAATAGTGGTCATGGATGCTCAGTTGTTCAGTACAAAAGTTCCTGGTATCTGAAATCATTCCTGATCGCGAGCCGCGGCCAACTCCCTGCAGATAGGCGTCGTCTTGAACTTGTACACTGGAACCTCGAAGACAGGCACAGATGTGTGACACTGTGCACCCATGACCTTCCCGAAACGGCACTGGGAGTAGCACAACTGGCGAGTCGCAAGCCATACTGAGCAACTGACGCCGCCGGCAGTGCGCTGCTTTATGACATTCAGATCCTGCACGAGGAAAGGATCCATGGCAGCTTTGGTATGGCCAACAAAAAGCGAGCATAGGCCGGAACCTTGAGGAACATAGAGATGATTGTCAAACATAGACCGTTGTCACCCCTGATTTTGACCACTGGAAGCAATATTGACCTGTATCTCAAATGTTCGGAATTCCATGTCGACAAAGCCTTTGTAACGCAAGGACGCTTGCCCCTTTCCCTAGATATGGGTGTATCATCGACAAGTAAGGCGAATAGGACCAACCATCCAGAAATGCTGATTTCAAGGGCCCGAAACCATCTGATTCGGAAAACCCAATCCATATGGAATAGCCTCTTGACACTGCTAAACACATCTGGTTGTGGGTCAAAACCCTGTAACCCTGGTTACCCTATCATTAACCATTGTTTTCCCTATTATTGTTGGTGATTATCCCCCACCAGTTGGTTGATTAATATTGACTCAAAGCCATCCCAACTCCCCTACGAGTTGTGTTGCTTTCAACTCTGAAGAAGTCCTCCACCACGGTTTCTCGTAGCTCGATCTCCGTGTCCACCATGGAATCTGCACCATTGAAATGGCAACATTGATTGGCTGCCAGGGTCACAAATGTATCAAGTCAGCATCCCTTCCATTGTGTGCACAAGATAGCTTCTCATCTTTGGAGATCTATAGTCTGTAGTCAATTGGTTACAACTGATCGTCTCTGAAGCCAACAGGCAACAATGTATTTGAACAACATTGGTGTTGAAATATATGTTTAAATCGTCGTCATTCCAACCAAGGCTGATCCTACGCCTGGCGAGTCAACACCGACATCAGACCACTGAGATCGGTCAGGAGTTTTGGGGCCACCATCACAGAGCTCAGTAGCAGCTCCAGGTCGTCTCAGTCGCGGGCTCACGAATTGGTCTCTCAATGGCTTGAAGTTGCTGTCTGAGAAGAAGTGGAGCCCGACCTCAGCCATCGATCTATGTCACCATCGATCCATGGTGACCATCGATCTATGTATCACAGCCGACTATCGATCAATGATAGAATGACTATGAATGACTCTCTTTCAAGGTCCTTCACTCACAAATGAATATCTTGCCTCGTCCGTCCACACACGTCCAGAGTGCTGAAACATGAAATTCTCATCAGCCCGCCGCTGGTTGCTCCGAGGCTTGACGACCTACCTCGGAAGGGCCAGCACCAGCGCAATCTGAACATCGTGTCCCTTTTGTTGAGGGACGATCATCCCCATCTCGTCGTGTCTTCCTGTGTTCCCTAGTGCCACATAGGCCTATGGGTCTAACCAGCAGTAATGGGGGATAATAAGCAACAAAACTATAGGGAAAACAATGGCCCACTAACATTCCAACAACTGGGGGTTACCACAACTGGGGGCTACCCACTACCATTCTAACAATAATTGTAGGGGAACCAGGGGGGACTATGGGTTTTGGCCCAGCTCGTCATAGGATTCCCTGACCTTCCCTGGACCATCTTGAGGCATCTGAGAGCCCAGCGGATCTCAGCGATCTGAGCGATCTCCTGGTCCTGCACCTTACTCCAAAAGGCTGGTTGGTGATGGTTGGTGATGGCTGGTGACGGTTGGTGACGGTGGGTGACGGTTGGTGATGGCTAGTAATGTTGGTCCTAATGGATAGCAGCGGTGATTAATGTAGAGGTTGGCGAATCATGTTGATGACGGGACTTTGGAATGGTGAATCAGCTGGTGATGTAATCAGCGGGTTGATTAACTGGAGATGGACTTTCCAATTGCTTTACACTCATCTCCAAACCACGGTGGCGATGTGCCGTTCCTCGCGTGTCAGATTGGAAAATCCAAGGTGAATGATGAGGGTACCGAGGCCTGGACTGCAAAGTGTGATGTGCAGAGATCCTCAAAGACGTCCTTCTGGTTTGTTTGTAGATCCCTATGGATGGGCAGAGACAGCTAAGGATGGATCCGATGGATGATTTCAGTCCATCATATTTGAAACTTCTGCTGGATGGATCCCAAGGGATGATTTGACATGGCGATCTGGGTCAAGCTCCCCTGCACCTGGGGGTCCCCACCACGGCCGCGACGAAAGGTGCCCCAACAAGCGCGCTCGTTTCAAGGGCGATGCCTCAGCCACGGTGTGAGTCCTCCCCTGATGTCAACATGCGCCACAAACGAGATAGGTTTATTGTGGCTTATCATAGCTAATGCACGTACTGGTATCGGTAGAATGGTGAATTGAGGGTCAAAATACTTTGAAATTATGACCATTAATTAACTTCTATTCACCTTTAACTAATCATTCACCCATAAAATACCTAGAAATTATGACCTGGTTGGATCTCTCATGAACATCAACCGATGACTCACCGATGCCGAGGTCGAGGCAGCTGCCAAACAAGCCGTGCTCCAGCCCATTGCCGTCCGCCACGTTGATGTCTGACACGGTGTGAGCATCCGTGATCCCGTGGTGACATGACTAGTGACTCAGCGGTGAAGGTTCAATCATGAGGTAATTGCCAGGTAATGGCATAATGATGATGACAATAAATGATATAATAGTCGTGATTTAGTGATCATCAACAACGATAATGGTAGCGATCATGGTGAAAGTCCGAGAAGCCGACAACTGCCACAGTGACAGCAACTGCATGAGAAACAATCAGAGTCACAACCACAACTCACCACAACCACTAAGCAACAACTAACAAGTGCCACACTTGCCACAAAACCACCAGAACAAGTTCGGACAACAAAACCGTACAGGATACAACATACATCACTACATACATCATTACAACCACCAAGAACAACTGGACCGAGAACAAACAGTAAACAATATATACAAATGAACACATACAAACAATACAATGACAACATGCGCATACCAGCGGCAAATCTCATACAGGCAGTGCAACTGCAGCACCCAGCAAACCGCAAGAAAACTCTGCACTGACCTGCTAAAACCAACTCACTAAAGCATCGAAAGCTGGTTACGGGTCAGATTTAACTACTAGGAACCAGTAACTAATAACTACCATGAGTCAACCATCTGATTAACCACCATTAGTCATCAACCACTATGGTTGGTTCATCATTAACTATGAACCATAAATCACTCACCACCATTAATCATTAACCATTAATCACTGACCATTAATCATTATTCACCATTAATTGTCATTCACCATTATTAATCATTAAGCCCCACTATACTCACTAAACTGCTTGGTCAAGGGGGCAACTTCCATGCCAAGTGTGATCCTCCCAGCTGATCAGCCAAGCGAAACCGTCACAAGTGCTGATGGTAAAGGGTGGTTTCCCATTGATGAATATTGAGCAAATAGTTGTTAGTAGTAATGAATGAATGACGAATGATGAATTATCAATTAATGAATAGTAGTGGTTAATACTGGTAGTGGTTAATAACCACAACAATTATTAATGATTAATCACTACCACTAATAAATAAATAGCGGCTAACAATGCATGGTAGTGGTTAATACTGGTTGATGATGATGGTCAACGGAGGTTCGAAGCAGCTCGTTTGCACCGTTGTGTTTTTCCGCGAAGCGGCACTACGCTGTTTCACGCTGCGCCGCGTGCACTGGGAAGCGGTTGAAAATCCAGCTGCTTCGCCGAAGATTCGACTGCTATTCCAGCACTTATGTACACGACTGCTCCAAAATGAAAGTCTTTTTGAAATGGGACATTGAGCATCAACAACTTGGAATATAGCTGTTTCTCAAAATAGGGGGCCACCAAATCATCCTTTTTTAAACCATTTTTAGTAATAAGCCAATCGTTTTTACCATTCTGTGGGGCCCCCTATGGCTTGAGAAACTACCAAATACCGACGGGATGTCATAGAACGTCCTCCTCCTCCCCTCCTCGATCCTGACCAGGAACCAGGTTCATCCCTTAAACTGATTGGGTTGCTGATCCCTGAGTCTTGGCCGGTAAGCCAATGGTGGTTGATAACAGAGGTCAATGATCCTTCACAATAGTGGTGAATAATGATGGTGGTTGATCCGCGGCTGCTAGACTAAAGTCCAAGTCGTTGATAGTGGTAGTGGTTGATAATCAATAAGATAGTGGCATTGAGCAATCTGACCACATCTTACAATCATGTTGGATCTATAACTTCCGTCATCTTCACAGCCACTGAGCAACTTCGGGAAGCCACCAGTCCTGACTTTCCCTCGTGAGCACGTCCAAGAGGCTTTTGAGCTGCCAGCGTGGCGGCTGGATTTGGGTCTCAAGTTATAGGGTACCCCCTATCATCCAGTTATATCCCGCTTATAAACCATTATATAGCCCTACACCAACCATAATTTGGGGTTTGCAAGTTTGATCAGCCACCATTTTTTTCGAAACGCGTCACGAGTGGCTGGGGATCTTTGTACATGCAACACGCTACCAAGGTCCTGGACACTAACAGCTTGACCCTTCCCAGGGTCCCTTGGATGAACGCTAGTGGTGGCCTCACAAGGCCTGAGTAGCCATACCCCAAATACCAGAACTACACAGATGGTCAATGATAGTTTGAGAAGTCGAAGGATGATTAATGGTCATGGGATGAATGATGGATATTGATGGTCAAAGATGGTCCATAAGGTTCATAAAATGATGGTTTAAATGATGGTAAATAATGGCCGATGATGTGAGATAACCATGGTTTTGATTAGTGACATCCCTGTCACAGCTGCCAACATGGCTGAGGCTCAGGCCGGTCCCATCTTCATTCTCGTTGCGGCGTCTAATGCCTGGGCGACGGTGGTGCCTGTGGTCTGCTAAACTAAATTTGGGACCGTGCAATGATCATGTCAAGCAGAGAGCTTGGCCATCAACGGTAAAATAACAATAGTATGGTTGGCAATACCTTGGGTATTGACGGTTAAGTAACAAGAGTTCTTATGACCGTTATCTCAAGTTTGGGACCGGTCATTTTGCCAACCATACCGGTCTATTATCTGCAGTACTTTTTGGATACCCTGCAGTTATCCAAAAATCACAGATTTTACTAGGTCAGCCATCACTTTGGGACACCCACAACAGGAGGCCAAAGAAGGCAAACAGGACACAACAAAAAATCAGTGGCACAACAGGTGGCAAGTCTCGTCAACAGGCGTTGTCTGTTGGGCTGGTCCTGAAGGAGAATGTGATCAACTCCAAGTCCAGGGCTATTTGGGCAGATAGCTCATCAACAGCCACAACAATTATGGAAAAAAGGCTATGGACTATGGACGGCACTCAAACGATCTCAAAAAAAGCCGTAATCATGATAAAACAGCTACAGAATCTAGACAGATTAATCTCTCCAAAAACGTGTGTAACATCATGCACGTGGAAGCCACTTAGATCATGCAATAGCAAGGAAACCTATAGCTAACCTGGAATCCACTTGGCCCACCATCCCAGCTGGATGCCATCCCTGGGGCCCCAGCAGAGACGCCATCCTGCGGAGAAGCACATCACAACTTGAAGCATAGTCACATCTAAGTGATCAAAAGAGTGCCATTTATGGTACACTGATCGCCTTGCAGAAGCCATCCTGTCGTCACACAGTCCGCTGCACCGCTGGTCCCCCAAAAAATGCCAGCTGTGACTCCTTCTTCCTATGCCCAGATTGGGACCAAGCAGCGCAACGCGAGACGCAACCTTCTCGCTGCGCCGCGCCTGGTTCCGCACGTTGCAATCCGCTTGGATGTTCAGCAAGTACCTTGCTACCGCCTCCTGCAGCGGCCGTTGCGCTGAGAGGTGAAGCGTGGTGAACCATCCGAACCGTGGCTTGGTGTGACTTAGCAATGCCTAATGATGGTCTATGACTGTATAAGGCTGATAACGTATAAAGTGAATCATGTTTCATGGTGTGTTGATTTTAAAACATGGGTGAATAGGGGTTATGTATGTCTCACCCCTGAAGAACCAGTGGCAGGGGCTGCTTTGGTGATTGGGGTTACTAGTTGGACAAGCATTGGTCAATCGCATTCAATGGCGGCTTGCGGCTTACGCTTGTTCAATCATCCGTTCAGAGTGGTTTACCGTTGCATGATGGTCAAAAAGGTGATCAAGAACAGCCAACAATAAACAACTACTTATGGTGTATTGGTCCAGTCCTGGTTGCTCCTACTTGTGTTCCTCCGCTCGGTGATAGCCAACCAGCAATCATACCTACCACGGGGCCTACCAGGGCAACCAGGGGTCCAGCAGCCTGGTATACCATGGAGGATACTGATCCCACTGACAGCTCCTGAGCGTTCATCACACTGAGAAGCAGCGGGCTATTGCCTCGGGGAAGCCGATCATGTTTATGGCTTCTGAAGGGCTTGGGGGCCCCAGACCCGTTGGTTTATTAAAAACGATTCATATAAAGGATGATAAGTGGGGGTGCCTCCAAATTGAGAAATCATCGAGCCATTGGGAGAAACATCCTCTTCAATTTTCAGAGTGTGCAAAAGCGTTGAGGGATTACTGGTGGCTGGTGGGTTGTAGTTCTGAGATTCTGTATGACAACGCAAATAACTATATATTGCATGATCATAATCATATAAAGACAATAGTTGATAATAATAGTAGTAAGAATAATAATAGTAATATACATGATAATAATAGTAATAAGAGTAGTTGTATGATCATACAGCCATACAGCTCATAATGTATACTGTCTTGGTCCATCAACCATCCAACCATTCTAGTTAACCGGTTACATTGGTGACTCCGTATGATTCTGTCCTAGATGAGAGTCACATACCTAGAGGTTAGCCCCGTCCAAGCGGTCCACGTTTACAGCTAGGGAGCCAGTATCCAATGTTCACCACCAAAAGCGTTGACCCAGACCGTGAAATCGATGAAACGTGGGTCATCTAAACTCAGCACATGATGACTTTGACCAACCAGGCACACCCAGCAACATCAAAACACACCTACCAACCCAGCCAGCCAAAACCGATGGCAACGTCTTTCCCAACCAAACGGTTCTGCCTTTTACCCCGCTGTGATCATGGCACGGCAGTACGCCATGAATTACCAGCCCCACAACCATGAACCAGCATGAAAAATCATCGACCATCAGGGATAACCATATTGTTGCTTGATATCAAACGTTGTTGCCCCAGTTCTTATTGTTCCCATTGTATCATCATAATGGCATACTATAATGTTTTTTTGATATCGGGGTTGATTGAGAGCAACCATTGTTACCCCAGTTCTTATTACAATGGATGCTACGAGCAGCGATGCCACTGAGCATCCACGTCGTTCCCAGGATCGTATCATGCGGCTGCCGCATCTAAGTCAGGGACCCATCACGCTCTTGGCATTGGCCTCGGGATGTTGGAAAGAAGGAAGATCCCATGGTAGGTGGGAAGCGCATGGCATCATGGTCAGGTGAGCAACACCATGCCCTCAGCATATCTTGCGCTGGTTGAACAGAATGGTACACCTTGAGTTGGAGGTTATTTAACGATTTGACAACCTAGTTGTATCTAAGTGGTAGTTACATCCCCAAGTGATAAAGCAACTCAGCAATTTCCGGGGTATTGCTCAGTAGGTGAATAGGAATCCCATCACAATAAGCCACTGAGATGAGGCTGGACCCTCAAGCCTCTTCACGCTGATCAACTTGACATCCCTGCGACTGCGCCAAGTTACATCCGCATGTTTGTTGGCCAAAGCTTTGCAAATCTTCAAGTAGCCTCCAGCGGGTGTGGCACGGTCACAATCGGGCCGGGTCTAAAACCTGGCGGAAGATATGAGCCACCGGCCACGGTCAACATTTGCTAAAGAATACCTTTCCAAAGGATCATTGCCTGGTTGATGTATGGTTGGACAATCCCCGATTCTTACAGCAAATGATCCTTGCTACAGAATCTCTTCCTTATGACTCAACATAACTGGCCGGAGAATCTCTATATTAACCATTATTAACCATTATTTACCATTATTAACCATCATTAACCATCATTGACAAACCATTTCTAGCTGGTTTGCGGTGGGAACGGCTTCCAGCTTCCACACCCTTCCACTCCTCGCTCGGCTGCGATCATCATGCAAGTGCTTTTGTCCTGGCAGCTGGTGCTGCGATCGCAACGGTGAATTGATGATCGAAAATTTCAAAGTCGCGGGTTCTTCTTGGCTAATGATGATTCATGATGGTTAATGATGGCTATATGGTTAAGCAACCATAACATTAGTATCTCTATCTGCTGGTTAATAATGGTTGATAATGGTTAATAATGGTGTATGATATGGAATAATTACATATGATGACCAACAATAATGGTGAAACAACCACTATATGTTGTTTTCTCAGGCCATAGAGAACCCCCAAAATGCTTGGTTTATTACGGTTCATGATAGCTGAGGAATATTGAATCACGGTCAAACGGGAGATTCGGCCATCAATGAGCAGTTATGGCTATGAATGGCTAATGATATGGATTGATACCCAACAATCACCTACAATAATCTGAAGTTCAGACGTGAATGAACAATTACTCTCTGTCATCCAACGAGGAAATAAAACACCAAAAGGGCATGACTAACATACTCAGTGATGTGGTTGGCTTCATTTGCAAGTTACATTGCCACAGTGTAACCATCATGAATGATCAGCAATCAGCAGTCATAAGAACCCAATCCAAGAATATTCCGTTGGCAACGGAAGATCCAGCCGCTAAAATACCATCAAAAATGTTTGACCAACCAGCCCATGGCTAGTGAAATACCACCCGATAGGGGCAGCTTGTCAACATGGCTCTCCCATCATACATGGCTGCTGTTTTGGTCTTCTATTCACTCCCAAGGACTCGGTATGGTCATTTTTTGCGAAAATTGGCTGTCCGACCAGCTTGCAGCATTGGAAAACATCGGTCACTCTGATCAAACAACGGATTCAGCTGCTGAATGACCAAAACCGAATCGTGCTCAGCTGGTTCAATGGTGATCGGCATGCACACATCCTCAAGATTGTCCAAGCATTACCGAGCATTGTTGTCCTACAATGAATCAGTTGTGGGTTGTTAACCCCATTTGATAGTCATCATGTCAGCTATTGTCAATGAGTAGAAGAGCATGGAAAAGCCATCAAACAACTATTCTAGTGACCTGTTGCTAGTCCTGGACCTATTCAGCATTAAGTATTAACCATCATATATATGACATTCAATCACTATCAATAATATGACACATTCTTAACCACTATAGAACATTGTAGAACTATCATTGACCATTTGGAACCACCACAAATAGTCACCATGATCAACAATCATCACACAACGACGGTCATCACTTCATTGACAACGTCCAACGCAACGCGCAAGCTTCGGGTGCCTTGGCTCTGGCATTTGGATTGGCCTTTCGCTTCAAGAGCCACTTCACAAGATCCTCACCTGGGGCCGGTAGCTCTTTCCGGAGTCAAAAGGATCAACTTCAGGATAAGGGTATTTCTCAAGCCATAGGGGTACCCCTAGGTCATCCATTACTAGTCATTTATAGCAATGAACCAACCATTTTGGGGGTACCCCTATTTTGAGAAACCCCCAATAAGAATGATGAGAGTCATAATTCGCGCCGTCACAATGGTGCATGATCAAACTCTGCCATGACTAAACTCTGCATGATTCTGGTGAATACTTTCTAGTGAATAGTATGATATTGTCATTGTGCATGTAATCATGATTATTATTTGCAAACAAAACATCTGTATGATAGCAAAAGGTGAATATTTCCATCCAACAACTATTTGAGATGAAGGTGCATATTTCTATCCACTGATTTTTCTACAAGTATTTGAATACCAACGAATGAAAATACCTGACTCCATCATCCACCCGCCGGGCTGGTAATCTCCAAGGCATGGACTGTTATTTTCGGAGGCGTAGAACCTCAGGAGGCCAATGCCGTTTCCAACTATCTTGCACATTTTTTTGCCCAAGATTCAATCTTCAGAAGGCCGGGATTCATGACATGGTGGTTTCTCAAGTCAAAGAAACCCCCCTATTTATCATCCACTTAACCATGTATAGACTTATAAACTCCAACTACAACCTTGGGGTACCGCCATACCATGAGAAACCACAAGATGAAAAGCGGCCACTGCCTCTGCCAGCTCAGGTCTTGGCAGCAAAGTGTAGCCACGACGGTCATGGCGATCGACTGCGACTTTGCGATCTCGGCAGCTGCCACTGCCACCCCCCGCTGGAGCCATCGTCAACCCCCATGTGGCCGTGGAATGAACCAGGAGCGACCCACCAAAGCTGGGTGAACGGGTGAAGGAATTCCGTTGACCGTAGTGAATGTAACCAGTTTCTTGCGCAGCGCGCATCCAAGCAATCCCCAAATTTTAGCCCACCACTGACATAGACAAAACCTTGGTAAAAGGAAATTTTGGGAGGTGGCATGAAGGGGTTAATCTTAAGAACGGGTTGTACAAAATGGGGTATCAATTTATGGTGCTACCCAGTGCTACCCCCAAAGCTTCCACAACTGTGACCATTTTTCTCCTAGGACAATCAGTCGGGGAATGGGCATGCACGCAACATGCAAGAATGGGACCCATGACCAACCAAAAGCAACACATTTTTCACGCATTGCCTGATGATCTTTTTGGCAGCTTCACAACTTTTGTGGTGCATAACTCACGTTTGTCCTTCCAAAGAATCCAGGAGGCTGAAAGAAACGATAGTTCTTAGCGACCAATCAATTCCTGAGGCTACCCTTGACGACAAACTATTTCAAAAAACAGACTTCGTTTCAGCACCAAAAAACCGGAGGATGGTTCACGCTTTGAGCGGAGAAGCCATGAACCTTGCGTCACGAACTTTGAGAGCTAGCAATTGCGGCAGCCGGGTGATGCTACCCTAACCTCCCAGAGCTGACCTTTGTGAAGACATGGTCCTGGAGCATGGGGGTATCATATGTATATACTTGTATACACCTCAGTGAATGGTCCAAAGCATTCCACAACTTCGCCATTGATAAAGCAAATTGGTCGATTCTAGCCCCTGTCTCAGGATGTTGGCCCCCAGATGTACCAACCATGGGTGGTGCCGGCGTTGCTGCACCCAACTCATCGATGGCAGACCAGGTGCCGACAATCTTCATCACCAGGTCGTCACCACACCTCAGACAGGTCCGCCGTTGGTGCCGTTGCTTGATGGGACTCCCCTGGTGTGCACCACTGTTCATAACGGGGTCATGTACCTTGTCTCGGACAAACAACGGTGACGCAGTTCTTTCGGCTTTGTTCACAAAGACCATGCAAAACAACGGATCCAGTTGAAAGGAATTCTTCTTAGATCCACCATTGGATGGTTGGTTCAAGGCTGACAACCAATGTTGGAGCCGCCACAAGCGACTCGTCACACAGAATCTATGAGACTCCCTTGCCTTAGTAGTGGTGGTAGTGAAGTTGGCACCTAAGCAGGGTAAGCAACAGTCATGCATGACGATCCAGCTAGCTCGTTGCATGCTTCATCAACAAATCTGCGTGGGTGATTGCCACTTTGTACATCGTGAGACCATGATTCCAAGCGATTAGTGAGCTTTGTTCATCAGTGAAAGTGTTTCGGTTATTGAAGTTTCAGTGACTTTGGCAGTGGTGGCGTCGGGATTCCGAGATCACCCAACCTGTGGAACCATGCAGTCTTGTTGATATCCAGCAGAGGCGATTGAACATTATGATTTAGTGGTCATGGAGTGGCAAGAGTGGATTATCAATGTTCAATGAAAGTCAATCGAACATCTAGTATCGTCTAGTGATGTTTCAACAGAGTGAAAGTACGGCTGCCTTCCTGGAATCAATCGTGCTAGCCATCATTCACCATTTTTAGCAATCATGAATCACTGCTAAACCATATTAAACCATCATCAATCATCATCAACTATCATTAGCTATCATTAACTATAGTTTAACTAACCACACTAACTATCATTTACTATCGTATAACTATCATTCACTATCATTAACTATAGTTTAACTAACCCTATAAGTCATCACTACTAAACCATTTGCAATCCTTACCATCAGGAACCATGTCATTCTCAGCCGCGAGGTCATCGTCTGGGCTCATGGGCTCGGCTGCTGCCAGCATCGCCGCGTTCTGAGTGCCGCGGCTCGAGGAAACGAAGAAAACTTCACGAACCCAGTCCTCCCATAAGGTTGTTGACGATGATTATGGTTGTAGAACTTACTAGTAGTCAAGATGATTATAAACTACTAGTGGTTGATGATCATGGTTGATAATGGTTGATAGTGATTAGATCTTTGCTAGTAGATCTTGTTAGTTGACCTACTGATAATAACTGTTATTAGATCTTACTAGTAGTACTTGTAGTAGTGAATATAATGGTTGATAATGGTTGAGAGTGTTTGATAATGGTTGCGGGTGGTTGACTAGTGATTAACAACAAGTTTCGAGGGGACAGTCATAGTATGTCGTAGTGAACTAGTGATTCATAATGCTCAACTCGCGGTCAATACTGGTTTAATCATGAGGGATCCATGGCTTTCTATGGCTATGTCTTCGTGATCCAATGCTCCAACCTCTTGTGACGTAGTAGGATACGTCCACCACGAATGGATCGGTTGCAGCGTGGACATCGGCCCGTCCCAACGTGTCGGTTCGCCTGATCATCCATGGATTTGGCTGTGACATCTGCACGACCATGGAGCAGTAGCTCCGCTGCCTGGAACAGAGCTGGAAGCTATCACCCAGCCGGGACAGGGGTAAAGTCAGGGATGCACCACCGATGTAGGGCTATACATGGTGTGGGTATATCCATGGTGCTATCCAGTGCTCCCAAGTTAGGCTATCCTGAATGTCACCTGCGCAACTCATCCATTTCGATCCGTTTCGGTCCATTTCCCGTGATCCAACTCTGTCCACCATAGTTGGCTCAGCCGCAAGAGTTGACGGCTTCGGGGCACCAAAGTTTTCCACCCTCCAGCGCAAGGTTCACCCAGCCCACCTTGGTGCCGGGATGCCTCACGGATCCCCGCGCCTCGGACATGTCATTTCTGCAGGCGTGCAGCAGCGCGGTCCAACCCAACTGGTCCCTGCTTTCCAGGTCAACGTGACACCTCGGGGTGAAGCTCCGTTGGCTGGGCACTGGTACAGCTCGCCTCGCATAGATCCCCTGTTTAAGGAGGGATGAACTGACGATGTTGACGATGTGGTTGGCTTGCCAACAGTTCTCCAAGCAACTTGAGTACCATTTTGCAACAGAGACCACCAAGAACTCGGTTGGTGCTGGGTTTTCCTTCTCACTAGTCACTAGGTGCTATGAACAATCATGGGGGTCTATCACTACGTCCAAGAAATTCTCAAGACCCCTGGTTCTTTTTTGCATTCTCACAGTGCAACTGAGTATCATCACCTATTATCAACCATTAGCCCGCTTATTGACCGCTATACTTATCAAGGATATATTGTACAACCATTTGATTATCTATGATCAACCACTATTCATCACAATCATATAACTATATCAACATTATCAACATTGCATGCCAAGGGTAGTTTTTGATTTATCCTGCTAGTACGCGCTTAGGCCGACCAGTTTCATTCCAGGGAACATCCCTGAACTAAGGTGTTAATTGGAAAAAACATATCAACCCGGATTCACCACCAATAGCCACAATAACCAACCACTATTATCAACCATGAACCACTGCCATTAACCAATTATCATCAACCATTCTCAACCATTCACCACTGCAACTGAGTCGCTCTAGGAGAAAGCTGATGATCTGCAAGGAACTTTGTCCTCTTGACGAAGCAGCCAGCATCAGCGCGCTTTGCCCTCGAGCTGTGGCGCAGTTCAAATCCACTCCCTCTGCCAGACCTGCCATAGGCGGCCACAGTTGAGCCCAGCAGTGGCGAGCACCCAAAAATGGGCCGAGGAACATCCCAACAGTTGGACTAGTTTGATGGTCATTTGTGGAGGGTGAACAGCCAGGGTTACAGGGTGTTGACCCACAGCCAGGGTTACAGGATGTTGGCCCACAGCCATGATATGACTGGGACTGGGGCTGTTTCCCGGTGCGCATGATTGCATCTATGGTTGTACAGTACCTGTATGTATGTAAACGTATATGTCTGGATCTATGTCGTCACTTCTGTGTACAAATGCAGGTCTGCCAGTTTGTTTCAACACACTGTATGTGCAGCTACGTCTTTCAAATACTTGTATACTCGCCTTTTTGCGTCCTACTTTACGTTCATCTTTGAATGTATTCGTATCTAAATGTATGTTTTGTGTAAGAGACATTTCTAAATGATGAAATTGAGATATTCATCTACTTCTTCACATACTGAATGTTTGGTTGTTTCCATATTGTTTTATAGCTATGTAGCTATGTTCATGTCTCTGCTGTCATCTAAAGGTCCAAGTTTCCGTTTGTCTACACGCAAAATATCAATGTCTTTCTCCACTGCATAGGCATTTCCATATACACAGCTATGTTCATATATATCTTCGCTGTATCAATAGTTCTATTTGCAGCTACCCAAACTACGTTCATCTTTGAATGTATTCTTATCTAAATGTATGTTTTGTGTAAGAGACATTTCTAAATGATGAAATTGAGATATTCATCTACTTCTTCACATACTGAATGTTTGGTTGTTTCCATATTGTTTTATAGCTATGTAGCTATGTTCATGTCTCTGCTGTCATCTAAAGGTCCAAATTTCCGTTTGTCTACACGCAAAATATCAATGTATTTCTCCACTGCATAGGCATTTCCATATACACAGCTATGTTCATATATATCTTCGCTGTATCAATAGTTCTATTTGCAGCTACCCAAACTACGTTCATCTTTGAATGTATTCTTATCTAAATGTATGTTTTGTGTAAGAGACATTTCTAAATGATGAAATTGAGATATTCATCTACTTCTTCACATACTGAATGTTTGGTTGTTCCCATATTGTTTTATAGCTATGTGGCTATGTTCATGTCTCTGCTGTCATCTAAAGGTCCAAGTGTCCTTTTGTCTACACGCAAAATATCAATGTCTTTCTCCACTGCATAGGCATTTCCATATACACAGCTATGTTCATATATATATTCGCTGTATCAATAGTTCTATTTGCAGCTACCCAAACTACGTTCATCTTTGAATGTATTCTTATCTAAATGTATGTTTTGTGTAAGAGACATTTCTAAATGATGAAATTGAGATATTCATCTACTTCTTCACATACTGAATGTTTGGTTGTTCCCATATTGTTTTATAGCTATGTGGCTATGTTCATGTCTCTGCTGTCATCTAAAGGTCCAAGTGTCCTTTTGTCTACACGCAAAATATCAATGTCTTTCTCCACTGCATAGGCATTTCCATATACACAGCTATGTTCATATATATCTTCGCTGTATCAATAGTTCTATTTGCAGCTACCCAAACTACGTTCATCTTTGAATGTATTCTTATCTAAATGTATGTTTTGTGTAAGAGACATTTCTAAATGATGAAATTGAGATATTCATCTACTTCTTCACATACTGAATGTTTGGTTGTTTCCATATTGTTTTATAGCTATGTGGCTATGTTCATGTCTCTGCTGTCATCTAAAGGTCCAAGTTTCCGTTTGTCTACACGCAAAATATCAATGTATTTCTCCACTGCATAGGCATTTCCATATACACAGCTATGTTCATATATATCTTCGCTGTATCAATAGTTCTATTTGCAGCTACCCAAACTACGTTCATCTTTGAATGTATTCTTATCTAAATGTATGTTTTGTGTAAGAGACATTTCTAAATGATGAAATTGAGATATTCATCTACTTCTTCACATACTGAATGTTTGGTTGTTCCCATATTGTTTTATAGCTATGTGGCTATGTTCATGTCTCTGCTGTCATCTAAAGGTCCAAGTGTCCTTTTGTCTACACGCAAAATATCAATGTCTTTCTCCACTGCATAGGCATTTCCATATACACAGCTATGTTCATATCATTTCATATCTATCTTCGCCGTACCAATTTCTATTCATATATATATATATCTATCTATCTATCTTCGCTGTGTCAATAGTTCTATTTGCAGCTACCCAAACCTCGGTGACCAAAGTTGATTGGTGTCACTTCCAACCTGGTGGGCAGGAACCGAAATCACTAGCTATATCATGAATCATGAAGTAACCTACCCTTTGGGCTGGTAATCCACTGGTGTTCCCAGTGGTATTCCCTACTTGTGCAGGCCAGAGCTTAGTCCCCTGGCATATCATCATAGTGACCCTATAAGGCAAGTGAACTAACCCCCATAACCATGGTGAATGTAATCACTTCCAAGCACTGGAGATGCACATCCTGACCGTACCGGCTCCTGTTCCGACCCCGTTCAGCTCCGTCGCGGCTGCCTTCCACCACGCCTCTGAAGTACCCTGCGCGGGCAGCATCCAGGAACCGGTTCTGCAGCTTGCGGGAAGCCTCCTGGCGAGTGGCGTATGCCAGGTTCCCATCTGGCTATGGGTCAAGCAGTTAACCAAGCAACAATGGATGATAATAACCAACAAGTTCATAGGGAAAACAATGGCCCACTAACATTCTAACAACTGGGGGTTACCACTTTGTATGGCACACATTGTATGGCATGATCTCGCGGTGGAATGGAGGCTGTGTTGACTTTCTATGAAGCATAAACAACTCGTGTGATGTGCAATCTTCATATCACAGATTGTGAGCTGTCCATAAATGGTGGGTTGGCAGGGTTGCCGGCTTCCCGCAGAAAAGATGCTTCGGGATGGTTTGACTTGCATACACTGTAGAGAGCCATGCCCCAATGTCAGTCTGCAATTCCGGATACTGTATCTAATGGCAAAACAGGACAATCGAAACTATGGATGTGCTAGGTAAGTGTTTCACATATGTACTTCCAGCAACAACAATTCTGCCGGCGGTGGATTGATAATCATACACATTGAAAACAATGACAGCAAATATCGAGAAATACAAAAACACTGCAAATAACAAAGGACATGCCCGTGTTTTTTAAAAGTACACTGCAGCTGTACTATCATCGCGTCGTAGGGACCAGTGCTATCCACTCTGATTGCCGGAGACCAAACTTGCCGTTCAGCTCAAGTGTGGTAGGATTATTGAACGCAAACCAGTATGATGGTGAGAGGACCCAACGCATTTGGTTTTGTAGATGTAACATCGCCCAAATATTTCTGGGACAAAGCTGCAGGCAGTGTCACTCCTCGGTCTCTACTTCCATGTCTTCTTCGTCAAAGTCTCGCACGGTTCTCGGCGTAAATTCGGTTCTGTTTAACACTTTCTTCATGGCCTCCAAGGCCGTCTTCTTTGTGCCAGGCGTTAGCTCCCCATCCGCTCCCAAGCCATCTGACGAACGCATGTAGGACCCTGCCAAATCTGAAGCCAAACTGGAAGCGAAGTTGGTGCTCTTTTCCACATCCGAAGTCTTGCCGCGGATCCTCACTTCAGCCAAATGTTTGTGACAGTGCTCAAGGTTGCTAGACTAACTAGACTGGTTATTGTATTGTTGGACAACCTGCCCTATGGTTCATGACTCTGAAGGCGCAGGCCTTTGGTTTGGACACCACCTTATCACCTCCGTTTGAAAAATGTCATGCTTCCCCGGACTCATGAAACTAAGACACCTTCACAAATCGTGGCTTCATGTCATCTTCAGACACCAAGACTGATCATCGACCCTGCATCCACAAGTTGAACATAGTTGATCCCCATGTTCAAAACTCCCCCATTGAAGCAGCATATAAACCAGAACCGAAAATTCCAACTTAGGTGTTTCTCAAAATAGGGCTACCCCCAAATCATCCAGTTCATGAATCATTTCGAGTAATAAACAACCATAACTTCGAGGTCCCCCTATGGCTTGAGAACCGTCTTCCTCCCCCAGGGTGGGCCGCGCCGCTGCATCGGCCAGGCATCTTCTTCCCAAAGCGGGCGAGGCGATGCGTCTCAGGGAGTACCAGGGTGCTGCAGCTGCAGCAACCAGCCAGGAGAGTCCTGGGAGCGCTGAGGGCTATGGTGGGTGCCATGATGCGATAGTGGGTGATGCTATGAAGCTATGGTTGGTTGAAAATGGTTGGATAGAAGCTATGGTTGGGTAATAGCTATGGTTATAGCTATGGTTGAGTTGATGGTTGAATTGATCAACTAGCATATGGATTAGCTGAGCAGCATCAACTGAAGCATCAACTGGACAGCTGGTTGGGTGATGCTTCAGTTGATGGATTCATGGATGGTTAAGCTGACGGTCAGTTGATGGTTTAATTGATCGTGGCTATGATAATGGTTGGATAACAGCTATGGATGATGGTTGGATCCTATTCATAGCTATTGGTTGATGCTTCAACTGATGGTTCAGTTGATGGTTTAATTGATGGTTTAATAGATTGTTCAGCTGGTGGTTAAGGGCTAGGTGAGGTGGCTGGTCCATGGTTGCTGCATGTTCCTTGATGATCAAGTGATGATTAGTTGATAATGAGTTCATGCTTAGTTCATGGTTCAGCGGACGGCAATCTAAAATAGCCGTTCCAGCCGGCGATGTAGCTGAAGGGCAACAGTGGTTCAGCTGATAATGGTGGTTGCTGACTGGTTGATCATAACAACTACTGTAAGTATCTGTAAGTATCAGCTGAATGGCTACTACCAATGGTAATAGCCAATGGCAGTGGCTAGCATTGAATAATTGGGAACATTTCCATTGGCTATTACCATTATCACCTGAACCATCAAGCAATTCCTATCAGCCATGGCAACGGCCAATCAAAGCCATTGGTAGATTGGCCATCACCATTGGCGATTCAACCATCTGCTGGTTAGTGATCGTTGATCACAATAAACATTGCTGAGTAATAGTCAGTTGATGGTTGACAAGCTTCCTGGATGATTCATCCCACTCAATGAGTGCTTTTTGATAACAACAATTGGTATTGGCTAAGAATTGATAACAATGATTGGTTAATAATGGCTAATGAATAGGTCAATCCGGTTGATGGATGGTCAATCATGCGGTACTCATGCCTTGATTAGCAGGCCAATCACCATGGAGATTCTTTAACGGCCAGTTGCTAGTGGTGTTGATCCATGGTGTTTACTAATGGTTGATGGCCAGTCAATCAGTCAATCGTTGATAATCATGCTGACCAACCTGGTCCGTTACCATCATCAAGATCAATGGATCATTGATGGTGAAATCATCAGCTAATTGTTGGTTCTTCACCTTCACCATATTCCTTTTTTTGAGGAAACCATGATGGAATCATGCCCAAGTCGCGAGCCACATGAATCATCGAGGTCATAGGGGGATCCCCAGTTGACCTCCCAGCATGACACCGAGCCATGTTGAACCCCACGTGTTGAATCTCTCCAATTGGACAATTGCAGCCAGGACTCTCCATGAGCTACCCACCATGATCTCGCAGTGCTCGATTCATGACCAGCACAGCAGTTGCCAGTTGATTGAGCCACACGGCTTTACGCGCTTTCCACATGACACAAACCGCTGGATGTTTGTTGGTGTTCAGGTTACTGCTGTCTACCCCAAGTGCCTGGACATACGGACACGGTGGGGTGATCAACAGCTGGGATAGTGAAGCCATCGGCTGTTCACCATGGTAAATGTAACTAAGTCCAAGTGGTTGTGCGCATTCAAGTAGTTCCGGTGGCTCACAACCCCTAGAAGCATCTACAACTGTGGTTGATCCACCATCTGTGGCCTTCTATAAACCATCGATTACCAATTACTGCCATCAAGAATTACCATCAATAATGCTAGACCTAATCCACTGACCATGATCACCAACGCAGCTCTGCCTCCCTTCTGGCCACGTGCGCGCGCGGCGCAAGCCGTGGCGCTGGCGCCCAAAGGCTTGCCATGGGCAGGACGAAGCCAGGTGTCCGACTGTGGGGATATGAAGTGGCTAGTGGACTCATGGATTTTTGTAATGAACCACTATATATATAACTTGAATAACTTGAATGGATAACTTGAATAACTATATAACTTGTGCCACTAAGTGGATAACTTGAATAACTTATTTATGAACCTTCAATTGACCACTATTAGCCATTGATTAACGAAAAGAACAAGCATGGATTCACCATCAATTAACCACTCCATATACCACTAATTGTTGACCACTAATCATTGACCTGTGATCATGGACCATTAATCACCCATGGGTCAAGCATTGAGAAACAATAACCACTATTGACACACTTATTGGCCATTGATCAATCAATAAATGGAAATGAACTCACCATTAATTTATTGACCCATTAAAGACTGCATCAACCACTGTTGACCATTCATGAACCATGATGAACCATCATTACCAAACAAAAGTGATCAAACCGCTGTGGCTTTCTGGCCTCTTGGTGGCAGCTGTGCTGGCAATCATTTTAGTGTGACCGTATGGCCCTTGAGATGTTGAGACATGGTGTATCGTCTTGCAGGCACACTGAGACCTCACCATGGCAATTCGTTGCTCACGTGCTCGCTTGGTCCTACTCTGTTCAAGGCAGGTTCAACACTACGTCATGCAACTCCAAACATTTGGGGGGTTCTCAAAATGAAGGACCCCAAAATGGTTGATTTACTACTATAAAAATTACTCATAATGGATGATTTCGGGGTACCCCTATGGCTTGGGAACCACCTGTTTTTTTACACATGGGAGAGCAGACGGATGGACTAAAGCCAAGTTATTGTCCCATTTACTCCAGCGCGCAATCAGCGCAGCCAACCCTTCCAAAACTGCACTGATACGCTGGCAGAATTCCTGTTTTCATCTTCACTTTAAGCGAAGTTCATCGATTCGAAGTGAGCGGCCGCTTTTGCCACTTGGCTATGGATCAAAATGAGCAAGGTCCAAGTCCGTTGGTGTCCCGTCCAATATAAAAAACTGTGGCCCAAAAAGAAATCTGTGATCCAAAGCCATGTCTAAACAAACTAAAACAAATACCGATGTTTTGATATTTGTCGTGTGAGACCTGGCACAGGAGCAGCTTGACACCAGAATCTCTAAGGATCTCTAAGGCCATGAGGACCGTCTCCTGAGTCCTATGTACAGAGATGGGCCGCGGCCGGGCATCTGAGCCATCCATGGACATCCGTAGGAGTCCCCACCTCCTTGATGGTACCAGGAGTGATGTATGATGTTGCTGGATCTACCATTCACATCCATTCGCAATCGTTAGCACCACAAGAAGCATAATCATTCTTCGTTGGGTCACAATGAGTATTGCTATTCACGACGCCTATGATACTTATTATTGTCATTAACTATGCTTATGACAAGATATTGAGCAATTGGAAGCTAATAGGCTTATGATCTAGCCGCCGTGAACCAATACGATCGACCACACTTACGCTTATGCTGTTGGCTGCCCCAACTGGCGGCGGCAGTCACATCCCAACAGTTTCAGGTGATGTTGGGGTTGACCCAAACCCTGATCGTGGCCAGAGGAGTGCAGCAACGGTGAAAAAGTTGATGATCACCAATGATGAGTGTATCACCATGCATCACTGATGTAAAAGTTAGATAATCAGCTTATAAGTTGATGGATTGCTGATACTTAGAAGCTAATCGTCAACGATCATTTACTACCACCCGCTAAAAACCCGATCAACTCTTCATCATCACTGATAGTTGGTGATGGCTTTCCTATACTCAATGATAGTTGATTGTCGCTTGCTGGTATTAGTCAACTATCAGAATGATGCTTATAGTTCATGAAAGCTCTTCCGATTTTCAATGGGAACTCATGCGGTTGATGTTGTTCAATTGGTCATTATTCCATGGTGGGAGCACCCCAAGCAACAATATGAATCGTACTGGTTGCTATATGCCTTATTACCACAACTATGACTATTGATGGTTAGTAACCTGTTGATGGCAGTAAATGTTAACACTGTAACCATTGGCAGTCAATTGATGGCTAGTGTTACCGCCCATATTCATTGTTAACGTTTCCAAAGTGATGATGAATATACTGCGCCCCATATTGATGATTCATACGCATATGGCTGTGGGTCAATGCCCTACCGTCATTAACCATCGTATTCCCTTTGATTTTCTTGCTTATCATCAACTATTTTTGATGGTCATTGTCATTGACCATTGTTGGTTTTTGTCTCCCTAGGATTGTTGATTATTAATCGTTGCATTCCATCACTATCAATAGTCAAGATCGGATCGACTCATAGCCACATGGCGATTTCTCCAGCCATGTGGGACCCAAAGTTCTGGTTGGTTTCTTGCTATAAATGGTGAACAAACTGGATGATTAAGGGGTATCCATACTTTGAGAAACCATCATATATATATATATATACACCGTATATATCTGCCACTGAGTGCCTTGAAGTCAACAAACATACTGTGTACATAAATATATATATATATAATTTACATTCATATACTTGAATATATACATATACTTAAATATATACATATACTTAAATATATAATATATACATGAAATTCTGATATTTAAAACTATATAAGAATTGAACCATGGCTCTTCCAGACACCCAAACGGAACCCGCTGACGGCATCACAGCGATGACCCCGGAGCGACCCTCCGCGGGGAACTGGTCTTGGCGCTGGGAGCCTCAGCCAGAGGTCCCGGTGCTGGGGGAAGTGCAAGGATCGCCGCTGGTGAATGGTGAATAGTAGGGGATGATAACCAACTAATACAAGTAGGGGATAATAATCAATAGCTGGTTAATAGATGTTAATAGCTGGTTATCTTGTGAGGATCCAAAAACAAGGGGGATCATATTTCAAAACATGATTGTCCGTGTTAAATGGTTTATTCGCATGGTATTTACGAAGAAATGTCGGAGCTGAAACCGCTTCCATTGGATGCTATGTGTGGCATTTTGAAGCGAAGGCCTTCTCATTTGCCTAGTGACTACAGCATGTTGGCGCTACAAGGTCTCATGTGCATGATTGTCATCGTTTATACTTTTTTTCTTGTCTCTGCTTTTACTGCTGAGTTGGGGTTGTCGCTTTTGTTCTTGTACCGGCACTACTTCTACTTGTTCTTGTTGTCGCTGTTGCTGCTGTTGTTGCTGTTCTTGTTCTTCTTGTTGTTGTTGTTGTTGTTGTTGTTGCTGTTGTTGTTGTTGTTGTTGTTGGTGGTGGTGGTGGTGGTGGTGGTGGTGTTGTCGTTGTTGCTGTTGCTGTTGCTGTTGCTGTTGCTTTTGCTGCTGTTGTTGTTGTTGCAGTGGCTGCGGTTGTCGTCATCTCTGTTGCTCAGTAATGAAGACCTTGGACGTAGCCTCCGCTCGCGGGCTTGTCCCGACTCAATTTCTAGTTCTCGTCGACTTTGTGACGCAGCAGGGTGAGTTTGGGATAGCGTCAGCCATGGTTCTTGTTCAGGATAAACATCTATACATGTATTAATATACATACATGTATCCGTGCTTATCTAAATGTGTACATGTATGTACATATGTGTGTATATAAACATAAATACTGTATATATATATACATATACATATATATGTGCATATGTATGTGTGTCTGTGTCGGTCCTTTCTCCTTGGGCTTCTAGTAGCAATCTTTGCTGCGACCTTGCCTAAATTCTAGCCTACTGAGAAAGATCCTGTCTGGTCTTTAAAAAATGCAACCATAGCTGTCTTGACAGGAAGTTCTGGTGGAAGTTTCTACTGGCAACGACTGGGATCTTCTCCAACTCTTCGTAAGTCGGCTCAAACCTGGATGAATTCCTTAAGTTTCGTAGCTGCAAAAGTCGGTTGGCACATCATCCAGTGGTTGAATTATATAGTTCCTGACTCTGGTCCTCGTAGATCTGTTCGGCCTCTGAGAAACCAAAGAAATTCCGAGTGTTTTGGACTGTGGACAGCACCCACGCAGCAACTTCTCAACCGCAGGAGTCTCTCACAAGAATCTGACGGTAAGGAGGCGCCAAATTGTGTGGCTGGATTATGGGGACATGCTGGGTGGACAACCTGCTCATGCTGGAGCTGTGGTTGTAACGCCTTGCCAGTGTCAAACCCCAATCCCCTCCACCCGTTCTAGATTCAACGTGGTCGCTCTAGATTCAACATTGCCAGGGTTTCGCTCGGCTTCGACATCCACGGATCAACATAAACAATTGATCAACTATCATTAGCCAAGTATGAATCATTCTCAATCATGGTAAACCATTCTTCACCCTTCTTCTTAACCCTTATCACTGGAATCATTACCCACTATTCACCACTACTAACCACCACAAGCCCAAAATTTTAGCATTGGCAAAAGTCCAAAACGCTTTAGGGCACCCCACCAGCTGCGGCAAGCCTTTGTTGCGTGGACCTCGCAATGGTCGATGATGGTTGTTTAGAGCGACGAGTCGCATGGTGATTAATCATGGATTATCATGGTGGAAAATGATGTTCCATGGTAAACCTAGCTGTTGACACTGATTCATCAGGGTTGATCATAGTGTTTCATTATCAAATAGAATGGTGAAGTTGTGGTGAAAATCATGGATCAACGTTACGATGGTTGTGGCGAACGAAAGAGGGATCATCGACACTGACCAAACCAAAGAAACCATCCTGGTATATCCTGGTTGCCTCTTGCTGCCCTTCCCACTGTCAAGCAGCAACTGTTGTCGGTGCCAAATGGTGGTCAACAGTGATGAACAATCACCAACCATCCATTGCTTCGATTGGATCCGCTCGCTTGAGAGTTCTATTCCCAGTGCAGGGATGCTCTTCCCAACAAACGAGCGATTCGATTGGAACATGCGTAGCAACGACCGACCAGGGACGACTTGGAGCCAAACCACAACCGCGGGTGTGGTGACGCATGAACGATCATATCGGTCCTGGCTTCTAGTGGGATATCCGATGAGCATTTCTGAATATTTTCAAACCTGTAGCTGTCAAGTGTCGATCAGCGGTGCTGAGTTGAGTTTGATATAGGGGATGGCTCTCCGTGAATGGTAGATCAGACCGACCGGTCAGTGATTGCCAAATACCCAAATGCAAGCATTGATAATGCTCAAATAATTGCAAGTTTGAAGATGATACTAGCTATCAAGCGGGGGTAACAACGGTTTTTCATGGTGTTCCATGGTAGCACATGGCTGTGGGTCAAGAGCCTGTACCCCTAGTGAACGTCCCATCAATGACAAAGCTAACCTTTTTTGGGATGTTTATCCATCCATGTTTGGAAATACTGTTTCTGCCCTATACCTAAATAAGTATTGATTAATTAACCCGTATTAACCATTTTTAGACAGATTTAGACATCATATAGTAACCGTCAGTTAACCAATATCATCATTGATCAACCAATAATTACCCTCTGGTAATCTAACATGGCTGGCTGGAAACTCCACCAACCATTGATTGTTTCCCAGGGCTTCTCTTTAGAATATGGTGATTCTCCATTTCTATGTAAGCTTCACGATATTCTAGACTAATGGTTTACTAGAAATGGTGATCACTATGCTTTCGTTGATTCTCCGGTGATTTTCTAGAATATATTGAGTTTTCCCAAGGTTTTTCTATAAAAATGCAGCGATTCTCCGTTTCTATGTGAGTTTACCCCAGTGTAAGCATCACCTTGAAGCGAACATCCCCAACGACCGACCCCACGACGCACCAAGCTCCACGCTTCGCTCGCTGCGCTCGCTGCGTTCCACGCTGCGCTCGACATCCTCGCTGTGCCTCGGGGACCGAGAATCTCAACGAACCATGGCTGCAGGCTGGTAGTTGAACAGTGGTATACATGGTATGTCATCAGCCAGTGTTAATTGTAAAAGTGATATCATGTATGTATGTACATATATATGAGATGTAAAGGCAAGCTATAAAAGTTACTATAAAGATCAATACACGTATGTGGTATATGACCAGCCAGTTTATTTGGTATATAACCAGCTGATCTACGTATATATGTGGTATATAAACAGCCGATATACATGATTAAAAAACATTGGTGGTTGATTGGTATATCCCCATCGTTGAACCTATATAACACATTGAACTTGTATAAAACATTGAACCTATATGTTTTATTGTCAACCAATCAATTGGTACTAGGACCTATTGAGGGTACATCAGTGGGACAAAGCATCAGACATGCTTCAAAGTGGCTGCCAAATTGATAGGTCACAAAACGGGACGAAGCTATGTGGATGACCAACACTGCACCACGATGTACTTTAGCACCGCATCAACCGGGGGGAAGCAAAACCCATCACGGCGTCTGGACATGTCTGGACTCTGGTATCCAGTAGTGGACTGAGCATTAACAAGAGCCTTCCGTCATCCACTTCTGCTGATATGAGGCAGTGCGACCCATTGCTAGAACGAACCATCCCCCATGGCCCCCATCCAGCATTTCTGGCTGTTTTGAAACTCTCCAACTTTCAGATTCAGAGGCTTGACCATGTTTCGCTGGGCATGGCTAAAGATGCTCGAGCAATGGAACCAAAACATGGTCGAACTCCAAGTGAACCACAGACGAGCGTGTGCGTCGACTTGGAGGTTCCCAAGGTTACCTAGTAGGCTTCACTCATCCTCAGAAGCTGATCCAGGCAATGTATGGCGATTTGGCATGTGGAAAAATCAGAGGGAGGAGAGAGAGAGGAACGTGGCACAGCTGATGGAACCACACGGATGGTTTTCCTCCAACCGCACCTATCTTGAAGATTTGGGAATTGAAGCCGGCATGGTAACAGGCTGCAAGCTTAGCACTTGTTGCATGGCAAGTTTCCTGAGGGATGTCAGCATTTTTGACTACAACATATGGATCAATCTGGAGACCGCGCTACGACATCCTGCGTAAAGTGGACGGATCCTTGCGCTGGTTGGGCATGCCATTGGGCTTTTTTTAAAGTCCAAGATCTCCCGGAAGCGATCCAATTGGAAGCTCATCACATCTGGATAGATAAACTCGGCTAGCTCAACAAACCTATGATGGTTCACCATGCTTGCTGGGGGCTGAGTGATGGTGATCCTGGCAGGTTGGGTGATGGGAGCCTCCCATGTCTGAGTTTCAAACGCGGCATCTGTCAGCATCTTCAGCTGCCTCAACAATTTCAACAGATACCAAGCTTCCGGTCGCCACAGCAGACTGGTACTAGCACTTGTACAGTATCACTCCTGACGGCTGTTAAAGCCGTCTTGATGAAGTCACTTTAAGTTTAACTGCTGTTCAACTACTGTTCTACCTCTTAAAACACTTTGTTTTTACGTTAAACCGCTTTTGTTCAAACCAAGGCTTTGAAAAAACAGAAAAAAGAGAACTATTGCACTCTCAGTGGGCAATTGTGCTACCATCACCGCAGGTGGGTCTCTCCATATGTCTCGGGGTATCCCATCACAAAAATTGCACGTTGCACAGGGACGACTTCTTTTTTTGGGGGGAGGGCGGGTACACCATTTATGGTTATGCGCAGGATGTTATCATGTTAGACAGAAATCGCAATTGAAGTATCACTAGGAGTACCACAGGGCGCGATAAAAAAATCAACACATTAGGCATAACATCATCCATCTGTAGGCCCCCACATCATCATTTGTGAAATCTAATGAACATACCTAGCCATAAGTCCCATTACACATTATATGTCTATTTTGGTGTAACTATATCATATACATGCTTACTATATGTTATCATCTCCTATTATTTACCATTATCAACCATGCATTAACCCATTATCAACCACTATTGTATATTCACCAACCATCATGAACCCATAGTTCAAACCATCATCAAACCAAAATATTACCAACCATTCTCAAACAAACTTACTACCACAACATGACTATGCTGCCCTGCGCGTTTTCAGCACCCACCCCTGCTCCAGGGCTATCGACCGCCCCACGCTGCACCGCAGCCAAGGCGCCTCCTTAGCTCGTCCGCTTCGCTCCGAAGGCCCTTGAGCTCGTGGAGCGCGTCCTGGCACCGCACCCAACCCGCGGTGACCCAACCAGCTGGTTGGGTCAAGCGTTTCACCAACCAATGATAGCTGGTGAATGAGATTGGCTAGTAACAGGGGATGAGAACTAACAATACGTAACAATAGCAGGGGACTAACAATAGTAGGGATGATGACTAACAATGATAGCTGGGACATATACCAGCTATATAGGGGATTGATTCATATTAACCAACTGCTGGATTAAGTAGCCATGATTGGTCAATAAAATGTGGATGGTTTGCTAACAATGGTTAGTAACAGGGGAATGATATTGACCTTGTAATAGCTAACCAACCATTGTAATAACTAACAGCTGCTTAATGATATGTTTAATAATAGCAGTTGCCCTACCAATGGTTAGTAACAGGGGATGAGACAATAGTAGGGGATAGTTGACCAACCAACCCATGGTTTAACTAGCCGGTTAATGGTTAATGATAGGAGATAACAACCAACAATAGTAGGGGATATACCAGCTATACAGGGGATTGATTCATATTAACAAACATGAACCATGACAAGCCATTACTATCACAAATAGCCCTATATGATTGGTCAATGTTATTTTTGATACTGACAACTGTCACATAGCCTCCAACCAGCTATGGGTCAATATTAACCAACCAACTTGTGGGGAATAATAATCAGCAATAATAGGGAAAACGATGGTGAAGCCTCGTAGCCTCACAAATAACATTGATTCACCATCATTCACCATCATTGATCCCATGGTTAAGCGGTATAAATTATCCATATTCATTGCCCAGCCGCATTTTCAGCTGGCTTCCAGGCCAGCAATTCCCACCGGCGTGACATTGCGACACTGACACCTATGAATGGTCCCTTCCGTTCGTGGTGAAGGGTTGCCAACCCATCTATCAATCGACCCAACCAATCACTACCAATTCTTCATGAGTTCATCAATGTGTTATGAACCAATCAAGAAGTAATGAATGCTTGGCTCACCGACTCCCTGACTAAAGTCTAGTTATGAAATAACTGGTCTATTGACGGTTGTCTTTTACGTTTTCGTTGCTGTTATTGTTCGCCACTATTAGATTATTAATCACCACTATTCATTGATCATTATGTTTAACCACCTTGTAACATGTTTTTCTTGTAGTTCATCAATCACTCATTGACCATTCACCACCAACTGGTGGTGGTTGTCACCATCATCCCATCGCCCTTCAGCCGGACACGCGCCCTGGGCACAACCACCTGTCCTCTGCGCAAGCTTTAGCCATTCGAGTCAAACGCCGCATGTCGTGGCAGAAAAGCGCTTCCTAAAGCAGCGGCGGTGGGACGACTGGATCGTTGTGCTGAGCATGGAGCGAAATTGCACCTGGTCATACACCTGCCCTAGTTCAAACTGGTTCACGATGGGTTCATGAACCATGGGTAGTAATAATCGTTAATGCAACATGTATTAATGAACCCTGTTGATCACCATGGTTAATGCAACCCTGTTCATATCCTATCATGAACCTGTTCAAACTGGTTGATGATGGTTCATAATCCTTAATACTAGGGGATGATAACACATGATAGCCAACAGTACTGGTGACACAACTACTTTATGGTGGTTTCTTACAACAGAGAGCCCACAAGCTATGGTTGGTGTGTTACTACGAATGGTTGATAATGGATGATTCGGGCGTACCCCTATCTTGACAAATGCCCACATCACTGAATTGTTGACCATGAAAGTGCCAATTAAACCATCAAGTGATTGATTAAACCATCACGTGATTGATTGATCATTGCCTCTGATCTTCATGAAATCTCAACTGGTTGGTGGCTGAACCACCCCTCTGAAAATGTCAGCCCATCAATCAACCATTAGTCAATACTGCAGAAAATCCAAATGTCAATCAAACCATCAACCAGTATGAACAGTCAATCAACCACCAACCAGTCACTTGTGAACTGCTGGACCCCCTTGTGGGTGTTTCTCAAAATAGGGAACCCCAGAAATCATCCAATATTAACAATATATATATATAGTAATAATAATCATCATCATCATCAACAAACCGAGCTCGGGTAATAGTAGTAACATGATGTCATCCAATATTCACCATATGGGGAACCCCGTAATCAACCCAAAATTTTTGGGGCACGCCCATTTTGAGAAACACCCATAGCAAGAAACCGATCGCTCGCTCGCGCTGCCATCTCCTGCTGGTCCAACTCATCTTGTCGTTTGGGAGGCGTCAGGCGCATCTGCCGCTCCTTTGTGGATCTGTGGGGTGGAAAAACCAGCAGCAAAAATCCGGGGCTAAGGGGGGTGGTTAGGGATGGTTTCTGGAGGACAATTATGGTTGTTTTTGACAGTTGATGGTGGTTGGTGATGGTTGATGATGATTAATGATGGGTGATGGTTGATGATGGTTGATAGTTAATGATTGTTGATAGTTGATGATGGTTGATGGTTAATGATGGTTGATGGCTAACGATGGCTAATGATGATCAAATATGATTAAAAGCCCTTGATGTGGTTGGTCCATCAAGTTCTTGGGCTGAATCAAGAGATAATCATCGTGAATTGATAGTGGGTCCAAATCATGTTGGTTGGCAATGGTGAATACTCATGGTCCAGTAACAACGGTGAATAATCATAGCTTATTGGTTCTTGTCTGTTGACGCTTAGTCGATCAATCAATAGTGACTGTTGATTAAGGATCATTCATGTTTCATCATGATTCAACAATGCTTGATACCTGTTTGCTAATGATCTGGTTCATTATGAACTGTCCAAATTGTTTGTTGAGATGACAACGTTCATTCACCAATGATAATTAATCATCATTCACCAATGCTTGATACTCGTTGTCTCATCCTGATAATTTGATGCCCAACATGTCAGATTTCAAGCACCGCTGCTCCATTCGCTCGCGGGCGGCAAAGAGCGCCTCATGTGTTGCGTTGCTTCTTCGCAACGAGCTGGGAGAATCCTAGGTGCTTCTGCAGATGCAAGAAATCGCCAGCAGCCGGAAATCGTTTACCATGGTCAACCAGTCACGAACTACGCCAGGTTCACAATCAAGCACTGATTAGTCAATCAGTAGTCAATCAATAGTCAATGGATGAGTGATAAACTGATGAAGTTGATTTTCAGCACACCAGTTGAGCTCATCAACCAACTAACTGGTTAAACGTGGCTAATTTTCAAGCATTGATGCAGCACACCAGTTGAGCGTCGCCAGGTTCAGCACCTGCTTGAGGCCCTGACGGGTTGCTTGATCCAACCTGACTCGCAGCGTTGCTGGGCTGCCTTCTGGCAACCCGATCCTAGGAGATCCTACTGCAACATGAGATCCAAAGCCTGTGATCCTACCAGATCTCTGATGAAAACCGAATGATCCTAGTGTACCTGCAAGGGCATGCCCAGGTCACCAGTGAGAGATCTGAATATGTTTCTTCGTGCTTGAGAAACCTATGTACCTGCAGTTTAGCTCTCTTTCCAAGAGAAGTGTTACTAGTACAAGAGCCTTGGCAAGAGCTCCGAGATCCTGTGAATAGTGATCTCAGGATAGCTTCAGAAGATCTTTGTAGGAGCTGTTGCAAGCGGACTTGCGCAAGATCCCGGTGCACGAGTTTGTTCAAGATGCCTTGAAAAAATCTTGTTAAGAGTCTCTTCAGAAGACTTGTCTCAGAAAACTTGTTCAAGATCCCTACCCAAGAGCTTCGCATGAGATCCAGAAACCTGCTGCAAAATCGAGGGATGCGACGTGTGCCATGGCATCTGGCACCCAGCGACTTGGCATCCGCACTCATGGAGCTCCGCTCCAGGTTCAACGTGATTCGGACCTGCGCTGAAGCCCAAGGCGCTTCGTGCCCATGCCATCGATTCATATGGTCCCTATGGTTCACCCTAGGGATATCCCTATGGTTAATGATGGTTAATGATGGTTAATTATGGTTCATTCCCCTTCCATTGAGACCCAGCCGACAACCTTGGTTAATTATGGTTAATGATGGTGAATGATTAGTGATGGTTAATGATGACTAATGATGGTTAATGATGGTGAATGATTAGTGATGGTTTATGATGGTTAAGCCTAGTTTGAGAATCCTAACTGTGATGGTTGATGATGGTGAATGATGGGTGCTATAGATGGTAGTGGTTTACGATTATCAACCCTGATGGTTAATGATGGGAAAAAATGGTCGATGGGTTCAACCTCCATGAAAAATATAAGTCAACCAACCATCTGTCAATAATTCAAACCACCAACCAGTAGTTGTTTAACCACTCTTAATGGTCATAACCCTTATATTCGGTTTCACCTCTGGTCCCTATGGTTCCTATGGTCAATGATGGTTGCTGACCATCCTTTGTTCATCTGAGCACCCCGGGAATCTCACTTCCAACCTGTGCGCCGAACGGCCTTGGGCTTCTCCCAGGGCTTCCGATGCGTCTGCGGCACCAATCGGCGGCTTCACGGTGAAGAATGGGCAAGTGCTGCGTCTAGAAGGGGGCGATAAGGATCAATCATGGTTAATAATGGTTGATCATGGTTCATAGTGATGCTTAATGATGGTTGGTCATGATCAATAATGGTTGATCATGAGCAGTCATCGATAGTATTGGTTCAGAATTGTTTTTAGTGGTTAGTGACCTTTGATAATGGCTACTAATGGCTAATAATGCATCAACTAATACAAAGAATCAATAATCAATAATATGGATGTACCTCCCTATTTGAGCATGATGGTAGTCGCAAAACAGGGGTGTTATCATGATTTTTGGAATAGGCCATCATTTAGAAATTTCTGGATTTGACTTGCGGACCTTCAATGAAAGGGTCTCATCCTTTCAGGGCAAATGGTGGTTTCTCAAAATAGGGGTACCCCAAAAATAGCTGGTTTATCACCAATAATGGTTAATAGTGGATAATTTAGGGGTCCCCTATGACTTGAGAAACCACCAAATCTGGAGATTGGTTTTGACCCAAGCTCGAGAGAGTTGAACGGTATCGTGCCCAGCTAATCCAAGGTCGTAACCACGAACCAACCATTGTTATCCTGGTTGGTGGTGTCAACCAGTTGAACCACCCCTATGAGAAATAGTAGTCAACCAACCAACCAACCATTTGCTTTCATACATTTGGGAAAATAAAACATGTCAATCAAAGCACCTACTAGTAGTTGTTCAACAATTGTTGTTGCTCGTTATTACTTGTTATCAACCACATCCAGCCATCATTAAGAATTGAAAACTGTTTGCAACCACCAACCAAATGACTAACCACTACTAACCATTTCTAACCATCAACTAAGTCACCCTACAATAACCAGGTGACTAACCATCAACTAACTCACCATTGCTAACATCAACCATTACTAGCCACTACTAACCACTACTAACCCTAGGGCTGTTTGAAACCACCAACCATCGTTACTACATAGCCAACCAACCCGCGACTGTCGAAGCGTCGCGTCCTGCAGGGCAGACTTGGCAGCTTGCACGCATCGCCTGGCAGCTTGTACACAGCGCTTCGATTCGGGTAGATTGGTTGGTTAACAATGAGCTTTGCTGATGGTGCATCAATGGTTAGATTGATGACTATTAATGTTGGTTAGTGATGGTTAATGGTGGGTGATGTTGGTTATTATTCAATGGTTAATGTTGGTTGCTGAATGACTAAAAAGATGGGCAGTAATGCTTAATGATAGTTAATGATGGTTAATTAATGATGGGTAATGGTGGAACAATTGTTACAGATCTGATTAATGATGATTAATCAATGGTTATGTGCTTATTAATGATGATTAATCAATGCTAATATTAAACAATGATTCAGCAATGTTAATAATCAATGGTGAATGTTGGCCAATAAGCTGATTACTCAATGGTTATATCTGGTTGTGTAGTACTGGCTAAGTCGTGGTGAATAGTTAGTGAATAATGGTTCATCAGCTGATTAATATTGGTCAATATTTGGTGAATAATGGCTGATGGCAGGTGAAGTAAGGATTAACAATAGTGACGGGTTAAGTGATTAACTAATGTTAACAATAATGATTATATAACTAATGCTTCTCTAATGACAATATAATACTGCTCAGATTGGTATCCAATACTAAATGACCATGATGCTAAAGTCATGGTTGGTGATAGCCAATCAATGGTCATGGTGATTAATGATGGTTTATGAAGCGCTTACTGATTTTGTGCAAAATAGTTGATGGTGAGTTCTATTGAATTAATGATTGTCAATCATCATTCATGACGGTTAGAAATGGGTGATGGTTGGTTTGTAGTTGCGAATCAGTTCTTGGCAATTGGATCGCAACCAACAATCGTGATAAAAATATGTTACATATATATATATATACATATAAATGTATACTCCAATTGTATCACCATGGTCTCCAAAGATCCGATAGCTTTCCTACACAAACTGATTATAAATTTAGCCGTGGCTTGGTAGCCATCAATCGACATCGCCAAATAGAACCCTTGCAGAAACTGGTATGTAGTGTCGCCTCGGGCAGCACTGACAAGGAGTGCATTTGGATGGCTTAGAGCCACACCATGGGCAGCCCCCCTCAGGGGGCTGGTCTTGTGACCTAGGTTCTAGATTTGTTGATCAACCGATCAGCCCCCAGTGGTTCAAAATTTGATAATCACCTTTGGTAGTTTTGGAGGTTTTTCTGATTCCACAAATTGGACCGGCTACGTATTCACCACTGGCCACTCTCAACCATTATTAACCAGGAGGAGCCACTATTCAGTACTACAAGCGACTATTTAACCTCTAGTAACCACTCTTCACTACCGAACCTTCAGCCAGATCACTATTAACCACTATTACTCACTAGTAACTACCACTAATCAATTACACAAAATTGGAACCACCATGTATTAATTAAGCACTATGGAACACTGAAACACCAAACAGCAGCTATTGACTACTTGACGACAGGGGTAGGGGACGAAAGCTAGCATGGCAACTGAAAGAAAAGCCAGCTATGGAAACTTAAGCCACGAGGGACTTGAAGAATCAGTAGGTTGGTTAGAGAGAGAAACTTCAGCTAGCTGGCGCTAGCTTTCGGCATTTTCGCGATTCACCGCTTCTATCAACAAACTGACATACCTATTTATTCACCACTATAAGCTATTGACTGCTATTAACCTCTTTGAACCACTACTAACCATTCACATCACTATTCAAACTATTCCAACATCTGTCGTTGCTTTCGGTCGGTTGGCTTCGCCGCAGCGCCGTTAATTCTGCCGGCAGCACTGAGCCATTTGACTGGACATGTGTCGAAGACTCGCAGGTCTCGCCTGTGACGCATTTCTGTGGTGGTGATGACATGGGGTGGCTGCAGTGGTTGGTTGGTAACTAATTAGTGGTTGAATAAACTGATAAAAACGTGGTTTAGTGGCAACAATAGTGCTTGATAGTCGTCTTTTTGTGGTAATGGTAGTGGTTGATAATTGATAATAGTGGTTGGTCATGATTGATTGTAACAATTCATAATAGTGGTTGATGATACTTATGGTGATTAAATGGATGGTGAACACTTGCTCACGATGCTTGATGGCTTAAATGATGTAAGCTGGTTAGTAGTATGGTGAACCATGGCTGTGAGTCCATGGTTAGAAGTGGTTGATGAGTGTTGAATAGTTGGGTAAGGAGTGTTTCATCATGGATAGTAGTGGCTCGTAATAGTTCAAGCTTTGTTTGTAGTGGCAAATGGTGGTCAGTCACTGCTTAATCAAGGGTCCCACGAAGTGTTACCACTGCACGTAGGTCTATGAGTGATATGTGTACATATATGCAGACTATGTAGTAGATGCATACTACATATCCATACGTGTGTATGCATCTGCTCATGAATACACATCTAAATATTGCTACAAGAACTGCAGTTGTGGCAGATGTGTCACTCGTTTGCTAAATAGCCTATCAGCCATTTCATGAATGGGGCACAGGCCCATCACGGTACCTGACTTTATTGGCACAGCTAAACTCTTCGCAAAGCCTTGGCGGCTTCAGCCTTTTCAGCAGCATGATCAGCCAATTCGGCCAGGTGAAATCAGCGATGCAAACGCGCCATTCAGCTCTCTGCAAAAAGGCTCTGCAATCGATAGTACCTGGTGAAAGACACAGCAGCTGAAGAGAGAATTTTCGGGGAGACAACTGCTGGGTTGTTGTAAAACAGATTGGTTGATGATTCATTGATGATGGTTCATAACCAAGAATAGCTCCAAAAAGGTTGCGAACCATGGTTCTGGTGACTATGGCACGGATGGGGAATCATCCATGCATTTCCAGCATTCCCTGCTGCTGCTCCCACTGCTGTGACGATTTCCATTACCACTACCAGTACCACAATAGCAATTGCAATAATTTTCCCCACCACTACGTTAGTTTCTGAGCGTTTGCAGCTCTTGAGTTGCTTCAACCGGTTGAGCTCAGTCCTGCAATCACGAGGCAACTGTCACAAAGTCTTTTGACGAGAAAATCTACTGCAAAGAAGGGAAAAACCCGTCAATCAACAAAGAAAAACATGATCATTTGTTTCAGGTCAGAAATTAGTAGATCAAGTGAACGAATTCACTAAGAAAATAAAGAAAGGAGTATGAAGGCCTGCCCCGCTGGTTCAAAACTGTTGATAAAATATGTATACATACATATCCACATGATTCCATGCATATATGTACACTTTGCTTAAATGAATTGAGGGCGAATGATAAAGAATAATCGCAAACTGTAGTCAACAATACAGAAATGAGGGCAAACCAAGGATTCGGGTGAACCCACAAATTGCGTCTCCAGAATTGCTTGTATTGAAATCGTGATGACAATTCCTGAGTGCTTGAAGCACAGTGCTTGGCCATGCTCATGATGACAACTCATGTTCTGCTGCTAAAAGTGAGACTTCGCGTGTACTCGAGCAACCCACAGAAACTCGGAGTCTATCTGGCCATATCCGGACATGACTCCACTTACTCTACGTGGATACCAGGTCCCCCAAAAAAGAAACGGAGACATCCCAAGCGTCTCAGTAGGGAGAAAGGCAGAAGGAAGTGAACAGCTGTGGGTGGCCGCCTAGCCCTGGCTGTTCATATCCCTGAAAAAATGAAGGGATGGCGGACCTTTGCCGGGATGTCCACCTACTCATGAAAAATGGGTCAAATGGAAGTGAACATACCAAAAACAATGCACCAATGAGTCAAACTGTTGGGGTGTGAACTACCGCTATTTTTCGGTTGTTTAATAGTGAGCCATAGCCATATTCAACTACTTGGTTGTGTCCAACTATTACTGTTTGTTATCAACCAGTGTTGACCATTATTAACCATTATGATCCATGTTGAACAGTACTAACCATCCTTAATCATTCTTCACCATCACTAATGAACCATTTACCATGGTTATCTCCAGCTATTCTTGCTGCTTACTAACCATTCTCAACCATTCCTGGTCAGGATCCATGGCGACGACGCGGAACGAACGCGCACGTATCATCAGCGTGAGAATTGTCACCTGGCATCGATGCCAGGTCGCCCGAGAGCTAATCTTTTGAAACGTGGACGGTTGTAGTCATAGGGGTACCCCTAAATCCATTAATAATGGTGAATAACTAGAGGTGAATGATGATTATCTAGTATTCACTATACTAGAGCATAATGACCAACAGCATTAGTTTCTCAAAATAACTAATTGCTGGTCAATCATAGCGAAGCTAATCGCTGGTTAACACTGAACCCATTGACCATGATTAACTACAGCATATGGTGGTTTCTCAAGTCATAGGGGTACCGCCAAATCATCCATTTATGGTCATTTACATTAATAAACCAGCCATTTTTGGATTTTGAGAAACCCCCATGTACTGCACTATAAATCATAACTGTACAAATTATAAGATCCGGTGTTTTTCAATTGTTTCTAGGTATTGTTCTATAATTCTAGAATCATAACGGTGTGCTTATTGTTCTTTAAAATTCACAATAGCATTTAGAAGCTAATTGACCTATAGTACTGAATACATGGGGCTCTGGTTGCGATTGGAAGTTTGAAAAACGATTTTAGTTCGTACTTCAAGCTATACTGACAACAGGTGGAAAACATTTAAGCCCAATCTTTGTCTCCCACTTCCAAGCGCGACGAGAACCTTTCATTGTGAATTTACCTTTTCGTTTCTGCTTTTTGTTGGCGCACAAATCCCTACGAAAGAGGTTCTCGCCACATAAGCCCCAACATGCCCTTGTGCCCACAGCCAATTGAACAGCAACGACAACAACAACAACAACAGCAACAATCCCCTGATTCAACATCTTTGAAGAAGGCCCCTCCTTGAAGAAGACTGACACTCCTCAATGTGCCTCATATATCTGATACTGATCGGCATGTATCATATATGTAAAGAAATAAATATATATATATATATACATATAGTGTATGTGCTGGTAGGTATCTAATTGCATTCCATTATTGTTGGCTAGTAGTAATTGTTAATATTAAGCATCATTCACCATCAGCATGACCACCACCATCAGCTCAATGTCATCAAACTTCATGGGCTCCAAACTTGGTTTACCATAAACCAAACTGAACCCCCGAAAGGACCAGTTATATAATTAGTAGTGACTAGAAGCGAACATCAACCAATAGCCAACCAGTTCTTTTTCACGAACCCAGCATGAACTATCCTTGATCATTGCCTATCATTAATCATCATGAACAATCATCCCTGATCATTGCCTATCACTAATCATCATGAACCTTCCTTGATCCACATGGCTGTGGGTCAAAACCCTTAGTCCCCCTGGTTCCCCTATCATTAACCAGGCTGTTTCCCCTATTGTTGTTGGTCATCATCCCCCATGAAATTGGTTGGTTAATAGCTTGACCCATAGCCACCTGAATGAACCTTCATTCATCATCCTTCCCGGCCACCGGTCCCGCCTGTAAAGTGAATCACTGCGGCTCCGGGACCATCTTCACCTCTTTCCGCCTCGACTGCCGCCTCAACCTGCCGGGAACACAGCAAGAGGAGCAGAGTGACATACAGCGAGGGTCACACACAGAGATGTGCAAATAATATACATAGGTATATTATACATATCATATGTATATATATGTATATATACCTATGTATATATACATATGGTTTTCAATGTTTGTGCTCATGTAGTTACATATGAATATTTGTACGTGTGTTTACATGGACAGATATTCATATGTGCATTTGTTTATTTCCACTTGAATATGAGGCATATGGCTGTGGATGGCTGTGGATCGATAACCTGTACGCCTTGCTATTCACATGCCATGAATGACCAAACTAGCTGTTGTCGGGATGTTCACCTACCCCATTTTGGATGCTTGGTATTGACTCGTCCCCTTATCTATCTATACATATATATTTATACATATATATATATATATATATGTATACATATGTGTGTGTGTGCAGAAATGGGTGAGATGTCAGGATATAGATATACATGCCGTTTATATATAATGTGTACTTTTGTATATGATCACATAAATGTATGTGCCTTTGTGTGTAAATCTACAAACACCATGTGTGTATTTCAAATGTGGATATATAGATGTGTATAAATGTACATGGATACCTTCCGCTCCCTCTCGTTCTCTGAATGAGTGACATATCCTTTCAGGGATTTGCATACAGTGATACATATACAGCTCCTATCAAGTGTGTGTCTGTGTATCTGAAGCTCCCTGCTTATACCCCGTCCGTCAATGACGATAGCGGGCCTGTGACACCACCACCCCACCGCTGGTCGGGTTTGATAGCTATTCAATAGTGGGGTCTGATAACATATATACGTGTATATATATATATACATATATATATATATGTGAATACCCCGTACCCGTAGTGAACATCCAAATTCACCTACTCAAGTTGTGGTTCGTTGGTTATGACCCATCCCTATACAAACAGCTCCAATAACCACATATTGACAGTCCAATGTAACCCCAGAATATCGTATAACCCCATATTGGATTTATGTGGTATAGGTAAGAGGAACAGTTGGTCTAGCAAAGGTTTGACCGTATGATGATTGCTAGGCATTGGTTCTCAAAGAAGGTGGTGCGCAATAAAATGCCGGCACCCCAAAATGCACCACTGGAGATCCATATTGATGGGAATTCTCTAGCTGTAAAACTTACGGTGAAACTACCAGCCTTGTGAATCTGCCGCCCACCAGTTCGGTGCTAGGAAACTCCTTGATGGTACAGTAGACCGTGCGACTCCAAGATACAGTTCCCAAACTCGGGCGTATCCATCGTTGGACCAACTGAGATGTGGCTCAGCTTGTCCAGGCATCGGTGTGCCAAATCCCACGTTTCACATAAGTGCGTGGTTTCATATCAAAAGACCCCATGGAAAAACCTACCCCTAAGCGTTGAAGGCAACCAATTTCCCGTTATCATGGTAAATCACAATGGGACGTCGTTGGATCAGGAAGTTAAATAAGTTGACCAAAAACAAGTCAAATCCCAATGGGACGCCGGTGACCGATAAACGTTGTATTTCGATGGTTTATTCTGCCAAACGGTCTGAAACACATTGTGGACGCATGTGTAAAAATGTGTTGAACTGCCAAACAGTTGCTACCAACAAACGCAAAACACACTGGGACGCCGATGACAAAGCTCTGCAAATCTTAGATTTCAAAGAGGTAAAATGTTCTTGGCAAACTGGAGGCGGTTTCGAACGACGTCCGAACGAACGAGGTCCGAACGACGCATCGAACGACGTCAGAGGATATCAAAATCCAGATGGGGGGAGAAGGGAAGAAGGGAGAGTGAAACAAGCAACCAGAGAGAAGCAGCAACCAGCATTCCGATTTCATCCTGAAGATGCGGCTGAAACTCTTTATGTGCAGGTTATCAACTCAAGTAATGAACCTAAGTCTAAACATTACCGAATCTTTGCAACCCTGAAAACCAAGCTAACTGCGATGTCAAGCTAAAATGCAATCAGTAAAAAGCCTACGAGAAAGTTGACAAATTGAAACGGCTGAGTCACAAAACACAAGCAGGACGCGGTTTTGGTCACCTTTAGCAAAGACACCTGCGCAACTAATACGCGTAAAAACTTGAAATCGTTCGCCTTTAACAACTGGGTGTAAACTGTGATGAGGATCCACAATGCTACACACCCCTTGGGGAAGGCATGACATCGGCCTCGATGTTCAACATGCGAACGAACAAAGGCCTGACGGATCGGCACTCGATCGAACCGGGGCAAAAACTCTATACTAGGTATGGTCGTGCACCAACAATAGTAACACTAAGACTCAAAACAAATGATCAATAGTATCAAATAATGACTATGAAACAATATTATGCAAATAACTCATAAGCATTAGATTGGGGAAATGGGATGTAATATAATATACCAAAAGAACTTTCAAGAATCTAAGTAGAATTGACCTAAGATAGCAAACAGCATGGCTAAAAAACAATCGGGAATCATCGTAGTGCTTGCCATGAGCATCTACACTGTAAGCCCTATGCCTCTAGGGATGCTCCAGTAACAAAGGTTCAACTTTGGGGGGCTTGCCAAGAGAGTGAGGATCGTGCGGATTGCCTACAAGGAGCGGATGGTGACCATGACTCAGTAGGTGGGCCTCAATATTGGCTTGCGGATACTGCCAGAGCCACTGATGTTATAATCTCTTGAACAACTGATTGTGTATGCTGTAATCTTTGAATATATGCTACAATGTCATCTCTTCGAAAAGACCAATGGATCTCTTCGAAAAAAACCTAAGGACATCTGCAGGACCCCTAAAAACCCGAGGACTCTAGAAAAACAGATTTTCAAGAGAAACCCACCTCTCTGGGCCATGAAGACACGGGATACGACCCGGTTCCACTTCTGCCGAGGGCCCCACAAGCGCTTGTCTCTGTGTCGTCGCGGTAGCCAGAGATCTTCCCCAAAAATCACATGCCAAAAATACCTCAGGTCTGCAACGAAGACCCCAGCTGAAGCAAGCAACGGTGGCGGTCAGCTCCCTTGAAATGATTGCTTCAGATTGCTTCAGAACATTTCCTGATCATCGGCTCCCGTTACGGACACTAAGTATGTCCAACACGACAAGTTCTGGATTTTCGAGCTCGTTCAAGAAACTCCCAATCCCCGGCAACATCCCAGGAGAAGACATGGATCAGGTATGACCAGCCCCGGATATAAGCAGTGATGCGGCTGGTACGATCGGAATATGGCAATGATAGGGCAATGACTATAGTTTCTATCTTCCATGTGTCATCGATGTTGTTTCCTTTCATTGAATCTTCATCCACTTCTTTTCCATGATGTATCATGATTTATTGGTATATCACGGGGTCTCAAAATTGGGAACCCCTAAAATGGTTGGCTTAGTACTATAAATGGACATCAACAAACTGATGATATCCAGCATGTATTTGGCGAATCTCCCAAAACTCCCATGACATCGCTGCCCAGCCACTCTGAGCAACGAAGCAAGCAGGCAGCAGACCCGCCAACCGGTAAAGCAAGCAAAGAAGCAACGATTAATTTGCAAACCAAGCGACCAGGCTAGCAAACAACCAGCCAACCAGCCAACCATGCTTGCTACCGTCTCATGTGACACACAACAAGCAAAGCAGCACTGGCTGCCCAGTTGCATGGCCAATTGGCAGGGAGTGCGTCCACGCGTATCTGGCTCCCAAACCACCTTCAGGAACCGCAGGTTTTCGGCATCAAAACCCGCGCCATCCGAAAGTACTCAAAGATATGTGTACTTCTCAAGATGAACAGAAAAACAAACAGCCATGATTTGGTTTCGAGCTCAATTTTGTGAGTCCAAAGTACAACGCTGGACAAAATGGTGAGGTTTCTCCATTGAACGTTGCAATTTCAGTCCCCGCATTTCATCTATGGATATGCTCTGTCATCAACTGGCACCTTCCCCACTGGGAAGAGCGAATGGTAAGAGGCCGCAGTGTCCTTGGCAGCTTCCCAGTGGCATCCAGCTTTGGCGCGCGGTGCCAAGATTCAGGGTGCCAGCAAGTATGCAATTTCACAAGGCCATGTCATCTTTAATTTTTTACACATCTAAAAAAAACTTATGTAAACAAACACTCCAAACCTGAGAAGTTGATGCTGGCACAATGTAGGTGTCCGAGTCAGCAACTAAGCAAGATGTCTGTGAGTGAACTAAATATGTACGCACAAAGGTCAGTGCATATGCATGTGCGCACCTACATGAGTATATACATATGGCTGTGGGTCAAAACCCCGTACCCCTGGTTCCCCCATCATTAACCATTGTTTTCCCTATGATTTGGTTGGTCATTATAAGCCATTATTGATGGTTAATATTGACCCATAGCCATATGTGTATGTGTGGGTCAGTGCCCTTCAACCCTTGGCTGTTCACATGCCATAAACCGGTCAAAGTGTTGGGATGTTCACCTAAGCATTTGTGGGTTGGTTGGTTGTGACCCATTGCCACAAGGATGTTTCTCAAAATAGGGGACCCCATACATTAACAATTTATGCCATAGCTTTGGGGTTCCCTATGACTTGAGAAACCGCCATATCACGATGGTATGTTCCCCATAATTGTTGGTTATTATCCTGCCCTATAAAACCACTAATCAGAATCCCAACAATTAGTCGTACTATTGGCTTCGACGGTTATATCCAAATGTAGGTGGTATCCCCTATCAATCGTTATAATCGTCTGTAAAACCAACCATCTCTGGTTATCCCATAAAGCTCAGCTGCTATGCCGATCTCCGCACTCCTCCTGGGTCCCCTGCCCCAAAGAAGTTCAAGGCTCGGGCCTTGAAGAGGCAATGCATTTGGGGCTGGTTGATGATGGGCGAATGGTCAAGAAATGGTGCTTTCTCGAAATAGGGAACCCAAAAAGTGGTTGGTTTATCACTACAAATGGTTAATGTTGGATGATTTAGGGGTACCCCGATTTATAGAAACCACCAAATGCCTAATTGATGGCTGAGAATGGTGAATTATGGTCAACAATGGTCATCAACTGAAGCTTAGTAATGGTTATTTGATGGTTAAATTAGGGTTGATACGAAGGGTAAACAACCAAGGCGAGGGGCTTGTGATAGAGGGTGACAACCAACCAAATAGTACCTTGGTTAAGAACCAACAGTAGGACTTACCAATAGAATCCACTAGATCTGGGGGTTAACAATCAACATTGGGATTTACCATGGTTCACAAGACGGGAACGAGTGATCTTAGTTCACACGCACACGCACCTGCACCTTTGTTTCACCGTTGATAAATTCACCGTTCATCAACCACCATTAATCAATCTTTACTTAAGCATTCACTAACCATCACCCAAACAAAATCCACTCATGCATTGCTTTTCTATATCTCGATGCGAGTTGTGTGCCGAAAGGGTCATGGTTCGCACCGATGGACTCTGGATCCTCTGAGCAGTGGACGTAGAAATCCTTCTTCCTCAGACGTATCCTCTCGCGGCGAACCAGGAATTGAACCTCGGAGGCCCAGGGTGGATGGAGATGATGCGTGAGACCCACAATCAACATCAATCCATGAGATGAGGACATGTTGATCGTGGGGCATCACAATGGAAATCAATGGGAATCAAGCCCCTAGCATCGGAATCAACGGGAGTCCACAGTAATCAATGGTGCCTTCATGGCGCTGAATGGTGATGAGCTGCTGAATCATCCACCCGGGTCTGGAACCCGTGCTTTGGCAAAGAAAAACCTGGAATTTCTTTCCTGCTCGGGTCGCGGAAGGTCTGCGTGCAGGTGTGAAAACCGGCTGTTCGTTCCGGTTGGTGGTTAGTTGCGCCGCAAAAATGTGCTCATGAATCAACCAACCATGGGATTGTTTATAACTACCCGAAGGGAAAAAAACAACTAGCAAATATTGGGATTTGTTTGCAAGTTAAAACTACCGACTAGGGTTTGTTCTTGAAATGAGCACGCAACCACCACCTGTCGATTGGGTTCTCCATTTTCTGGGGATCCAACACGCACAACAACGTTCCGCTTGGCATTCTACAAATCCACCGGTGGATGCACCGTACGACTGATGAGGTTGGATATGACCTTGATTGACGCATGTCATCAAGTGGTATGCTTACCCCCAAAACAGCCGCGCTGAGAGAGGCTCGGGTCTGAGTGCAGAGCACAACAGTAACCATTCAGGTCACCCTGGCCGCGGGCAAAATTTGGCGAAAGAGTGGGACACGGTGGTGACCTAGCTCTTCAAATAACGGTGCCATTCAAGAGTGTACTGGACTGCGTATGACGTGTTCATTTTGACAGGATCTACATCTCAACACCAACCGACCTACACCTGCATCGCTTAGCTAAAATGATCAGTTGGGTCCTATCTCCCTTCGCTCTCACTGGCCCGGAGACCTCAGACATGACTGGAGTGATGGATGATTGGAAGACCTTCCTGCGACGCAGCTGGTAGGACCGCCAGTCAGACTTGTTGGGAAACGAGATTGCCTGCAGTCATGTGTGAATGAGAGTATATGTACATACAAGTATACAATTGACAAAAATGTACATATGCTTTATTTCTTTATCATACACATTCTTTCAGGATAGCAACAGCAATCATGCCCAAATACAAGGCAATGTGGTTCTATTATGTTCTATGTACTCGCGGCTATGTGTCAAGGGCCCCTCCACCCTCCTCTGTTCCAGAAATTTGTGTTGGGACGTTCAACTGTCCCATTCTTGGGTAGTCTTGACCCATATCTACGTGTTCACTAGTCTCACCTAGAAGTTGAAAAAATCACCGGAACTGTCAACAGAAAATCTCAAAGTTGAAGGATCTCAACTGTTTTTTTTCAATGTGCAGTATGATATTATCCAAGCTGTTTTATCCAGCTTGGGATGTTTGCTGCCCACAGCCATTGTGGCCCACCGCAAGGGCATCCCTACCGGGTCCTCCAAAGCTGTGCCACTTCGAGCGCATCTGGGGTCCGGCATCTGGTCTCCGGAGGGCTTCCTCGCCAGCTTCACGCAGGAACGGGGGAAGACCCCCTCAACGCCAAGCCCAAAGGACTTGGCTATGGGTCAATATTAAGCATCAATATTAAGCAACAATTTCATAGGGAAAACCATGGTTAATGATGGGAACCAGGGGGACTAAGGGTTTTGACCCATAGCCACTTGGTCCCAATGGTGAGTGAACTTTTGGTCAATCGTAGGAGCTACTGGTGGGTCAGAAAATTCGAAAATGTTCGCAACAATTCATGGTCGATCTTGGGGGAAAGCCATTAAGAATCAACTTGGATCAACTATCATAGCCAGGGTTAGCTGCATCCCTGGCATCAAAGGAATCATTACGACAGCTGATGACTTGGTTGATGTTCACAAGGAAAGGGCTTCGACTCCCCGGAGCATCGAAAGCAAAGCCCTATGATCTGACCAGGTTTCTGCTACGTTTCGCCCGCGCCAAAGTTTCTCTCACTCCATGGCTTTGGTGATCAATAGAAGACTAGTTCATGGTTATCAATCAACCAATGAGCAATGCTTGTTGACGGAGGTGGTCAAACGGAAATTTGAATGTGTTTGGCTTGGGTTTAGCCATTTTTCACCACCCATGTCCAAATCAACTAACCAACCAGTTAGAAAATTCGAGATTCTACTGTTCATCATGACATGCAAGTTCAACCTTTCCACATCTTCGCACCAATTTGTTAAGAATGGCCACCAAAGATGGTACCATCTCCAGACCAGAATTGGGTTTGTCATGATTTGTCCTTTTCCTTGCCCTGCACAGCGGACATGCACGACGGATGCGACAGCAACACTCGCGTGCCTGGACAATCATGCCGTACGTAGTTGTGCGCCAAATGAATAAAGCCTGCTTCTGGAGGAAGATAACCCCTGAGATGCGAGCTTGAGGTCTCATGGATAGCCCCCCCGAACCGAGTGTTTGCCAAGTGGATACCTTGATGGCACCCCGGGGAACGAACTAACACATTCAAAACGCTGCCGATGCTTGAAAACCGCAGGCCCCGTCCATACACAACGGGACAGCATTCACCCAGAGTGAAGACAGTCCTGACTCCGCAGTTTTCCAATGCTGTGCATTTACAGAACCAGCGCATCCATGGAGAAACAATGAACCGATTGGCCGAAACGAAATGAATAGTCTGCCTGGTCTACCCGCAAAATGATAACTTCCTGCAAAGAAAATGGCATGTTTGGATGGTATGATGGCGACCCTTGGACAAATGGTCAAGAAGTTGCTTGAGATCTACAATCCTAAACTGACCCCCTCTTTCAGCCTTTTCGTAAGCATTATTCCCCCTTAGCAAACAATCGGAGAATCAATCAAACGGTCGATTATCCATGTTTGTTACTAATAATGGATGATATGGTAAACCCAGCTATTATCAGCTAATAATGGATGATAATTGTTACTAGCTAATATGGTAATAAACCCTAGTAATGGTTGTTACTAGTAATGGAAATCCAGATGTCAATCGACCCTCCACACGTCACCAGCCGCGGCGCCTGGCAGCTGCGAAAACGGTGTCCATCAACAAGTCGATGCTGGGGATGTGCTGCCAGCGAGCCATCCGCAGGTTTTCAGATGTTGGATCTGGGAACAAATAAATCTAGAATTCGATAGGATGGGATGGGATGGGATGGGAGGGGATGGGATAGGATAGGATAGAAATATAGATAAGGATGTAACTATAAACGTGGAATCTGAAATCTAAATTTGGAAAACCGGGACTGTTAAGGTGATGACGACAGGCGGAGGCCGAGGGCGCCGAGGGCGCCGAGGGCCCAAGCCACAACTCTGCAACAGAAAGCCAGGCTTTGCATCGGATAGGCCGAGCCACCACCCCCAAGCATACCCAACTTAACCAACGATTGCTGGTAAATAGCCAAATGCCAAATATCATGCTAGTGATGGTTATTGTTTTTTGATAGGTAAAGTATGATTGTAAATAACTAAGTAGCATGGTATATCAAGCTATATGGTAAATCAATGTAGGTCACAAACTAAGCATAGGGAAATCAACCAACTATCATGTTAATGTTTACCCCTGATTAATAAACCCGTGGTTGCTTAATACGGGTATTCCGTTAGTTCGCCTTGGTTTCCCATTACAATGGTACCTCCCCCCAATGAATAAACCTATGGAATTTATTTTGTACTCCAGGGTCAATATTACATCATTGATGAACAATCCATGACTGTCTGCCAAAGGGGACTCCGCACCCCACGGCCTCTGGCGCATCTGCATGCAGAAACACAGCAAAGTCCGGCATGTCATCATACCGATCCTCAGCAGCCATGATGTCATGATCTGTTCATTACATGAGTTTCATCAGATTAGTTGGAACACATGCAACAGTACAGGACATCATCATGAAAGAAATACTACATGACATAATTGAGTTACACAACCCTACACTATCTTATTTCTAGACAGCATTACATATCTTATATAAATGGCACACAGCCAGAGGGAAACAAACAAATAGATAGAAAGATAGATAGATAGATAGATAGACAGATAGACAGACATACAGATAGACAGAGAAACGAGCACACACACACACACGGGCAGAGAGAAAGAGAGGGAGACTGTCAAACAAACTATATAACAAGCAATCGACGGGACTGAACCACAAACTGACAACTCAAATACACTAACATTTGAAAAAAGAAACAAGTCAACGTTCACACAAGCGTGCAAATAAGAACAGTAGCTGACAGGGAGACAAATAACGAATTATGAAGAAACAAATCACGTAATTACAGCTGAACAGATAGACAAAGAAGCAAACAAACAACGAAACAAACGCCAGTAGATGAAGAGACAAACGTGCAAAAAAAGCCAAACAAGAGTTCAACTGACAAGCACGCAAACAAACAAATTAGCAAACAAACAAACAAACAAACAAACAAACAAACAAACAAACAAACAAACCTATGGACATCAGGAGACAAACAAACGACCAATCAAGAGCGCGAATCCGGCCCTGAGGCTGCAGCTACAACATAAGCAAGGTATGCTGAGCAATCGTCAGCTCTGATCTCATCGTCAACATATCGAACCTGTCGCAATGTGAGGATGATTGACATGAATAAAATGGCGTCATTGTGGACTCATTCTCTTGACTCATTCTGACCCTTTGCTGGTGTATGTTCAAATTACTGGGCAGGGCTGTGACTTATTTGCTTTCAATGTACGTGGAATTAAACATTCAACTCCCACTCGGTGTGTGGTCAAAAGGGCAGTTCTGGCGCTCGAGGCTGCCAGTTTTCGCTCACTTTCAACACTCCAAAGTAAAAGGACTGCAAAACGGAGCTTTGTAAAGAATTGGTTTTACATCACTTCAACTGTGCCGAATCAATTATCACAATTGTCACATAAATGGCTGGTACTGGTTGAAAGAACATGTATCAACCTGTTCTGTTGCTGTTGTTGTTGGTCATTCTTGGTCAAACATCCATTAATCATCCACATCCATCAACCTGATCATCCACATTCATCGACCTGCTCCCTCCAATGATTGGTTCTTTGCCTTGACATCCGAGCCTTTCGGTGGAAACCCTGGGAACGGTCCCTGGCGCGAGCCGCACGCGCACCTGCACGGTGTCGAACCACTTGGACCAAGTTTTGATCAACTCCTGGCTCTCCTCCTTGGTGACACGACGCATGGATTTTTTGGGCTTCACTAACTGCTTGGATCAATGCGATTGAAAACAATAAACGAGCTGATAATGATGAATTGCAGTTTGTGAAGCCCGCAAATAATGAACTGCTTGGATCAATTGCTTTGGAGTCAATAACAAGCAAGGCAATTGAAAGTAACAAACTAGTTCATAATCATGAATCAATGATTAACTAGGTTGGAACAGTGAGTCTATAGTTAAAGACTAGTTGATATGAATGATAGGGCGGAATAATCAAGAAGTTGTTGATAACTAAACAACTCACTCGTCAATGACTCACTAGTTACAATTCATGATCAATCAGTCAATCACGAACTACTTGATAGGTTGGAAGAATGTCTATGAGTAAATACCGAATAACTAACTAGGTGATAATAATGAGTGAATAGGTGACAATGATAATTATCAACAACGGATGTTGTTTAAAAAACAAACCCCCGCTGGGCATCGCAACTGTTGAGAATCATTAGTTGGTTGTTGGTCAATTTACTGCTGTTGAGTCAATGAGCCAATAAGCAACAATGGAATGCAGAATAAATGATTGATCGAATCGATGGTAAATCAATGAGCCAAGAACTGGTTGATAGATGGGTAGCCACAATGCAAGAATAGAATTAACAACTGCTTGATTGACTGCCAAGCTAATTCTTCCAAATAGCCGACAACTGCTGTTGATAGATGGCTAGCAAACCCAAGCTGGGGATGAGAACTCTTGATGATCATTAGTTGAGATTATAGATCAAGTGCTTGTCAAATACTAGTGAAAAATGGAGATAATACTTCCCAACAACAAATCGGTGGACCATAACTTTAGCCCAAAGCAGTGGTATCAAGATAATAGATGGGGTGATAATGAGCAACAAGTTTCCAGGTGTTTTGATAACATCATGATACTGACAACACTTAATAAACTGGTTGACATTTTTTCACAATACTAAGCATGGGTAATCACCAACAAGCCGACATGGATCTTATCACCGTTCACCCACAGCCAATGGTGCCCATTGGTGCCCTGGTGAGAACTTCACAGGAGGATCATCCCGGGCCAACCTAGTGGTGGCAGCAGCTATGATCATGTGGGCCGGAGTCCAAAAATTGCCGTGGTGGAGAATGAGACGAAATCATGTTGGATGGCTCCTGGAATTCTCAGGTGATCCTCTTGGCTTTTGTTCCTCAACTGCAATGGATTCTTCGGTTTGCTCTGCGCCATGAATGCCTCCGTGCCACCTCTCGTTCGTCGTCGGAAACCGATCCGCATTTGTGATAGATCCTGAAGCGTCAACTTGGCACCAAAACAAGGTGACAAGTCGAGTAGCTGCCAGTTGGTATCCGCAAAATGTTTCATGATCCTCGAATCACAAAATGATACCAGTTGGGTAAGCTATCTCTATGGGTTTCGGAACCATGCTGATATCCCTACGAAAATGCAGCAGAAAAAAATAAAACATCTCTCCAAAATTAGAAGCGAAACATCCACCAAAACGCAGCACTGCGCCGGCCCAATGAACTCCCAGGAGTTCCATGGATTTCGGACTCACCGCAGTAGCCCAGTAGTCTTTTGGCAGTGGGTCAAAACCCCGTACCCCTGGTTCCCCTGTCATTAACCATTGATTTCCCTTCTATTGCTGCTTATTATCTACCATTATTGTTGGTTAATATTGACCCATAGCCTTTTCAGTGTCCCACCATCCCACGGTTCAGCTCACCATCCCACCCTCCACCACCTCAAGGCCACCGCCACTCGGATGGTTGCGGATCGATCCTGGAACCCCCCCCCCGCCGGTGCTTCATGGCTAGGCTTACTGGTGAACCAGCCCTCTGAACATGCGCAAGTCAAACAACCATGCCAAATACAGCTGGGAAAATAAAACCACCAACCATGGCTAAAACCACCAACCAGTATGCCACTTTTAGCCAATCTGCAAAAATATAAAAGATTGAAACCATCAACCAGTATATAACTTTAGTTGAGATCGACCATGCCAAATAGGGAAATAAAATGAAATAAACATAATCAGAACCTCCAACCAACCTATTGATGTCTCATGATTCAGGATGGTCTCTTGAGATCTAGTGCTTATCGCGAGGGTTTTCAGGTTGCTTCATGGCTTCATTGGAGCCGGAGGATACCTCCTGAGAAACCCGAAGAAATCAACAAGCAAAACTGGCGGGACACTTTCCATGGCATTCTATGGTGGTTAGAAATGGTTGCAGATGGTCAATGATGGTTAATGATGGTTCAAATGATGGCCAATGATGGTTGATGACTAATGTGTGGTGAACAACGCTCAATGATTCAGAATAATTCCTGGTGAAACAGTCTTGCTTCCGCTTCATGCGTAAGCTTCTTGGTCATCCAGCTCTCAATGAAAACCCAGCTCTTTGATGGTACATCGCAAGCTATTTGGGATTCTTGAACTGATGGTGCTTTGTAAAAATTGCTGGAACTCCATCCATCCCAAAAAATGATCCCAGAATCCTTGCAGCTGAGATGTTCACCCAGCCAGTTTTCATGGCGTCCTCATTTCGCCATGGCAATCGATGAAAACCGTGCAGCCACTCGATACGCTCGCCACGGCCACAGTAGCATAAAACCAGATCCACCGCTGTAGTGGTGATCCTCGACGCAGGTGACCCCCAAAGCCAGGGCAACGGTTTGGATATTGACCAGCATTGACCGTGGTTCGGCAAGATCACCAAGCATCATAAACCATCAGAAGCATAGAGAACCTCTAGATACATCTGGTGAACATGAACCGATGTTGGATCTTGCTGCGGCTCTGGTGTCGTCATCAGCACCTTCTGGCCCCTCTTCTTCACCATCCCATCTTCTTCATCATCATCATCATCATCATCATCTTCTTCTTCTTCTTCTTCTTCTTCTCCTCGTGCTCCTTACTGATCGAAGTGCCTCTCTGTTTATCAGTGTCCTTCTCCCTCACCCTCTCCGCCTCCTCCTCCTCCTCCTCTGTTTTTTTGTCTGATCCTTGTTATTGTTGTCATGACTATGTCTTCTTTCTATCTGTGTCCATCTTCCTCTCTCTCATTCTTCTTCGCCTCTTGATTTCGTCTGGCGTTCCACCGTGTATCTTCTTTCAGTCGCTATATAACATTCCTGCCTTGATACTTCTTTCTGATGTCTTTTTTTTGCTCTTCCTTCCGCACGCTGCTTTGTTCTTCCTGTTGCTTCCTTCTTGCTTCCTCTTGTCTCTTCCTCTTGGGTTGCCTTTCTTCTTACTCTTTTCACTGCCAATAACCAACCAACCAATAACCAACCAACCAATAACCAATAACCACCAACCAAAACTACCACCAACCAATAACCACCACCTTCCCCCCTGCCATGGCTTGCCACTTCCCCCAGGTGACCTTGAATCAGCAGGTCGCAAGGCGCGCAAGGCGTGAATCCTTCGCAAGCCATCCACCAGTGGCCACCTGAATCCCCTGCTGGTGACTTTCGTGAGATTTCCATGGCTATGGGTGGTTCACTGTTGACAATGGCTGGTGAATCATGAGTAAAAATGGTTGGTGAATCACTGTTGATAATGGCTTCGTGAATCACGATTCATCCTGGTCAATCAGGATTAAACCTGGTAATTAATCATGATTAATCCTGGATAATCAATCAATAATCATTATCAACAGTGATTAAACCAGGTTTAATCATTCATTGAATCATGATTAATCATCAGCTGGTCAATGATTGAATCAAGATCAAACCTGGTTGACCGTACTTCTTGTTGGGGCAAACATTGAAGACATGAAGCGCTCGTTGAGATCCTACGGCAGGTGCTGAGTTCGCGTGGACTGTCATGCTGTATGATGGCTGAAGAAACGGATAACGGGTGTTGTTTTTCCGCGACTGGCTATGGGTCAATATTAGCCAACCGATAATGGGGGATAATGACCAACCAATAGGGGAACTAGGGGTACAGGGTTTTGACCCACTGCCAACTATGTTTATTTCTTCAGGAGATCGCAAGTACTGCAGCACACAATTGGTTTTCTTGAGAAAAGATGAGTTCCGGTCGACCATCAACGGTTGGGCCGTTCATCAATGATGGTTGCTTAACAGCTACCGTTTCGCGTTGAGTTCCCCACCGCAGCACCAATGCACCGCCCTTAGTTTAGCCCAGCTGCCCGTTGACATGGTGGCTCTGCCTCAGCTGGAAGCAGAATGTCTCCCTGGTGGTGACAATTTGTCCGTTGCAGAGATATGCTTGGATCAAGTCAGTTGATCATATGTGATTACGCGGGTGTTTTTTTTAAATAGGGAACCCCAAAAAATGGTTGGTTTCCCCGTAAATGATCAATGGCGGATGATTTGGGGTACACCTATTTTGAGAAACAAGCACTAGGGCAACAACCAGTTTTATAATTAGGGCAACTGCCAGTATGAGGAGATTGACGTAGATAACTTGGTTATAACTAGGGTACCAATGTGTCGCTGGGGGGCCCAACCAAGTAGTATGATCTGATAGTAGTTTTTTGGCCATGCTATTAACCTTGATGATGTTACTTCTCCCAATAAGCAACATATCAGTAGTATGATATGATGATACTAACTATGATCTTCTGGATCAAAGAGTTGGCTCAAATTAAATTCATCCGTTCCTATCTTCCGGCTCTTAAACAGCACCTCCCAGGGATAGAAAGACTAAACATCTGGGCGGGGACCAGCGAGACCAAACTCGCAACTCCTCTTTTTGCACTGGCACGAGCCATTTTCGGCAGGAGACAAAAGGGCCTATGGGATGCAGTTGAGGGCAACTGATCTTTTTCTCCCAAACTCTTTGCCAATATCCTCACACCAGCCACTGCCAAGTAGCACAAACCCAGGTAATTGTCAACCCGCAGGGATTCATCTGTGCTCACTGTGAACCGGAGATCCGTTTCTGCCCACTGCTTTGCCAAAGCTAAGAGAAGCGATTCCATAGATGATGGGTATGATTACCCCAAGCATCCAAAATGATCATTGCTTGGTCGGCGAAGCACCAGCATTGGGGTTTCCGCCATTTGGCTATGGGTCAAAAGCCTGCCTGGTTCCCATCATCAACCATTGTTTTCCGTATTATTGTTGCTCAATATTGATGCTTAATTTTGACCCATAGCCATTTCTGGATGCTCTCGCTTGCACGCTCACAGTTCCATGCTCGACTGATATGAAGCTGCCACTGCGTCACCCTGGGCAAGCTGAGACTGGTGGTCGCAACCAGTGCCCATGATGTGCCCATGATGTGCCCATGATGTGCCCATGAAACTCTCATGAGACATGTGAAAAAAACGGTAAACCAGCTGACTACTTGGCATGTTGATCAACCAATGAGGGAATAACACAATGAAAAAGAATGCACCTACCAGGTACTGTGACTGGTTTTTTGGCACTGGTCACAGTTGTTGAAGCCACACAATGGGGTCATTCTTCAACGGCGTCGTCGGGACCTAAGCGAGCTTAAGCTCAGCTACAACTGTGTGGTGTACAAAGATTTTTTGGGCATTGCTCTAGCCCAAAGAAATCGTAAAAAATCAGAATCCAACTTAGAGCTTTGGGTGATTTGAGGGGAGACTCGTTGCCCCATCACCAATACTTTTGATCTTGGATCTAACAGGGGTGCCCTGAGTTCATCACTTGTGACCCCTTGATCGAAAAGGACTACCAGCATGGTGTTTTGGAATGCCGCTACTCCCCTGCCTGAGATATAACCATGGTAAACCCTCTAAGGTGGCTAGACTCCCATAATCATGGCTTCAAGCGCAAAAAAGCAGCGTTTCACCATGGTCCTAGATGCCCTGCTTCATGCCAAGCTGATGAATTTCAACGGCTAGCACTGCTACAAGCATCGAATAAGCATGGTTATGAATGGCATATTGATGGCATGGTTGTTCATGGCATGGCTACTACTGGTTCTCATTACGCACTAATTAAATCTGATGAATATTCACTAAGGAGCATCAACAAAGAAGCAATGGTTTACCACAATGATGGTTTATGAGCGGCAACTTGGTGTGATTCATGAATCTTAAAGGGGGACTAATGACAATGGTTATTGATGGTTGGTAAATGTCAATAAAATGATGGTTAATGCTTGAAGATCAGGTGATGAAGCATTGACCACAATGGCTGATGATGGCTACAACATGTTACAACCGATGGCTCTACTGGTTAATAGGGCTGTGGGTCCAAACCCTGTACCCCTTGTTCCCCCGTCATTAAACATGTTCGCAAACATGTTTTTCCCTACTACTGTTGGTGATTATCCCCCATTAGTTGGTTGATTTGTTTGATTAAAGCCTTGACCCAACTCGCAATATCTAGCTGGTATATCCCCTATTGTTGGTTACCCCCTATTGTCGACCATTATTAATGGTTGCAACCGTTAGTTGGTTGTAACCATTAGTTGGTTGCAGCCATTTTTGGTGATTCTCCCGTATCATTCACCGTTATTAACCTGGTGCTGCTTGTACGCAGCTGCCGACAACTGGCATCCCCGAGTCCTCGCTGCTTGGGATTAAAAGGCAAACCTGGAAAACAAATTAACCGCCATTGACTAGAATAAACCATGATTAACTATAGTTAACCATAGAAAATGGCCCATGATCATCCCATCACTCCCAGAGATCCATGGCTCCCGCCAGACCGCTGCCTTGCGCCGGTCCAGGATTTCCATGATCCGCGCAGCGGTTTCCACCACCCCGGCGTTGCTGGTGTCCTAAGCCGCCGGCTGCACCATGGGATTTTGGGTTGGGAGATCCAGCTCTCAGCATCTCGAAGCCATAAAGCCTCACATATTCTGACGGCAGATCCAGCTGACCATTCTTTAGTTAAAGTGTTGATTTACGAACTGCTGGACCACTACTCTATATTTCAACAAGTGATTTACTGCACTGGGCCTTTGTTGGTTTCCAAAGTTTGCTTCTGCTCAAAGTGATCCGCTGCTTCTGAGACTTCCACGATGATCGGCCACTTTGGGCCCTTGCGCCTCAGAGGAGGTCAACCATCAGACCCCAACCAGCTGATCCAACAGCAACGGCTTGCCACTTAGTCATCGCCCAGTGGCAGGTAAAAGTTCTTGATCCAGCTCACTTCTTTTTTGATGTTGGTCCTTAGTAGAGTTTGCATGGCGCCATCTTGCAATCGCAAATCGACTGCCCATATTCTCAAATGGACCGCCCATATTCGCATCCTTTCTTCCTTTTGATACTTTGTTCAACTTCTGTATTCACGATTCGAACATTTTCAATGTAAACTTGTCTTTCAGTGCTGATACTAGATTTCTTACAGTAACATTTAGCATTTAAAACAATCACCAGCGTGGCCTTTTTAGACGGGTTTCATCTCCCCGCGAGTCCATGCACTCCGGTGTATCCCAAGAGCTGGTCCCAAATCCTTTGAATGTCAACACTGTGATTTCGTGCAGCTGTGGAATTGGTGTTTCTTCATGTGTCTGTTTCCCATTAAGCGCTAGCATTGACCATCATTAAGCATCATCAACACTGATTATCAACCATGCATAAACAAGTTAAGATATATAATCGACAATAACGCATATGCTTACTTGTCTCAACCGTTGTGAACCACAATCACTATGTTTCACCATTCACCAGTTGTTGAGATGTGCGATCATGTGTCCACCCAAAGGCTGGAGCATTACGCTTTGGGTGCTGGCATCAACCGGCGCATCCCCAGCACTCCGAGCGACAAATTGGCATACTGCGTATTGGAACGCTTGAACTGCTTCATTCGCTGAGTGCCTCATGCGCTGGGCGCACATAAAAAAACAACCACGAAGCCAACCGCTGGCAATTCAAGACATAGCTGAGAATTCATGTGGCAGTGGGTCAAAAACCTGTACCCCTGGTTCCCCCATTATTAACCATTGTTTCCCGTTGATGATTATCCCCCATTATTGGTTGGTTAGAATTGACCCATAGCCATGCAGAAACTCAAAAATCATCCAATGAAAATGATATTCCTCTGCACCGTTGCTTGGTCTGCCTGGGGTAGCCTCCCCTCAAATTGCCGATCCCTCTCCTAGGATTACTGTAAACCTCCTTCCTAACAGCAGATTCCCTACGGTCGTCAAACTAGGTTTTTTGCAAAGTTCATTCAGCGGGAAGGGATAAATCAGTGTCAATGTCAAGCATTTTCCATCAAGATCAACCGGTATCAATGGTTATCAACCCTAACCGATCATCAGTAGCAGTTTAAGTAAGTACTATCAACCACTAATAAGCAAGTAACCATTATCAAATCATAAATCATTATACATAATAGTTAGTCACTATAGAGAACCATTTATCCACCAAGAAACCATTTTAAGCTCATCATTGGCTACTGGAGCTTCAACCGACCCTTGGAGTTTTCCACGGAAGCGTTCAAGCCACGAATATCTCGTAGTCGCTCGGGCTTGATCTGCAGGGCGAAACACTTCTGCTGATCGATGTCGAACAGCTCCTGTTAGGAAGATCGCCAGCGACGAAGATGGTCGACTGAATAAGATGGTTAATGGAATGATTAGTTAATGGTCAGTCAATGATGATCAATGATCGTTTAATTGTTATAATACTTAATTAGTGATGCTTAATAAGCTGGTTGATAAGCTGGGTAATAAGCTGGTTAATCAAGGTCCATAGGAGTTCGTTATTGTCATAGTCGTCGATAAGCTGGGTAATGAAATGGTTCAGTTGCGGTTTTCGCCAGCGGAACGCGGAGCATTGCTGGTGAATCCAATTCTTGGGTACCAGTCGGACAGCACATAAACTGGGGCGAAGCACTCTGCAGGATTGGTATGTTTACTGGCATATCTGGACGCAAGATAGAAGCGTGCTCCCAGAAGGCTTGTCAAAACCCCTATCAGACTGGCGATGGCAGAACGGAAAAATCCCACTGGTCATCGAAATCAACAGTGCCCTACACAACAGTGCCCTACTGATGACAGCCCACTCGCAGTGTAAGCTGCTCAGTTTTCAAGGCTGATCACAAACCAGCCGTCCAAGTAAACAGAATCGCTCCTTGGGTGGATCTTCCTCTGGCACCAAAGGATAGTTTGCCACCTGAACTTGGCATCTTTGTGAGCTGGAGCTGTGCCAAGTTGAGATCAGCAACGCAGCACTGCGTCTACAGTAATTCCTAATGATGCGACAGGCGGACTCAACACTTTACCTGACTTTACCTGGAGAACCTGGATGCGCCGCCTTGTAGCCTCTCTGTGCCAAGTAGAAGGACAGTGGCGTCTTCCCAGCTCGCGACGGGCCAATGAGCATAATGTCGCACTCATCCCAAAGATGAGGTAAGACCTGGGACATATCTCAAATAGTAAAACAATTGCCGATAATGGTTCATCACAATCCTGGTTTTTGACAACAAATCCCAATCGTTCATCAAGTTTGATATCGCTTGATGTTGATAAATTGGGTACAACTGATGTTGATAAATACAATATGATTCGTTTTGTGAAATCGGGTAAATGATGCTTAGGAATGGTGAGTCAACCGCTGAAAATCATGGGTTCACGAGGACCCTGCTGCTGAGCAACGCCATCATCCACCTTTCGGGTGTATTCAATGGCCTTCACCTTGGACCGCGTCCGCAAGGCTGAAGATCCGGCTGAGAATCATATCATGCTATAACTATACCTATTATTCTATGTACATGTGTAGGTATAGGTCTATATGATATGTCTATTTAATAGAAGTATGAGTATGCACATCTACATGTGCTTATGTACTTTTCATTACATAAATATATGTAAGCAAATCTAAGTATACATAGGTATATATCGAACTAAATGGTCGCCATGTTTTGCGGATATTCACCTTGGCCAAAAAGGGCTAGCATGCTATGGGGACCCTCATTGGGGTAGTCAAATCCCTGCGCCCCTGGGGTTTGGATGGAAGTCCACCAACAACCAGCAAGATATTCAGCCACAACAGCCCCAGCAGACACGGGCCCCTGAGTTCGATTTTGTAGATGCAGCTTTTCACGGCATACTTGAACCATCTTGAATCTACCATTCAACTCCTGGATGTGTTACTTGTCTCTCCAAACCCCATTCCTGTTGGCTATGCTCACTTCAACCATTCAATCCATCACCATCACCATCCATTGAAACAGGTCTCCCCCTTCTTGCTGGTCATAAGTCCTTCTT